>JACDOX010000441.1:276912-345527 GCA_014549065.1 Cardinalis cardinalis | reverse complement strand
TCTATCTATCTATCTATCTATCTATCTATCTATCTATCTATCTATCTATCTATCTACCATTTATGAGTTTAATTGGGTTACAGCAATTGAAATCCATGTCCAAAATGTAATGAAAGACTAAAAAGAGCCACCTCTTCCCCTGCCCATCTAAACCGTCTCAATTTAGAAAACATTAAACAGTTACAGCATGGCTAAGTAGAAGGTAGTGGCATTTCCTCACCCCTCCTTTGTTCTTATTGTTCCCTTTTTCTTAGGAAAAGACAGGTTTTCTGGCATGTTCTAGACTCTGAAAGGTTGCTTTTTCCCAGGTCAGAAGAAATTAATTTCTCTCTGGACAAGACATATTTTTCTGTTCAGCTCCCACACAGCAGCTGGAGCACGCAGGCAGTTTGAGAGACGAGGCTGAGGTTGTGTGTGGGTTTAAATTTCACTCACTCTGAGTGAATGCCACTGCCTTTCTCATGCCTCTTCTGAAGAGATGAAGACCCCTGGGCACTTAATGCCCCTGAATCCTCGTCCCAGCGCTCTGCAGGGGAAGCTCAGTGCCATCACCCTACACTGGTGTGCAAATCCTGTAGTCTGACTGCACTGGACAATTTAAATAACTCTTGGTGATCACACTGTTCTGCATCKCTCTACTTTTCCTGTGGGGCTAGTTTAATAAAGCTCCCACCTGTCAGGTGAAATCTACTTCACTTTTCAGCGTCTTGCTTATCAAGAGAAGAAAATGCCCATCTTTTGGGAGAAGTGTAATGAAACACCTGTTCAAGTGCCCAGTAACAGCCAGGCCAGGTAAGTTTGCATGAAGGACTGGAGGGAACACAGTCAGTCAATAGTGAAAGAGGACAACTTTATAAAACCAGCAGGGTTTTCACCTTGAACTCCCTGTCCTGTTTGGATTACTCACATGGAGGGGTGACTGAAACTATTTGTAGCATTCTGTATTATTGCAGAGGCAGACAAAAGTTTTTGATTATATTTAGAGGACTGGATTTGTAAGGAAAAACATGGAAGAGTAACCCAAGTACTCATCTACACACTCAAATTAAGGATGGCTGTTCAAACATGTAGGAGGAACCTTACACAGCAGAGTTTTCTAAATAAAATGCAAATAAAATATTTTAAAGAAAAATTTATACCTAAAGTTCTTGTCCTGGAAAAGGAGACTGTAGTTTTTCTGTATTTTATGAGTAATTTAACTATGTACTATTATGACATCAAATTTAAATATTGTGCCTTCATTCAGAAGATATGCTCATAAGTCACTGCCAATATTATTAATCTACAGAATTTCAAATCTGCTTTCTGATGCTTTATCTGAAAACCAATATGAAAATGAAAATATGAAATTAAATAATGATGTGTAACATCTTTCCCTGCTGCCCTGCTAAAACCAAATTTTTCTTCCTTCCTCTGTTTTTTAAGAAATATTTCTACCCTGATTTTTAATGTTTCCCCTCAATCCTCAACCATCCACGATTCTTTGATGAAGTCTAATTTTGCCAGCATTTTGAGCAGTAATTTTTGCTGAGTTTTATTAACCAGAAGTGTACTTTGATCTTTTCTTTACATGTCCATACTTCTCAACATCAAACAGCAAAAAATCCTGGAAGCGCTAGCAGTTAAAAGAAAAAAAAGTTTTAAACAATCATTAAAATTCATGGGGCAAGTTCAGTTTTTGCTCGTGACATTATGAGAAATCAGAAGTTTCAGAGCTGAGGTAGGGTAGGAGGGAGTACCAGTGATACCTAATTGTGGTTATTGGGAGACAGGGAAAAGCATCAGATGCTACAAAAACATGGAAAAAATGGTAAGACAAAACTGAAGAGAGGTCTGTAGGAAATTAGGGCATCTCCACCCATTCTGATCCTTACTCTACCAAAGTTTGTTTTTTAATAAAGGTAATAAAAAAGGACACAGCTGAATAAAAGGTCTGTGTGGGGATCTAGCCACATAAATGCAAATAATAAATAAAAAGTTGTGTTCAAGTTGTCCCATTTCAGTCAGTGTTATCTATTTTCAAACTATTACTTTGTCAAAACCTCCATTGCTTCTCTATGAATTATACTAACTGTAAAGTTGAGGGCGGCAACTGTGAGGGGAAAAAAGGCATTTTTAACTTTCTGGGAGCATCATTAATTTAACATTGGTGACTAGATGGCATGAGCACTGTGCTAGATCTTCTGCAAAAGGCTGGTCCCTTCTCTAAAATAATTTGTCTCACTCATATTTCTGCCTCTCTTAGGAGTGCTCTGTGCAGAGGTTTTCACACCCTGCATGACTAGCAGAATGTTTCAAAAGCAGCTTTGAGGGAAGCAAAAGAGGTCTTCATTTCCCCCCTGCCCCTTGTTTAGAAAGAGATCAGTTTTACACTTAAATTCTGCCCTGCTTTGAGATTTTATGTGCAGAAGTGGGCTGATTCCTTTATGGAGACCATGAAGCATCTGTCTATATACAATATTTTTAGGAGCAGCTGTGAATTCTTCAGCTTACTCATCTAAGCTTGTCTCTCCTTCTTGTAGTGTTCCCTAAGCCTGTGGAGAAATTTCCACGCATTAAGGAAAGTGAGGAGGTCACAGAATCATGGAATGGTTTGGGTTGAAAGAGACATTTAAAGGTTTTCTAGTCCAAATCTTCTGCCATGGGCAGAGACACCTTCCATTAGACTTGGTTGCTCAAAGCTCCATCCAACCTGACCTTGGATGTTTCCAGGGAAGGGACAACCACCACTTCTYTGGGCAACCTGTTCCAGTTTTTCACCACCCTTACCATAAAAAAAATATCTTTTCTATACCTTTGAGAGTTCAAATTATGGTTTTGAAAATAAATTTTGGTTTTGTGTATAGCTTTTGGGGCTTCTGCCTGCCATAATTCCTTTTCTCATTCTCTCTCTATTGCTGAAAGTGGRGGAATATTCCCTTTCAGTTTTCATTTTCTTAGAGAATATATRCTGGTCTGCTTTACAGATGACCAAAACATTCTGGACCTTGTTTTTTTCCSAGTGTGTTAAAAAGTAAGTCTGTAGCATGTATTGTATAGATGGCTGTGCCCTGATGAGTCCTGGTTGCTCTTGATGGGCTGCAGCTGCGATGTCCTTCAGTGGGCTGCAGCTGTAGCTAGTCAAGATAGCTGAGATAAAAAGGGGGTGGGCTGGCTAGTCAGAAAGAGCCCTGACTAAGAMAGAATTATCTGCTGAAGAAGAWRCCAGTGCTGTGAAGAGCTGCCCCCAAGAGAGCACCGACAAGGTATGAGACTTGACCTTGTGGTCTTTTAGACTTTCTATAATACAACAATTGGTGACCCTGATGTGATTGAAAAGATAAGACAGCCAAGAGCTGTGTAGCAGCCTGAGAGCTATGGAGGAAAATGACCTTTGAATCAAGGAGCTGAACTGACCCAAAATTGGGAGAAAATGACCCAAAGCTGAGAGAAACTTGTAGCATGTATTGTATAGATGGCTGTAAAAGAATATAGCCTTTGGGCAAAGAGCTGTGTGTTGTACATAGCCTTTGAGGCATAGTGAAATATGTGCGCTGTATATAGCCTTTAAGTCATAGTGAAATATATGTATTGTATTAAGAAAATATAAGCAGCCTTTGAGTCACAGTAAAAAAAAATATATATAGAATATGTAAACATGTCTCAGAAACTAAAAAAGGGGGGGAAATGTAGCATGTATTGTATAGATGGCTGTGCCCTGATGGATCCTGGTTGCTCTTGATGGGCTGCAGCTACAATGTCCTTCAGTGGGCTGCAGCTGTAGCTAGTCAAGATAACTGAGATAAAAAGGGGGTGGGCTGGCTAGTCAGAGAGAGCCTAGAAAGAGCCCTGACTAAGAAAGAATGATCTGCTGAAGAAGATGCCAGTGCTCAGAAGAGCTGCCCCCAAGAGAGCACCGACAAGGTATGAGACTTGACCTTGTCGTCCTTTAGACTCTCTGTAATACAACATAAGTCTACAAGTACTAAGTGAAATTTCTTGAGCTCTGTAATGTTTCGTATACAAAATTTCAAATTATGCATATGATTTGCTTTTTTAGGATTATCAAGTAACGAAAAATTATGAAGAAATGCATTATTATATTAAAAAGTTGCCATAGGTGAGAAAAACTATATACAAATAACACTGGTCCCTGTGTCAGACAACACGTGGTTGTTCCTACAGTCAGGCAGTGTGCAGGGTTTCAGAATCTTTGTGGSTCTACATCCCCAGCATCCCATCAGGTTTTTTCATACATTATGGATTCTTTACTTGTAGAAAACATCCCTGCTTTGATGTGTCAGGGGTTATCTTTTTTTCCCCAATTGTTTTTAAAATTRTCGTACCTTCTTAGCTGAAATATTGACTTGAAACATTTTTTTCTTGACTTCATGCAAATTGCAGTAGAGGGAAGAATTTTGTGTTAATGGACCAGACCTATGACCTCCTAAGGCAGGAGAAGTAAATKAAAATGTAGCTAATGACTTCGTTATCATGTGTGTGAAAAATAGCAAGGATGGTAAAATAGATGACAAGGTAGGGAGAGGAATAYTTATACAGCTTTTTCTCAAACTGTGAAAGATGTTTTCTTAATTTTAGACTCCGACAAAGAACCTGTGTGGAAGTTTACCTCAGAATTCATTTAGTGGCTTGAAAAAGTCATCATTTTTCATCTGAAGTATTTGGGCACAGAGACCTTGCCTTCACTAAATTTCCCCAAGATTTTTGTTTTAAAATTAAAAAAAAAAAAAAATTTACATCAGTGAAATATTCAACCCAGAATCTCCTTACTGTAGTTTCACTGCGTAATAAACGTGGCTTTAATAAAGATAGTAAAGCTTTTGTAGTTCCATAAAAGTTCAAGTATAATTTAATGTTAAATGGAATGCTGAAGTTTGAGCAGGTTATATCCTTTGAACTTAATGGCCCAGATCCTTGGCTGCTGGTAAGAAACACGCAAGGCAACTCAGGTGAAGGGCATTTAAGGGTGTATTTCAGCATTTCTTACCAAACTGCTTCTCCATATAAGACAGGGAGCTTAGAAAACTCTAAAATCTGGCTGCTGCTAATTGCAGTTACAGCCATTGCAGCTGAAAGGTGGATGGTAGACTTTATGGGTTTTTTCTGCCTTTATTTTAAGATGATTGCACTGCTTTGTAGGAGTAACTTCAAAAATTACTGCTAGGAGATACCCATGATCTCAAGAAATCGTGTTTGCATGTGAAGATATTTAACACGCATTCTATTCTGGTTATTTCTTGCTATTGAGTGATTTTTTTTAAATTTTATTTTATGCTACTTCTAAAATTTCCTTGCATGAGTTTTCACAGATAGTCAGCTTCAGATCATCTTTATGGCAGCACGAGGCTGTGAATGATTGGGTCACACATCTTTTTAGAGGAGCAGCACATCATGAGACACTRATCATTACCAGAATTGCATAAAAGGAAATCAATGTTTAGCTTCCCCACTAATTTTCATTTATTTCCTCACATATCCTATGCTTAATGTGCCAGTGGTAGGCTTTGTTATTAGCTTCAAAAAAAAAAAGTTAATTAGAAAACTACTGCTGTGTTATACCACATCACAAAATCTATCCCCTAACTCCCACTTCTTCCCACTTTTCCATCTCCTGAGTGGTTTGGGGGTTGATTTGTTCAAAAGGAAGCTCACAGGAACCAGCAAAATGCATGCATGTGGTATTTCACAGGTGGATGCCCTAAAGTCAGAACTATTTCCATTCCTCACATGCTGTACTCTTAGTGCAATTTGCTGCAAGCATGCAGTTATCAGCATTTGTAAAATTCACCTTATCCAGACCAAAAAAAATCCCATCTACCTATGCTGGTAAATGTATAGTTAGTTGCTAATGACAACTTAATTCTCACCTTCTTCTTTCAAAATCTGGAAGAGCAAATGGCTCTGTTAAACCCTCAGTCTGGACTATTTTTTTGAAYATTTTGCCTGGATATCTTTGTGGTGGGCAGGAGGTGGATGGGGTCAGAGGGCTGGAAAGCTGTGTAATATTTTTCTTGAAAAAAACACATGTTTTATGAAGGGACTTTTCCACCTGGAAATATCCATGTGCCTCTGTCTTCCACTTGAAGTATAGGTTGATTGCAGCAGTATTACCAAATACTTGGTGCTTACAATGCTGAAAACAGGTACTCCCCCTGAAATTGTTACCAATGCTTCTCTAAGGGCTCTATCCCCTCATTCTGCACAAGCCATATTATTTTCCYAGCCTTGGTGCCAAATTAGACTGCAAAAGAACTGCAGCACTTGGGAGAGTCCAGTTCACTGAAGCTGAAACTCTTTTTCCTATAAACACTACAAAACATGGGGTGCTTGCTCCACTTGCGTTGAGGTCTGTGCTCAGGCCCCTCCTAGCCCTCTCTCCTGTGTGTGACTGCTGACTAGGTTGGGAGAAGAGAGCAACAACTGTTTTTTCCAGGGTTTCAGTACAWCAGTCTTTATGTGAAATCCAAATTTCAGCAGGTAACACTCAGCGCAGTGAAGCCTTGGTGTCCTGGGACAGGCATAAAGGCTTCAGGAAATAACTCCTTGTGCACTAGACTGGCAAAGTGTAACCAGTGCCTCAAGACTTGTGGGCTGAAGTTAGACCCCAAAAACCTAATTATTTCCATTAATCAAATTATGGACAATTGTCACATTCAMAAGCTCGGGAAAAATCCTTTCACCCAGGATTTTTCTCCTGGGAAGCTGAGAAGCCTCAGAGAAAAAGGAAACAATTATTTTCTCATTTGCTTCTCCTGTGTTRTGTTCACATGTGGAATGTGTTTGGAAATGTTTACCCACAGGTGATTGTTTCATTGGTTTCTGCTGTGAGTTGTTTTCACTCATTGGCCAACTGGGGCCAAGCTGTGTTGGGACTCTGGAAAGAGTTTTCATTATTATATTTTTAGCCTTCTGTAAGTATCCTTTCTGAATTCTTTAGCATAGTTTAGTATAGTGTTCTTTAATATAATATAGCATCATAAAATAATACRTTAGCCTTCTGAGAACATGGAGTCAGATTCATCATTCCTTCCTTCATTGGGGCACCTGGCAAATATAACAGCCAATCAAGCAATCAAATAATGATCAGTATGATTGCTTGAAACATGGCATTTTTAAAGCAGTATGTGGGAATTTGAAGTGTGTTCCCCAAAGGAGAGATACTGCCATCCATGTAGGTTCAAACACCTTGCTGAATCCCAGACCCAGGAGCAGATTTTGAGGAGATTGATTGTGAATGAAAAGAGAGAGTGTGAAACCAAAGTTCCCATTCAGCATCATATCCTCTGGCTATTGATTTTCTTTTTTCATCTGCTTAGCTGATGGAATTAGGGCTGTGTCACATAAATTGGACAAACAACAAGGTTTAACCTTCTGGAACTTGGCTGCACCTTTCTCATAGATAAATAAAAAGAGAGGTTTTGATAAGGCTGAAATAACACCAAAATAAAAGCAGTGGTTTATTTACTAACAGAGCATGTAGTGCTACAGGCATCATTGAATGTTTTACAAGGAGAGTGATTCTGGTGGTTATGTGAATTTTAATATCCTGCATAGACTGTTGAAAACTGCTAAATGTTTTTCAAGTTGGAGATCGAATTGTTTTATGCAGATCATAAAAATCATTTGAATATTCTTGCAGGCAAAAGTTATACGTACTGTCAGCTCCCAAATATTTGCATTTTAATTTTTATTTTGATTGATGGAAGGATGAGAGATTAGAGAATTGTTTTTGTTCAATGACATAGTCTTTCAAAGCTAATATCTGGATACTAAATGGCTTATCACTCATTTTTGTACTCTTGGTATCCTAAACAGCTACTGAAGCTTTCTAGAATCACTGCATGCATCATAGAGATATTTAGCATCATAAAGCTAATGGCTCTGTAAATGAACGATGGCATAATTTGCAACTTTCCCCATTCAGTTTTAAAGTAGTTTCRGAATTTCTTTAAAGGCTAGCTCACCCAGCTTGATAAAACTTTTCTGTTGAGACCAGTGGATGTAGCATCCAGCCATTARATGTCTATCTACTAGAGGTATTTCAAATACATACAGTATCCCATTATTATTAGTTATTGATGARCCTAAAATATTTTTTCTCTTGCTTTCTCCTTCACACCTCTCAATCCATGTGTGCCATTAAAMCATAGAATCTTATATACAAGGAAAAATCAAATATATAATATACAGGGGTAGGGAGTGGGGGGGATGGGTTATATGTATTATTAAAATGCATATCCTGTCTTTTACCTTAAAAAATAAGAGTTTTGCTCTTGCCCTAATTCAAATTTTYGATGGCTTATGAAAATAGACAATTATAAATACTGTGTCCTTTGAATCATTAGTAAGTTTGGGTTTAGTGCTTGTCAATCTAGTTAAAAGACTAATGTCAAATTGTCTTCWTTTTTTTGTGCTATGCTTGTTTTCCATAAATTGACAGAAAACAATTTATTCAGTCTTTCTTCCAGTAATTGATTATGCAGATATTATTTATCGTGCTCTGCAAGCACATCTTTGCATAAATTGGATGTGCTTTATCATTCTGAGTTACATTGTATTTACAAATGCCCTATTTTCTGCTCATCATTGACGACTTTATTCCATGGTAAACTCATCTTCATTAGAAGGGCTTAAGCACTACTGTTCATTTATTAGCTGGGGAATTTGCTGAAAATCCCCACCATGTTTTCTATCTTTAGCAAATTATTTTCCCAACAAATAYGCTTTCAAATCCTACAGCTGTTTTTCTCCATGAAAATACAGTAAATAGGAAGAAYGATTTTCTCTTAGCACCTCACCCTTGAGGTATTTCTTTTAGCTGCTCTTAAAGTCTACAAGTGATTTCAGTTTTACTGTTTAACTAAAGGAGACAATGACAGCAAAGAGGTGCAGCATCCCTGGTATTTTCTAGAGTGTTAATTGCTGTGTTGAGGTCATCCCAGTTAGGAATAATAATTTCCCAGGCTAGCAATTTACTTGGTTAAAGGAAGGGTTGTCTGGGTCTCTTTATTGTCTCTTTCCTAGTCGTGAATATTGCCCACACATGTTTCAGGATTTGACTGAGTCCWGGGAATTTATTCACAAGTATGATTCATTTTCAGGTACAGAAAAAACTTTTTTTCTATATAGCTTTTTTCCTTCCTAGCTAAGAAAGCATTTTRTCATTGCTCTAGTGAGATGTAATTACAGTAATTCATCTGCAGTCAAAAAAATTTCAGGCTTGAAAATCTCCTCTGTGATTGCACAGGCATAAATGTTATGTTAAAACATAAAAACTAACATTAGTGTAAATAAAAGCTCAGCTTCCTGTGGCGTGCGAGGCATTGCCCACTTCCACGTGAATTAGCAGTACTCTGACACGTTAGCAAGAGGAGAAATAAAAGGAAGGATTATTGCCTTATAATTTTTTGCTTTTCTTTATTTTCTATGATTTTCCTTTGAGAATAAGAACCAGTGTCTGATGGGTGTCTAAAGGAAATAGGCATTACTCTGTAGCAAGCAGTTATGTGTCTGATCTGCCTTGGAACAATGAGTCTGGAGCTGTGGTGTCTCCTCTGAAATTTTCTGCATTCTATTGAGTCACCCCTTTGTTTGCTGGTTTGGGAAGCTACCTTTGGGGGTGTTACTTCCACATCTGCATTGAATAGAGAATTATTTAAACATCTTTACAGGCCCCTATACTCACCTGGACAATCTTGCTCATGTATGTGTACAATTGCTGGTTCATACCGGCTTTAAATTGAAGCAGGTTTCAAAAACCCACCATTATTTTTAAATCTTCTTTTTAAGGAGAAAAAAAATCTCCAGAAACCCAACAAGCAAACAGTTATAGGTCACCTTTAAAGTTGCAGGGAGAATTTCAGAARGTATCTGTTATTTATCCAGCTTTTTTTTTTTGGTTTTTCCTCAATGTCACATAGGATGGTTACACCCATGCTTCTCTTACATATGAATAATAGAATGGTGGGTGCTCAGCTGCTCCTCTTGCAGGGCCCTGATAAAGTTTTACTGGAACATTCCCCCTCCTACCCCTTGCCATTTAAATTAGCTTCCCACTCCGTAGAAAAAATATACCTTGCATGATATGAATATGGAACCTGTGTAGATAAATTTTTATTTCTACAAGCAATGACTGCTTGCTTCAGTGCTCACAGAAAGAGATTCTAAAAGAGGCCCAGGCGTAGCTGGAATGAATTAAGATTTGAATTTCAACAGGCATTCATTGAAAGGCTTTTTCTTTAAAGGCATTGAGTTCTTCTGATGGCAAAGGATTCACCTAGCTCATGGTTTGTAAAGGACTGTCTGGACTTTATTGCTAATTGTAAGTCACTGTGCAGGCTCACCAGCACAAGGAAAAAATCAAGTCCCTACCCATAGATCTTCTCTTTGTATCCCCTTCCTCAGGGCTTGCTTTGCGTCCAAACCCACAAACTCTAAGCCAGAACAAATCAGCTCAAATTGCTCAGTAATAATCACCTGAGGCCCTGCCAGCCTCAGCCAGCTGGGAGGTGACAGCAAGCAACCTCATCTCATGAGATTTTCTTCTGTCCCAACCTTGTCAGTCCTTTCAGGACTCCATCAGAAACATCAGCCCAAAAACCTCTGAGGTGCCCAGCTGGCTTTAGCCAATGACCTTCTCCTCTGCTCTTTTGTGGGGGCTGCTGATTGATGCTGATYTACCACATTTTCATACAGGCAACTCACATCCCCCACAAAAATGAGATTGCTTTAAAAAAAAATTAATACTTCAAAAACAGGGCCTTTCATAGCCTGAACCTGTGASGACTAATGCTGAARGGAATTCAGGGAATTTCTGGGAAAWAAGGAGATCTGMMCTAATTTGGAGTAGTTTTGCCTTGGTTAATTTACAGGGATAGTGGTTTTGAATTGCAAGAAGTTTTTGGTTTGGTTTTTAAAGCTGGCCAGTATATCATTTATTATCATATGTGTGCATCTCATGACTCTAAAGGAGTAAAATGAACTTAAGACAGGATACAAGAAAAGATAATGTAAATAAATGTGCTTACATATATAAATACATTTATTTATAGATGTCAAGCTTTCAGGATATGCAGAATATYCACATACAAGCACATGTGTAGACAAGTAAATCATTAGTGGTGCATTTTTCACAAATCCACAGGGAAGAATTTTTTTTCTTGAAGCTCTTCTTTTTTTCCCAGAAAGGTAAAGGTTCTGCAGTGTTTTAAGAACACTTGAAGGATCACAAGAGTTGTTCTAGAGAGGAGAGCTATCCTGTCTGTCAGATGGCAATATATAGCCTCCACAAACAAAATTAATTTGGCTTTTATTTGCCTCTGTAGCAGCTGAACAAATACTCCTTGTACTTCTATAGCTGGTAGTCTAAATTCTTCCAGCAGACCAGATCCATTGRGCCAGCAGGTCAGTGCAAAGCATTGTTTGTGACAGGTGTGCTATGAGCATGCTGTAAGTAAAAGCCAATAGTTTTTACTTAAAAATGCAGCGAAGGATTTGGGGATGCTCTACTGCCAGTACAGTGTGTAAAACCTGACACTATTCTGCTTAGCAGCAGTTTAATTGTTACCTGTAAGGTAATTTTAAGAGGTAACAAAATACAGAGTAAAAAGCTCTTCTTAAATAAAAACCCCCTGAAAAATGAAACTCTAAGGAAAGATTAATGTCAGACAGAAAATTTAAAGYTGAATAAAAACCATTAAGGCAATGAATAAAATTAAGCTGTACTTGAAAAATTGATTAAGTCTTGCTAAGTAGCCAAAAGGGAGCTACCAAAYGATCCCTACTGCCATAAACTATTAACTCCTACACTCAGGGCCCAAATCTCACTGTCTAAATTGGGTCTGTCACTTGTTGTGCAACTACATCATGGTGCTAATCCTAGCTGCAACATTTTCCATAACCAGGTGTCCAAGGTACCAGGCTAATTTTAAAAACATAATATCTTTTCATGGTTCCCTATAATGTAGGACAAGAAGTAGAGTTTATGGCAGATATTGTGCCTTAGAAGGGTCTGAGAGGCCAGTATGGTCATTGTCACTAAATTTAATCTCTTTTGGAGATCTTGCCAAAGCAAAGCAATTGGAATTAAGGGTTTTGAACACTGAGTGTGATCACTTGAGTGTAGGTGCCCCTTTGATGTAAACAGGAACATTTTTAGGTAGTGATGGCAGATTAAGGATGCATTTCGGCAAAGCAAGAAGAAAGGGGGGGTAAGAAAAACAAGAAAATGTAGAAAAAATAAGTCATAACACAGATTTTCTCCATTGAACTGTTTCACTAAGAGCATTTTCCCCATGTTCCTCGTGGCAAARTGAGTGTAATTAAAAGCACAGGTTTCAAAACCAAGAGAGGGGTGAGTACAGGGTATAGGAGAGCAGGACCCTGCACTGCCCCTTTGCAGGATCTCTGGCAGATATTAGAAGTCAGCAGAGCCAGGAGGAGTAGTTTGTAGTRGTTTTTCCAAATTTCTCAACAGCAAGGCATGCTCACATGGGTTTGCATGGCAGAGACTGTCTCACTGCTGAACAACTTGCTGAAGTTAAAATTTTAATGAAAATTGAAAGTTTAAGTGCCACCATTCTCCACATCATTTTTCCCCTAACATGATTTATTGACCACTTATACATGATACATTCTCCTGTCATGAGTAGCACTCTATATATCTATTTTCATGAATAATGGCTATCATTTTAATTGATAGTTTCAAACAGAGGAGTAGATTTGTTTCTACAATGAATGAAACTGCTCTCAATATAGAKCCTGTATAAATTATTTTACATATTTCAGTTTTCCTCTTGCAACACAGTATGCTCCTAATCCTAACAGAAATCAGTCAAATAAGATCTAATACATCACTAAACACCAGCTTCTCTAAAATATACTAGGACATTTTTCTATAATGTTTGTGAAATTTGTCTTAAGCAGAATTGCCAGGAGCTTTTGACTCAGCTGTAAGATGTCTGTTGCATTCCCTGGTACCTTATTTGTCAGCTTTTTTGGCACYCTACCTATACACTTATAACATAATTACTTTACTCAAACACATCTCAATTATGCTACCCCTTTTCAGCTAAAAAAATTTAAATTCAACGRTGTTAATAATTAAATATTGATTCCAGCAGTGCAGGAGCTCATGTGGGCAGATGATGTATTATGCATTCWCTTCTGAGTGTGACACCTAGAAGTCAAGTCTACAAAGGATTCTTACCTAAAGAGATCACAGTTCATGACTGAAATCCACATCACTTGCAAATGATCTCATTCTGATATAGAAGCCCAAGCCAACAAATGCTGTGTGCTCACAAATGCCTCAATCATATGCTGCTGAACTCTTGAAGGAACAAGCCTGCATACATCCCTGTGTCTAGTAAAAACCACTGCAGCTTGCTGTGAATCATCTCAAAACAGAATTAAAATGTTACAGAGCATGCACTGGCTGCCTTCTTTAAAAACAAGCACACAAAGCCCCAAACAAACAGAAATTCCTGAACAAATTGCATTGCAAAGCATTGACCCAAATATCTTTGTAATATATCCAGTAACCAGTAATTTTAGAGAGCTATCATTTATTCTTCAAAGTCAGGATCATTCCTAGAGTTCTATCTTCCTCTTTAATAAGGATTTCCTTCATGTAGACTGACTAGAGTTTTCTAAGGCATTACTCCAATCCCTATGTAAACATTTGCATAAGGGATTTTGCCTCCATTCAGAAATCCCACATTCATGCACCAGTACTGGTAAGTTTTGACAGTGGAATTTTAGTATTTGTCAGCATTTTTAGAGATTGGGGATGGGGACACTGTCAGATGTAAGGACCAAAGGGCAGAGGACAGAGTTTGTGAATGCACTATAGATGAAGTGACCCAAATGTGAGYACCCAAAAGTGAATTTCAAAACATTACAAGAAGTTTTGGCCAAGACAGAGAGGTAGAATCCACAGAAGAGAAAAATATGTTTGGGCAGGTGCTTTGCCTTCAGTAAGGCACTTTACCACCTGCTACTTTAGTTAACTGTAATATAAATGGCAACACTTGGAGCCAAGTTCCACTTCCTATTTCTGTTCATAAAGCGCTCTGTATTTTTTTTTTTTTTTAGTTGAGAGATGATGTCGTGTGGTAAAATATTAGTAACATAATGGATCTAGGTGTTTTTATCATAAGAGGTATTGCTTACAGRTCTGGCATTCATGCCAGATGTGCTGTATAATGGATGTACAGCAATTTAGCTTTTACTGTACCTCATGTGTAATGTTGTCTTTGCTTTCRCTCATATTGCCCTAGCTACAGCTATGGTGTTTGAAAGAAAACGTAAGTACAGGACTGTAGAGGAATTTGAATAGCTTTTATCTACATCTGCATTAACATGCAATTCCTTTTCTCCCTCTAAAGCAAGCCATTTTCTTGAGAAAACAGAGGCATGATTGCTGGAAACCGTAGTTTTGTATTCTGTTATTTGAGGTATGAAATCAAAATAAGTTTTAATAAATTGCTGCATCAATACATTCAGCTGTTAAGCTAAAGCAACGACATAAAAGTTGATCAAAAGATGCCACTCACTGCAGGGAGGCAAGCGAAGCAGTAAAGAATTAAACCTAAAGCTACRTAGCTCTTTTCCTTTGGTAGCAGCAAAGTAATTTGCATTATTCATTTCACCCTGGGAAGACAAAAAGCCCCCCACAAAACCCCCCAAATCCAACAAYATGAATAGATTGAAAGGACCAGATGGAATCTAGCTGGCAAACAAAGCAGAGGTAAAGTAAGCGAGGCAATGAAAGCTAAATCAAAAGTAGCCAAGCTGCAAAAGGGGTCTAGAAATATCTAGGGAGAATAGGAGACCACTGAAAAGTAACTAAGGGACCAGGTAATTGAAGGCCTACAAGATGGATGGAAAAATGTTCAAAACTACTTTTTCTTAGTTTTCTGTATAAAGAAAAATGGTGAAAGTGGAGAATATTATGTAGGAAGACAGAAAACTATCACAAGCAGCGTGCCAGAATTGAGCTTAACTTGAACACAAGTTTTCTGCCTTCTTTCTTTTCTGCCTTTTTTCTTTTCTGCCTTCTCATTTTCTGCCTTCTGTTTCCTTGTGGGTYCCTTCCAACCCGACACAGCCTGTGATTCTGTGATRTGTTGAATAATGCTTGTATTGCAAGCAGCCCCCTCTTCAAAAGAAGGGAAAAGAGGGAAGTGCTGGGTGGTATAAAGATGAAACACAGAGTTACAAAGTGTAATGCAAGCACACTGCTCTGAGAGCATCTTACTCTCTCTCTCACTAAAACAGTATGAAAAATGTACCAGAAATGAGCAGCTGCTCAAAATAAATTGTGTTTTTCCTCAGTTCAGGGGTGTTGTGGTTGAAGTGGGAGCCRTTGTAGCGTGTTGTATTTGCGGGGTGCCCCGATGATGGAAGGAATGATGCATCTGACTCCATGTTCTCAGAAGGCTAATTTATTATTTTATGATACTATATTATATTAAAGAATACTATACTATATTAAAGAATACAGAAATGATACTTACTGAATGCTATAAAGATAATAAGGAAAACTCGTGACTCTTTCCAGAGTCCTGACACAGCTTGGCCATAATTGGCCAATGAGTGAAAACCACTCACACCAGAAACCAGTGAAACAATCACCTGTTGGAGAAACAGTCTCCAAACACATTCCAGATGTGAGCACAACACAGGAGAAGCAAATGAGATAATTATTGTTTTCCTTTTTCTCTGAGGCTTCTCAGCTTCCCAGGAGAAAAATCCTGGGCAAAGGGATTTTTTCAGTGGATGTGAACGCCGCGGCAGTGTGTGGTGTCTTCAACGTATATGCTGTGTCCCAGAAGGTTTAGGTTAGATAGTAGGAAAAATTCTTCACCCAGARGGTGGTTGGGCACTGACACAGGCTCCCCAGGGCAGTGGTCACAGCACCAGCCTGTCAGAAGTCAAGGAATATTTGGACAATGCTCTCAGGCACATTATGGGAATGTTGGGGGCTGTCCTGTGAAGGGCCAGGAGTTGGACTCAATGATCCTTGTAGGTCCCTTCCAACTCTGGATATTCTGTGATTCCAACACCCCAGCGCCATGAAAAAAACACAGAGGGCATGCTTCAGGATATTAATGGGAGCCAAATGCAGCACAGTCCATGCATTCATTTAGATCCTAGTCTGAAAATACTTAAAATTGATTTTCATTGACGAGCCTAGGCATATTGTRAAAGAGTATCTTAGAACAGTTATGTGCATGCAAACATCTTCACTCCCATACTCTTAGTTCTGTAAAATTTCCCTCTACCCCACCTTGATATTTTGCTTTTAAATACTTGGTGTGTTCTTATGTACCCAGATACATGTGGTATTATGAAATGCAGGTAGAATCTGTTGCTAAAGAAGTTTTAGTGGGAAATGCCATTACTGTCTAATTGACACAAAGAGTATGTAAAATCTGCTAAAATATGAAGTCTTTTTACAGCATGATAACACTCCATTTTGGCATTTTTGACTCCATGGCATGTACCATTTTTAAATGACTTCTGAAAATTGATTTATTTCCAATACAAGTAAACAGCACACAAAACGTAAATTCCAAACAAAATGTTTCTATTTTATTTAAAAAGAATGTTTGATTGACTCAAAGCATTCTTTTTCTAATATAATTTCATGGAAGATTTGTACGTTTTGTGCTCTTATTTTAAGTTTGTAACGGGAAAAGAAAATCCACATAATGCCATGAAATAAAAAGAAAATCACCTAGTACAGAACTCCACTGTGGTGTTTTTATGTGTCTGTGATATTGGGTAAAGAAATGAATTAAAAGGACAATGAAGCTGGCACTACTGAGCATTAATGAGGAACTCCAACTATTCCTGACAAGTCATAAAACTGACTCAGTGTCTGTGARAATGCATTTTCTGCCCCAGTTTTGGAACTAACCCTGAACCTGATTTCCAATGAATAGATAAAGACTGCATGTACACAGGCTGTTATTAAAATCTGGAATTGATAAAAGTGAAACCTAAATAAAACATGYATTGATTTTGATGAGTTTATGAATAAGAATTGTAGAAAAATATGTAAGTAGTTTTAAAAATTTGTCATGCTTTTTAACAAAAGGCAATAAAATCTAGTTGGATTTTGTGCATATACATGTCACAGAATTCCATCAATTGAATCCTGCAACAGGACAGCAGCTCTTCACAGGTTATGGGCCATCTCTTGATTTAAGTTCTTGTTAATTGAGAATGTCTATGCTCTTTAAGCAAATATTTCCAAGGCTTTCTTGCCTTCTCTGGTAAAAAAACCAYATAAGCTTTTTAATGTCAAACTCATGGTCATTAAAATTTTTTATACTATGGAGCCTGCTACTATGAAAAATTGTATCCTTATTTACATTCCTGCACACCAGGAGCAATTCATCTGGTATCCTTCTCTGTGTTAACCAAAATAAYTCAGTCTAAAATAGATATTCTAGATCTTGGATAATACTTGTGACTTATTTTTCAGAACTCTTTCCAGCATGTCAACATTCTAAGTGTAAAGTAAAGACTTTAAACGTGAGGAATGTAACTRGTTTCCAAAGGTAACAGACTAAGGGGTTAGTACTAGTCAATAAATGAGGAAATGTTTATTTTAGGGATGCCAGACACATGGCTTTCAGAGGGCTGGTTGCAATTATATACTGTTAGAGTAAAAAAGGAAATTCAGTGTAATCTGCATTCTGATGTCCCCACAGAGAGTCTGATATGCAGCCCATGGTACCAAGTGGGACTCTTCCAATTGATTAGAACAGTTTTGGAGCAGGAGGTTTTATGTAAAGCTAGGGAATCAACTGRGGACTCTGCCAAGCTCTGGTGAAAACAAAATTGTGCATTCTGTTTTTCACTGCTTGTGAAAGCTCTGTAAACAGGCAACAAAGAATGCTGAAAGGATTAAAAGACACGGATGTAAGGTCCCCAAAACCTGCTTCACAAGCCTCTTGAAAGGGTTTATAAGTCCTGACCTAGGAGACAGAGAAGAAGAAAAAGAAGAGGAAAGTATCCAAGAAGTCAAATAGCAGACAATTGCTATTTCAATAAACATAAGTCTAGTTACAATAAAAATTTCATTCTATGCAAGTCATCACTCCCCACCCTGTGAGTCTCTAAAACTGCAGGCAAGTTGTGATGCAAAAGAGGATTTGGGGGAAGAATTCCCTAAATCAGTCTTTCAGCTGCAGTGACCAGAGAGTCCAAGAAATTGTCCTGTGATTTCCTTCTTGTTTCCTGATGCAGTATTCTTCCTGCGTGAGGTCTTGCCTTTTACATTCTCCTTACTCATTTATTAAGAACGTATAAAATGATAGACAATTTGATAAATGTTAGACAATTTGTTTTTGATGCTTGCTGGACTTGAAACATGAGCTCCAAAACAGCATGGCAAGTCCAATTTAGGTTCTTTTTGATATTGCAAATGCATTGCACTCCTTGTCAAAAAATAAAAACTCCAAGGATGGGCCAATTTTCAACAGTTAGGTTTCCTTGCCTTTTGGAATCCATAATCTTACAGGTCCAAGTATTGTTACAACCCAACCCAAACAAATATACATGTCCCAAATTACCATCTTTATCTCTCCCACCAACCATGTTTCAGGGGAACCCCCAGGATCCATACCCAGGGAAAGAGGAAATAGTCAGCCCACATCTCCATGTTTGGGGCTGGATAAACTTCATAAGCTTTTAGCAATCCCATTAGTGGAGAACAGTTCATATCAATTTCTAMCTGGGTTTCCAGGGCCTTTCTGCTGGAGACTATCAGTTTACACCACAAATTAACTTTTCCTTTATTTCCCAACTAGCAGTTACCTCCATATAAAATAAGTCTCTTCAAGAGCATCCTTCTCACCATGCAAATTAAAATGTAAGGCATCAAAAACTCTCWCCCAAAAGGGCTTATGGATTTTTTTTTTATATACTCTGAGGCTGATGCACAGAGAAATACTGACAAGATAGTCTCAAGAGGTCAAAACTACAAAAAGAAATTACTGGTAGCTTCAGAAGATCAGAGAGCTTTGGCAAAAGTTCAGAGCAGCATTCGATCAACATAAAACACCTCACAAAGCTTTAACTTAGCCCATCCAACTTAGCAAACTCCAAGCCCATCTGGTTTTAAGTTATTCAAAACTACAAGAAGATGGAATTAGAAGAAGGAGATGAAAGGGAAAGAGAGAAAGAGTACAGAAAAAAACAAATATAGCTACCACTCCTGAGTTCCAGCAGTGCTCAGCCCATACAAAATCCAAGGGAAGGTAGGGTCAAGACAAGTGCTTGCCTTGTGCCCTGGATTAAGTGCCCTTTGGCATTCCTGGTGGGAATAACAAAGGGTACTCACCTTCCCTTAGGGATTTTGGGTCATCTGGCCACTGTGGGGCCGGACTGGGGCTCCAGGGGTGGGTGTGGAGCATTGCCTGTGCTGTGCCAGGGATGGGCGTCCACTGCAGGGCTGGGATACAGGCTCTGGGGCATGTGGAGCATGGCATTGCCTCCCCAGAACAAGACCTGACCTGCCCTTGTCCCCACACATGCATCCGAAATGTTTTGAGCAAGAAATCCTCCCAGTCTCTCACAGCGGGCCACCCAAAAGGGCCAAATGCATGCAATTTAAAAAGAGGAAAGCTTAAGAGATGCACAGCTGCTCTGCAAATTCCTTCCAGAAACTAATGTATCATCCTGCAGTTTCTCTGCGAATTACCTCTGTGCATCTTGTTAAAATACGAGGTGTACACAAAGGAAAYAAGGTGATGTGCGCTCTAATGCACAACTGCTGTCCTTTTCTTGTGAGAAAATTCCTCCCATTCCTTCTTGTAATCTGTTTCTCAGCTGGGTCACTTTCAACTCGGCTCAGAGCTTTGCAATCAAGTTCAGTAGGAGAGAAGTATTTGCAAGTTATGGGGATTAGTTTCTTTGAACTCAGGGTACCAGTATTCCTGCAGCATAGAGGAAAAAGAGGAATTTGAATTGGAGGATAATAAAACATCTTTACTCTTCTTTGTACCTTCCCATGATAAAAAATAGAGCTGAAATGAAGAGTATGACAGAATTCCCCTTAAATTCAGTAGTGTCTATTATTGAATTTTTCATTAACATTTATCATTTTTCCCCCTCAGCAATTCAACAATGGCAAAACAGTSTGTGTAATTAATTGCACATACAAAATATTTATATAGAGCTCTTGGTAGAACAAGCTCTTGCATAAGATAAAAGCCACATAATTCATTCCTATAATGCAGTCAGGGATGGGCAGCATATGTGCATAAATGCATATATACATGCTTACAGACACCCCTTGTGGGTATCTAAAGCTACAGGATGTCCTGGGGAAGGGAAAGAGCCTAAAGCTAGAAATTTAACAACTCATGTGTTGATGCATTATTACTTATTGCYATGACATGTGCATATATTCTCAAAAGTTCAGTATTTTTATTCATGACAAAATATGCGTTGTTATTTCCACTACGTGTTTTTTCTTGACCTTCCCATTAAAGGAGTAGATTGTTTAAGTGAGTAGAAATTATAAAAATCACAGCCAGCTGTTCAGCTCAGGTACCAGGCACACCTCCCTATGCACAAATAAATACATACCTGTCTTGGTGTATTAGTAGTATTTGACAATCTTGGTATTCTGTGRCTGCTTTGAATTTTCTGTGTACAGCCGCAAGGAAAGGGCCCCTGGATTGTAGGTTTGGCATGTCTTACACCTGGTACTGGGGACTTCAATCTGTTCGCAGAAATATTATACATGCTCTTTTATTTTCCAGGGAGGATAATCAGCTATGGTTCTTTGGGAACCCAGTGAGTACCACYTTCAAAATAATGCCCCACTGTGTTTTCCTCTATTTTCTCCCAAGCAGGTAGGCAAACTCCTGTTAGCCTTCTCTAGTCTTTTGTCCCCACAAGTATAAAAAGAGAAAATATATCTCCACAAATATAAAAATATCTACTTAATGGCAAAGTCTAATATATTAATCTTGGCTTTATTTCTCCTGACAGAAGTCATTGAAGTCTTGATGAAGACAGCCAAATCTCTGTTGATAACATTGTTATGCTTTGTAACTAAAGCAAATCCAATAGCAACTCTAAGTACAATTTCAAAAAATTGTTCTTTATCTTTCATTACCTCAATGATTTCTAGCTTGTGTTTGAACATTCATTAATTAAATCAGCCAACTGTAGGAAAGATATTTTACATCCTTTAGAACAATACCTAAAAATAGTCAAGTCAGATGTTCATTACTAAACTTATCCATGACGTGAGTTCCAGAGCAGTCATTAGGGCCTTTTATAACCATTGTGAGTCACTCTGAGTATTTCTTAAACTTTCCAAGATGCAATTTGGTAGYTAATTTCTGTTTGCAATAATTTTCTTTGGAAAAAACTGGAATTTTCCTTCCAAAAAACTGGACAATGGTCCGGTAGGAGTAGCTATTCCATTTGTTCATGCCCAAATTTTTCAATGACTTCGAACGAGGTGCTGAAATCTTCTCACTTGTGAAGAAATGGTAGCCCGCAAATGGTTTTGTTAGAAATCAGAAGAGGTAAGTAGCCTCAATATCTGCTGTGGGGGTGTTTCAAAGCTTCCATTATCCCAGGAGGGCCAGACTTCATCAAGGAGAGCACCAATAAGGAGTGCATCAGAAACACCAGAGAGAGGCTGGGAGAATAATGAGGCGCTGATCTTCAAATTTGAAATAAGCTGTATAAAAATCTGAGCTGATATCCATGTAGGAAATTTATTAGCCAGCCTCTCTTCACCTACCTMGAGGCACAAATGCCAAGAGTAGCTCAGACTGCTGGATATGTTGATCCTAATGTAGCTGCCATGCCCAATGAAGAATTTCAGAAAGGACTAAACTGGCATCTGTAGATTGATTCCCCTTTAAGGTTTCTCCACTTGCATACACTGGTAAACATTTCACAATAATTTCCTCCCAACTAAACAGCTGATGAAGGCTGACTCATGGTGAATGTTCTGAACTCTTCAAATGGCATCGCTGAAGCTCAAAGCAGAAAATATGCAGCGCGATAAAATTATGAAGAATAGAGCTGTGCGCATATTTCCTTAAGTAATTGATCCACTGAAAGACTAACACTTATTTTGGGAAATGAAATGCCTAGATAAGCATTAGATTCATGAAGTGCCCTAAGTAAAGTGAAATGTACCAGAGTGTTTATGATCTCTTCTAGCAGGAAGTTGAGTAGTAAGATGTGACAGCAGCATTTTTCTTTCTTGCTAATCAGCATTATACCCTGCCCTGAAATGTATCTCTATAGCTACTTTGAACTGTAAGGTGTGGGGAAAAAGTTCTTCACTGAAAGGGTGGTCAGGCATTTCAGCAGGCTGCTCAGGGAAGTGGAAGAATCATCATAGCTGGCAGCATTTTAAAAAATTGGATGCATGCATCACTAGGGGATATTCTTTAGGGGTGAACACAGGGGTGCTGGTTTGACAGATTCCATGATCGTGATTGRAAAAGATCCAACCACGATCAYGGAATCTTTTCCATTAGAGATCTTTTCCAACCYTAACACTTCTATCATCCCTATCTTATAAGMMTGCCAAGARCCATCAGTAGAACTAAAATATAGTAACTRGGAAATTAGTTGCAAAGTTGTGTACAACACCACACATATTGATTTCTAGCAGCACTTCTAAACTAATAGAAATTTACATTTTCACTGCATGCTTACATTTCTCTTAACAGGAAAAGTCTGTAGGTGTTTTAAGTTTTCAGCTTGCCAGAGGATGAACCGAGCCTGGCAATTGAGATATTTTAATGAACTGTGTCTCAACAAACTCCTTCTGCCAGCAGCATCTTGTGGGTTGCCATTCTTACTCCTGGTCTTTACACCTTGACTGCATCACAGTTCAAGTAGCAGCTTGACCCATCTGAGAGTACATGTGTGCCTCAGCAGAAAGTGGCAGGCCAGAGAATAAAAAACCTGTTGCACTTGTTCCACAGAAGTCAAAGAAAAGTTTTTAAACACTTCTGTTCCACTTCTTTGATGAACAGATCTCACACCGTGTCATTTTTGCAGATTCTGCAAGGGATTTAGTGTAGTTCTCTCCTGGATAAACAGAAAACTCTTTTTCTGAACTCATTAAAAGCAGGGTTAAATGTTTTTTTCTCAGATGAAAAAGAAAAAGGTGGCTTTACAAAATAGAAGRGATGCAGCACAAAAATATACAGGATATTTTACTGAATGTGTTAAATTAAATATTGATTTCCCTTAATGTGCCAAGGTAGCTTCACAAGAAAGGGAATTCCATTGTATGTAACTCAACACCAGCACAAAACTTGCCCTAATATGATAGCAATCTTCAAGTGACTGCAGGACTCTATTGAGCCATGGGCTTAAAACTCAGGCAAAACTTGAGGTAACTTCTGAGGGAATTTCAAGCAGTAGAACTTGTCTCTATTTTTTATGATTCCCTGGTCCCTCTGAAATGTTATAGCTACATTTTACTGGAAACTAAAGTTCACATCAAAACGTCAATTTCATTGTAAAATCGAGACAGAAAAATTGCAAAGTGCCATCTGCATAATCATAGTATCATATCATCACATTTCCTTTTTCTCCTTTTTTCCTTTTTTTACCTATTAATCATCAGCCCAAGGAACAGAACCTGTGTTAGTCCAAGTGAGTCAAGCTTCGACTGAAAGTACAGTGAAACTGGTTATGTGGAAAAAGAAATATGAATACAYTGATGACACAAAAAGTAGATGGTGAAAGATGCTGTTGTTTCAGTGATTTGCAGTTGTATGCCATGAGTAGCAGAAATTACAGAAGAGAAAGCTATTAAATTATTATTGCCATTCATGGTCCATAGCTAAATATTATTTTCACATGGCATAGAATTTTTGTTTTACTTCCTCTTTCCTTTCCATCAATTTTCTTCCAAAAAACCTATGATAATAATAGCAGTGGCAAACAGAATAAATAGTAAAAAAAAAAAAATTAAAACAAATAAACCAAACCCTTTCTAGTGACAGAAATTCCATCAGGCATGGCAAAATGTGCAAATATAATCTGCTCCATAGGAGCCACTGCTGTGTGAGTGTTTCAATAGCTGACCCAGTGTATCTTGACTAAATTGCTGTTTGAAGATACAAGTAGCTAGATGGAATCAGTTGTCCTCAAGGTAGCCTAAATATCTCATGCTGTGTTCATTAAGAACATCACTCAGAGTGCTGTGTTAGGATTCATGGGGTTCTTTGCTCAATTTGATCATCTTTAGAAGTGCACAAGATCACAGGCCAGATTCATCAAAGCAAGGGATAAAAGAGATTTTCCTTTGTACAGCTTGGATGTGGAGCTATTTTAAATTAAACTATTTTAATAAATTTAGTTTTCACTTCATTAACAGCTTTGCATTTTGTAGTGGATGACGCACTGCTCAAGCAAGGATGATATGAAAAGTCTGTACTTGTTTATATACAATTTTCAATTGTATACTGGAATTTTTGTGCTCTTATCTGGTAGAGAGCATTGCTAATTTGTGACTGTCTCAATGCAATAATAAAAGGGCCTCTGTAGAGATCCAGTTATTAAAATTATTAGAGAGATGCGACTGCCCAAATCRAAGCACAAATGAGACCATATACCAAAGTCAATAGAATGGATTTTTATTTAGCACTAAATGTGAGGTAGAGAGATAGGGAGAAAGAGAGGCGGGAGAGAAAGAAWGAGGCAGAGAAGCAGAGAAAAATACCAACACTGTGTAAATTCCACCAACATCCTGTCAGTCCTCCTGGTCTTCTGGAGGTGGTGGTTGCATCAAGTGGTGGAGGAAGAAATYCAAAGAACACAAACTCTGTTGGGTTTATAGTCACTCAGGTTCAGGTGGGAMTGCCCAGGGAAGGGGAGTTTYGCACTGGGTAGCGTCCTACAAATCAAAAAGTCAATCAAAAATGCAAATAYACCTGATTGATGTAGTGTTGGGGATCACAGGACACTTTAAGGGTCGTGACACCTCTTAGTCAGCACAGCCCCTCAACCACGGCCCATGACCCCAGAGGAATCCCTTCATCCTACAGGTGAATGTCCCATACTTTGGATTGGAATTTCACAGCTGGAGCCGTTAGATAAGGGAGGACAATGGCACGATAAGAAGGACTTGCCCACCTCAGAGGATKTGCCTCTCACCAGCCTTATCTGGGAGCCCAGTTTGCAGCTCCAGGTGTGCAGGCCCAGGGGGGCCAATCTCAGGTGCATCCCCAGCAAACTGAGCCATTAGCACCAACATTCCAGTCCCTTACAGCTCCTGGGTGCTTACAGCAAATGGCCAAATATTTGACTCATTAATCACTAGCAGTCACTCGCACAGCTTCTTAATACCAATTTTATTTTTTCTTTTCCATACATGATGCAATTTGCATCAGATGATAGACTGCAGTTTGGGCTTTTAAATTAGTAAAAGGAGAAGATTACTCAAATTAGAGCTCATTTTAGGATTCTGTCATCTCAGTTTATGAGGACCTATAATTGTTTAGACCCAGGGAACTGAAAATGTGAATGAAAATCATGTCTGTCAAAGTTTTAAAGGGAATACAGTACAAAGAATAAGATTTGGAGTGGGAGTGYCTGCACTGAAAACCACTTCTCTTTTGGAACCCATTGACCCGGGTGACATCTAGAGTTTGTTATAAAAGATGATTTACTCACACAAGCAACAGCCAATCTATTTTTTCTGCATACTTATTCTTCCTTGGACTACAGCATRCTTTGGGATCCCCTAACAACAGGACATTATCAACAATATTGGGTTGGAGGGAGTGGTTGGGGCAGGGTGGCTGTGGTCAGGTTGAAAACTGCAGCRTCTCTTTTGTAGAATATTTTTATTAATATTTTTTTTCCGCTATTGTTTGTTTTCTTATCTCATTGCTATTTCTAGTGAGCTGCTCTTATCCCAACCTGTGATTTTTGTCTTTTGTTCCTCCAATTAATTGCTGCATTGAGGGAAAGAGAGAGAGTAGTGTGTGGTTTTTTGTTCCAGYGGGAACACAAAATTGTGGAGTACCTTTCCTAAAGCATGACAACAACATAGTCCATGAGGGAGACTGGAAGAAGAACACTTGTYATATGCTTTAAAGTCTGTAAATATCTTGATTTTTCCCAATTCCAAACACTGAAAATTGTACAGAAAGATGTCTCATTCTCTTCCTCCAAAAGTGGTGTTAAAAACTTATCAGAAAAACAAAGMAGTAATTCTATCCTTTTTCTTGAAAACTCCAAAGGTAATGTCAGGACTGAGACTTCTAAATTTGAGATTGAGAATCAAGTTAGAGTATTCCTGTTGGAGGCACAGCAGATTAAGAATAAAGACTAATAAGGCAATAATTTACAATTTTCCTCAACCTGCTTCTCACCACTGTATAATTAGCCATATACTTACTAATTGCTGACTATTCCCAAATTTACTGATGCTTAAATTACAATCTGTCATATGTTTATGTCACATTAAAATCCCCTCTGCTTTAATTAACAGGCGTCTAATCTAGAAAATTTTCAGGCAAGTGCAACAAGTATCACAGAGCAGCAATTAATTGTAAATGCTTTCAGACAAATCAAAGGAAGCCATTGAAGATATTTGTCTATCAGCTGACGTGAACTTGGAGAGGAATGCTCACCCACACGCTTCACTGCCTCTGAACTCATGTAAATTATTCTCCTACAACTACCAGTTAAGTACATTTGTGCACAGAGAAGTCTCTGAGAATAAATGTCTTTGGCATTTTAAAGAGATAATGTCAGGATTCCTGTCCAACAGAGGAAAACAGTCCTGTTTGTTTATCTAGCTGAAACAGTGCAATGATGTGGAAAAAAAAAAGATGAGAAAGATACAACTTTGCTTTAGCCATCTCAGTACTATATCCCCTTATTTCCAGAAGCAAGGCTTAACCTAGAACAGGAGCTAGGCACATAATGGCATTAGCGCCTTCATTCAATGCTTGCATATTAAAAATGTGCAAAATTCAAAATATAAATGGCCAAACTAGGATAAACCAATCTCTTATGATAGCCTTTCTCTAACAGAGGTCATAGATGAGTGTCTGTGGAAAAGTACATGAAAAAACATATTTAAGCATCCAGAAACAAGACTAGAAAGTAAACACATACTAAATGTCATCATCTCTTTTGATAAACTAAAAGCAAGGGGTGGTTTTTCTTCTCTGGTAAAGATGATGGTTATGGCAATCATGCTTTTATCAACCTGCCCAGACAACTRATAATCTGAAATCAAAACCCTATTGTGGGGATGCTACTTTGCAGGTTGGAAAGAGTGCAAATACTAACTTTAATAAATAACTTTACAGTATAATGGCTTTAATTAAAAATCTCTTTTCCCAGTCAAACTGTTTTCCTCAGTCTTTATCAGATACTACTGGTACTGAATAAGTCTAGGAACAATATTAAGTCTTATGAACCTCTGAGTTTAGTACCCAAAAATAATTAATTCTGGCCTATCTTGGTCATTTTCTTGCTTTTGAGTCTAAATCATACCTTGAACATTAGTGTAACCAAAAGGCTTTTTGATTAATATGTATATACAAGGTACACAGTTCACTGCACTCTTAAAGTTCATCAGTTTACTGCCAAAAAATTCTATTTTAATATGCAGCTTACTGCTCTTGGGGCCTAGGTTTTGAATTAAGCACTGGTTTTAAGSCTGCATCCTTTTAAAGGGGTAGATGTACACTCATACTCCTCATAGTCCCTTCCTAACAATTTCTTCCATTTTTCTCTTGCATCAAGCACAAGTTGCCTTCTATAAAGAGTTTTKCTAGCACAAAACTAGTTTTGCTGCCTTAGTTTCTGCAGCATTGCACAGCATGACAAGGCCTCATTTACACAGATGAAGTTAAATTTCCCTTCTTTATTCGCTTTTGAAGCCAGTGGGATCTATGTCCATACACCYGATGGCGTTATCTAGTTATTAGCCATTAAAGCAAAGAGTTGTGGGAAAAGCAAAAAATTCTACAGGAAATTAGGAAGCTTCTTGGAGAATTCACAGCAGACATTTTCAGCAATTGAGACATAACAGAGAGATTATTCTTCTGATTTATTTCTGATTTTCTGAGACCACTGAYTTACAGCCGGAGCACAAAGGGAGCWGGTGAAAGCTATTCTGTTCAWCTCAKCCAGGGTTTCCCATGTTTTCTTTGAATACCTGTGTAGTTCATCTGCACACTTTTGCCAARCCAAAGCAGAGCAGAAGGAGGCAGTTTTGTGGCAGTTCTAATCAGCAAAGGTTTGCTGGCGAGGAGCTGATGACAATGCACAGAGGCATCTGAGAGAATTTACTAAATGCATTTCACAACTTTCTTGGGTATCACACTGAAGGGTCCCACAGGGATCATCAGGTCCAGCTCCTGGCTCTGGACATATAATGACAGCAGGGCAGAATACAGATTTTGTTTCTAAAGGGAGCAAAGATTCAGTCTCATATCATGCAAATATACCAAATCCACTACAAATCTGATGACTCCAATCACCCTTTTAATGGTGAATTGGTTAGAATGTTTTGTGACTTTATTCCTAATCTTATGAATTAATTTTCTAGTGGTCTGTTATTACTATAAATTCTACATATTAACTCAACCCTTCTCTCATAGTGTGAACAGGTTTGTGCTTTCTTTTGTGATTCTCTCTTACTCAGATGATTGACAGATGTTTTTTGACTTACCTTCTGGGTTTTTTTCCCACAGCCTGAAGTCTTTAGGTTATTGAGCCACACTTGATAGCTCTGGAAATTGCAATTGCTTTTGCTTATGTCATGATACTGTTTAATTCCTGTCTCCTGAGACTGCTTTTATTGTCTGATAGGTCATCATGGTCATGAAAACACGTTGTATGATGACTTGACAAGTAGCTTATATTTGCTCTGACTGGACTGAAGTAGGCAGAATGCCAAAGCATGTTGAGCCCTCATCATTTTGCTTCATAAAATATTGAAGGGCACAATGGATTCTGCCAAAAGCAACTCATTTCTTCTCCTAAGGGGTCCTCCTTGGAGTTCTTATAAAGGCTGTGGACAGACTTTGATTGAACTCCGTGGGTCAGGGGTCAGTAAAAGGTAATGCAGTAGTGGGATGAACACTTAACTCTCCTCAATGCTTCTTGAAAGAGGCATGTTTCAAAAAAAAAACCAAAAAAAAAGGCACAAGTTAAACACATAGTCCTTAATGTCTTAATTATCAGAGGAGTATGATCAGAGAAAATACAGGTAGGTAAACAGGAAGTGAGGAAATAATGAGAGAAGAAGCCCGTGATAAAAAAGGTCTTTTGAAATGAGACTGTATGGACTTTTGCTGAGTGCACTTATGGYACTGTATCAATAAAATAATGACATAGCAGGAGCTGTCTCCCATTTGCAAGAAATATAGAAACAGTGTTCTAAAGAGACTTGTGTGTATAATAAGAGATAATCTGGGATGGTACACAATATGCTGCCCAGAAAGGCTGGTAATAAATCCCAACACCATTATTTTGTKTTTCAGCATTTTTCTGCACATTTATGAATATTATTAAAATGATCTATCAAATTTTTTTTTTTCACCACAACTCAGCTGGAGTAGAAATTAAATTCATGTCCACTCCTTTTCCCAGCTGCTCCTACAAAGGGCATGAGAAGGAAATGTGGATATGTCTGRTGTGTCCAGATGTCCAGAAGTAGAATTTCTTTTCTTCTTCCTGGTGATGTGTCCTGCTGGTCAAGGCACTGCTGATAGGGSCATGACTCTTCTTTACATCTCTCTTTTCAGGGCAGGATTTGTGTATGAGGTCCTGCATGCTGCTACTTTTCTCTCTTGGTTTTATTATTTTGAGGTTAAAACCCACCTCTCTCATTTCCATGTTGAGTAGGAACTACTGAAAACTCCCAGTYTGTGTCATACATCAAGCAGGAGAGGCTTCCACCCCAGGGAAATCTGGAAAGCAGAATCCTCTTGCACATCATGGGGGCCCTTCTAAGTTCTCAGTGAGGTTGGCATTTTTACATTACACACACTGTCAGGATCTCTGAGAGGCTGRTTATTTTCTGTATTTTCTAAAATTTGGTCTTTTTTAGCTCTGTTTATTTGCCTGGATGTAGCAGTTGTGTGGTACAGCATAGCATTGGCTTCACTGCAATGAATATAGACTAACAAAAGCATTAATGATTTCATGACTAGCTTTCCATGTAAAAAAGTTTCCAGGCATCTACCCAGTTCTATAAAAGGATGTTTTTCTGTGCTATCATGGGACAGTTGACCAAAGAAACTCTAAAAAGAAGTGGAACCCAGGTTATGAAGAGGTGCTGTGATTTCAAAGAACACATCTGTCAAATCAGGAACAGCTGGGACCCACAGTCATCTGTCCTGTCCAGTGAGAAATTCTGACTTTCTTTGGCTTGAATTTGCTGTATTTACTGCATCTGGCTTTGGGAATTCAATGCCTTGCCTACAAAAATAATTTTCTGGTGTGGATTTSTACTATGCTGGACTATAGGAAGCCAAGTTGCACACCAAATTCAGAAGGGAAAAGACCCAAACAACTTAAAATGGAAAGCATCCTGCTGCATRTTGGATTAATGTGCTGTGAGCAACATTATGCGTTATTGCATCAGAAACGGAGAAAATAGAAACCCAGTTTTAAAAAACCAGCCTGTGGAATTTTCTTTTTTCTGACTCTATTGCAGATTCCTCAGTCACAGAGAGCTGATSGCTCTGTTTCCATTCTCAGCAGAATGATCAGTGCATGTGGACCTTCCTTCAGTGCTAGAAACCCAAAATGGGCTTTCAGCAAAGCACAATATTGCTGTGACTTGACTGTGCAGGGAGTCGCTGATAGAAAGAAAAAAAATTCTCTGAAAATCACTGCTGTTTGTTATACCAGATAGGTCTGTCCAAAAATACTAAAAGTCATGAGGCAACTGTGGGAAAAATCCACCACTTTCTGGAGGCACAAATCAAGTGTCTGGATGTATAGATACCATGACAGCTCTAATTTTGAAGTCTGGCAAATTCCTTGTCTCCATTGCCTTCAACGTAAGAGGAATGGCAAAAGAAAGAGGCAAATTCCTGAGACATCCAAGGATTCAAGTGGCCATTCTTAAAGGGGTGGGAGAATCTCCAAGTGTTGGGATGATCTGGTTGAATACCACTCATAAAAATATCCTTCCCCAACCGATATGTTTTTCTGGAATGATTATGTTGGTCTGGTTTACCTGCGATTTTCCATCCCTAACTTCTACAAATAAGATTATTTTCAGCTCAGTTACAAAGTGCCAACATTCAGGGACATTTTTTGTTTGCTTTATTTATTTTTTTTTGGGTTGGTTGGTTTTATTCTAAATTGAAAATAAGTTTTGCTGTTAAGGGATGGATGCCACTTAACCTCAAAGAAGACAATTTTTTTCCTCAAACAAACAGCAATAATTAATAACACATTTCTTCAGGCAGAAAACACGCATGGAAAAATCTTTGTGATGARTATTTAGGTTATTAGCATAGTAAAACAGGGGAATATGACTGAAATATTGTCAGCCCTTACATAATTAATGCTATTGAATGCATCCTACTATTACTATTGTGTCTGTCTTTGTATTTATTCATACCCCCAGGCTTATAAGACATAATTCTTTAGCTATATAAGTATGTTTAGTATATACACATTTTGTACATTCTGTGTTTTAAATATTAAAAGCTCTTTAATGAGATAAGGTACCTCACTGCACACCGCAATATCTCTTTTTGTTATACTTTTTCACCAGTGCACAATTTTGTAGGTGAAGTTCATGGAAATATAGAATAACTGCTCAAGAAATCTCTGTTTTTATCACTGAAAAAGCAGAGGATTTCAGCTTCACCCTAGAAYGACACATAAACATTATTATTTACAAAAAATACCCCAAAGAGAAGTAGCAGAAAAACCTCTCTGATGCCAATCAATTATATGGCAGGTAGTTTAGCAACAGAATGATAATCTGGAATGAAGAAGTTTATTTGTAGGCATAAAAATGTTGATTCCCTTCTAAGGCTGCTGTTAATGTAGGTAAAGCATAACAAAAACAAACTTCCTGAAAAAATACCAACAGCTTCTTCAGCATGCACATAAAAATTACTTGCAGTTACCCCTATCAACAAATGCTGCCAGTTCAAAATTAATTCGTTGTTCTTCTACCTCTAGTAAATAATTAATGCATTTTGCACTCCCAAAATTTGTTTTGTCTCTCAGGCCCTGCATGGAGAGCTTTTTCCCGACTCTTAGTGAAGAAATTTTAAATAATTTTAAATATTAGAAGTGAGAAGGAATCAAAACTATGCTTATTTTTAATAATGCAGAGCTGCAGTGCCATTCATACCAGCAGTTACATTTGAAATTAAAAAAAAAAAAAGGACAAGTTCAAGAGTGATAGCTACTAAAATAACCAAAACCGGAGAATGGAAGAAAAAAATGTCTTTAGCAAAGAAATTTTTGGAAGAACAGGAATCCTCATTTAACTTCATGTTTTTCAGTTGTCTTTATTTTTTTTTCCTAATAATCACCCACAAAASCTTCAGAATGTTGTCTGCTGATTCTGCCATCACTTTTAACCTCAACTCATCCAGTTAAAGTATTTTTGACTTTTCAACACTAGAGCTCTTAGTTCAGGACATTGCTCATATCCTCAAACCCCACTGAAGCCCCACACTCCAAGATGTGAATTTACTGAGAATTTACAGTGAATTTATCTTCATTGAGAATCAGAGATGGGTCAGAGCCAGACAGAGGCGCTGAACAGYTGGGTTTCAGTCTTAATGGGCAAAGCAGATTTTCCTATACAAAAATTCAGGCCACCATACACCTTGCTGCAATCATTACTGAGATTTGTGCATGTAATATGTTAATTACAAGATTAGAAATTATTTTTGAAAGTTACTCTCATATAGGATGAAGAAATGCTCTGTTTCAGCAGGCATTGCAGTCAGACAAACAGCTGATTTTGCAAGCACCAGCTTTGAAGCACAGTCCTGGCAGTTACAAAAATCTTGTTTTGACTTCTAAAATGAGAGACTTGCCGTGGAGATCATTAAGAGAGAAGAAATAAAGTAAAAGAGAAGAAATAAAGTAAAAAAGAAATCAAGATATTTCTATAGTGTCACTTCTCTGACCATAGCCTAAGATTAGAAATGAGATTTCGGAATAAAGAACATCCAAAATATTACACGAAGCGAAACATCTACAAATGATTACAAGGAAAAATTTACTTTATTAGAAAGATAGGTGCTTTGATCAGTGTTAATGAACTGCACATGAAAGGTATGGGTTTCAAAGAAATGATGGAAACTACAATGTTGGAGGAATGTAATAATGTTTCAGGCTTTTTTGCCTCACACTCCTTGCTTAGTAGAAAATTAATGACTCATACGACCGAAAACTGTTATTTCAAGATTATTATTTTTGAAGAACTGCTAATTATTCCTAATGAAATTGCTTTACTGTGGATACAAGCATACAAACTGCTTCATTCACTTTGTGTTTATACAGCTCCCTGAGCTCTGAAACATGCAATCCTGCTACTGTACAGCACTCCCACAGTGCCAGGTTAAGTGAGTCTTCCCATAAATATCTACCAATCAATTAATCAGTTTTGCTAATAATCACTTGCTTTTAGTATGACCACAATGTTTGAAAACAAGCAGTCTGAGGACAGTGGATTTAATTTGCCTCTCTGAGGGCATGACAGAAATGGCTCATCTTGCTGAGAAAGCATTAGCCAGAGGAAAAATAAAAAGTGGATGAGTGCATGCTGGTCCTAGTCTGTCCTTCCTTATGGGTTTTCTACTAAATGCAAAATTTAAATATATTGCAGYTCCAGGCATGTAAAAAGTATTTCTGCACCTCAAGAAATCCTACCWTTTCTGTTCACCTATCATACACACCAAGTAACCTTTACATCATTTTTATTCAAAACCCTTGACATGGCTGGTTTCTGTGAGAAGCTGCTGGAAGCTTCCTCCACGTCCAGAGGAGTCAATCCCTGGCAGGTCCAGAGATGGATGTGCCACTGGCCAAGGCTGGGCCAATTAGAAATGGTGATAATGCCCTTGTGGTGACAGATTTAAAAAGAAGTTAAAAAACCACAAAACCAAAACCAAAAATGTTCTGGTGTCACTGTGTTGCCAGTCGGGGTCTGTGTACAAATCACAAACGGGACGGGGCTGCTGTGGAACGTGCCCTGAGCTGTTTTATTTTCCAGCATCAGCCTCATTACATGGTTATGACAATGGGAAGATGCCAGCAGCTCACATCCCAGGCAGCAGACMAAGATCTTAATGTTACAACTTACTTTATAAATTTTTTGACCAATCCCACAAAGCAAAAGCACATTGACAGTAGTTCTATCCAACTTTGGTTAAAACAATGCTTGCTTATTTTGAATACAATACCTGCTTGTAAGCCTTAAAACACAATGCACAGAGCTCCATTATTAAGCTTCAACCTTCCTAATATCTTGCTAGATAAACTTTTCTGTAGCTTAGGGAGTTATTCTAGACAAGCGTTAATTCCTTGCTTTTCTACTTTTTACATAATTTTTCTGCTGACCAATCTCACGGCTGCTGCTTAGCTCTAATCACAGTTCTACCATCTCTGGTGCCTGCCTTTTGAAGCTTTACCAAAACCCACTGATTTTGTGGATTCCCACATCAATGACATATTTTATGAAAATCCCTTTGCTAGGATTTTTCTCCTGAGAAGCTGAGAGGCCTCAGAAATGAAATCAAACAAGAATTATCTGATGACTATGGAATGTGGTCTGTAGGTTGTTTACCAACARGTGCATCTTTGATTGGTTCCATGTGAATTGTTTTTACTTAATGACCAATCCCAGTCCAGCTGTGTCAGGACTCTCTGGTCAGTTACAAGAAGGTCTTTCCAAGGTCTTATTTTACTTCTCATTATCCTGCTCTGATTTTGTTAGCAATAAATTCAACTAATATTTATAATTCAAGTCTGTTTTGCCCATTGGTGTATTTGGTGAATGATCTCTTTCCCAGCCCTTAGCTCATGAACTTTTTATTGTATTTTTTTCTTCTCTGTCCAGCTGCAGAGAGAAGTGATAGAGGCTTTGGAGGGTTCCTGGCATCCAGACAGGATGAATCCACCACTGTACATGRAGTTACTGACCTCAAGATGTGCCTCTGAAGCTTTGTAGAGCAGAAGCAGAAGCACTACCAGGGGATGATGCCCTAATTATTCCAGAGTTCAGCACCACCRCTGTGAGCAAAATAAAAGCCTGCGGTAAATTCACTGCAAAAATGTTTCTAAAACTCCTGGCAAGCCTCATGGCAGAAAAGGTTTTTTAGCACTGAAATGCAGAGCTTAAGGAAACAGCTGTTGTCTCTGAAGATAGAGGCTGACAAACGGATTGGTGAAACACAGAATTATCTTCCATTTGGCTTTAAGGTGAGTTCCTCATGCCTTTCGGGTAATGCATTTTTAAAATTTTTGTCCTACATAAAAGCTGATCTAATTTAACAGCCCTTCCAGTAAAAGGCAAAAYCCTATTGTCAGCCTCCCTTTACTCACTTTTACTTTCTCTCCTGTTTTTRGCACTAATATTCTGCCTTTTCCCCTCCTACTGGCTGGGCTGCACAGCTGAGCCTGAGTCAGCTTACCAAAGTTATCAGCACAAGTGAATCACTTCCATATGAAGCTGATAAGGGAAGTAAAAGTCTTTGCTGTATCAGCACAAGATATTTGCTTTAACTCTTTACCCTTTTATTTATTTTCATATAAAGATACATGTGTGTGTATGTATAATGTTAAAGTAATTCCTCTATCATGTTTACTTGTCATTGATCAGTCAGCTTAATCATCACAGAAAAGCATGTTGCAACAACAAAAGTGTTGCAATAAACTCTGTGTTATTCTTGTCTTCTGCCTTCTGGGGAGTTGCCATAGTATCAGATAATGTAGCTGAATATCAATATTCTTGCTCTTACACATATATTATAAAAGGCCCTTAWTGCATCATTCATTAATTTCATTTTTAGTGAAACAGTAGCTGGAATAAAGCTGTTAACTTGCCCCACCAGCCTGGTTTAGTTGGAAGTGGGCATTTTATAACACAATTTTTGAATAGTGGGTGGTGACAACCAATACCAACAGACAGGAAATAGAGGAACAGCCTTTTGTATGAGTTAACATAGATGTATRAATTCCTGTTGATTTGGTTTATTTATTGTGTGCTACTAATTGGCAAATTATTTTCCCAGTGGGCGTCACAGAGCACTGAAAATTCAGGCTCAGATGGTCAACCTTCCTTATTCTGTAATAAACAGTGTCATTCATCAGCTGTCACTTTTAATTGCTGGGTGTTGGTCACTCAGACACACAGTGAACCATAAGAAAGAAACCTGTCAACAAAATCCATCAGGAATGTTATTTTGGAAGAAGGGTTTAAGTGTTGCTGTTATCTGTTAAGTACAACAAGAGATCTTCAGACATACAGGAGAAGGAAAACGAAAACACACAGCTACATGCAATGGCTGATTGCTGTCACTATTTCAAAAAATATGCTTTTATCTCTGTTTTTTTTTCTCATAAACACTTGTGTATCAGAGTGGGAAGAAAAATGAACAAAAACACAGGGCTCAGCTGGCRAGAAGAGATTTAAAATGCCACAGACCAGTTTTGCAAGATCATTCCATGAGTGTAGCCAGGGATACTCACAGCTACTTCRAGAAAACATTGTTCACCATTCTGTAGGCATCTCAGAACACATTGCTGCTTCTTTTTTTTCAGGGTTTGCAGTGGGAGACACTTGACCATTTACTTCCTATTCCCTACGCATAAAAGGAGCACCAGAAATGCTCAGAGCAGAGAGCTGGAGCTTCTGGGACAACAGGATATGAACTGGACCATGGATGGTGCTTCTAGGCCAGAAGCATCTATAGCTACCAGGTAAATTGTAGAACTGCAAAATTTAAAAATCACGTCTTCTGCACAAACATTTTACCTCCTTTTTGCTGGAAAAAAAAAAAAAAGAGGAGATGTCACAAAGTTATTACCAACATGTAAGAACAAAGTTAGAAGTGATAATTTTATAAATGACACTTCTTTTCCCCCAGCTGACAAGACTGCTGAAAAGTCACATTTTCAGGTAGGATGTAAGTAGGCTGTAAATCAGCTCAATTCCTTGTTGAAGGAGCAARTCTGCACAGCAAAATAGTGGAAACCACTGGTTAAAATCCCTGTAATTTAGTAAAGATGATCAGATTTTGTTATTTCCAAAGGGACACATCACACACAGAGACAGAGAGAKATTCCTCTCCTCTTATCTCTGTTAAATCATGTGAGCAAGTATCAGTGACATGGCCTCTATGTCCTCTCATTAAAATACAAGAAGGCTGTAGCAGAATGGGAAAAAGAGGGAAAAAAATCTCAGAACCCAAGGAAAATAAGAGACAAAATAACACAGATGTCTTGCCCTGGGATAAAGTGTCTTAAAATCCCTATTTACAGAAAGAAATGCAAATTGATTGTTGAGTAATTTTAACAAATTCTAATTGTAAAATAATGTGGAAAAATCACATGTTGGTCATTCTGTATAGGAAAAAATTCCTCAGTCACCTCTCCACTCCTAGATGAATGTTAGTGGAATCTGGTTGGTGTTAATTTCATATTACTTTGCAGCTCATTCATTAATTGTAAGCAATCAATCTAAGGTAGGATTTCAGATTTTCTCTGCARGCAGTGAAGAGGGAGCAGAACCCTTCCTACACAATGTTTCCCATCCAAAAATTTATATTTATAGGGGYTCAGAGGAATCACAGAGGCAAACAATAATTACTTTCAGATGGYCACACCTTGGAAAGAGGTGCCCAAAAAGGTTTTCTTACCCGGATGACTAAATAAGGGTTTCAAGCTTATATTTAGTAGCAGCTTTTACAGTCTTTCCAGCTTKGGTGTTTCAACAGTCCTCAGAATTATTAGGTATTTACTTAATCCTTGAGGAACGAAATGCAATAGGATGATAAATGATTCAATGTGGGCATTTTGCTTTTCATAGAGGATGGATAGGAACAGCAGAAAAGAGGAGCTTAGGACATGAAAAACGAGAAGGTTCTGAAAGCTATCACCTGTGCTCCCTTTAACCCTCAGGCAAATCTCTGGAGACTGATTTTCCCCACTAGGACTTAACCACMAACCATTTAAAACATAAATAGTAAATAGAATGCAATTGTCCCTTGATTTCTGGCATTCTGACTGGTTTTAATGTTTCCCAATGGCTCAACATGAGGATATTTGCATTTTCTACTCTGTTTGTTTTCAAATAAAACCAATTTGTGAAGTCTAAACTTTAGAAAAAGACAGACTTGAGAATGTCTTTGCCCATTTTGAATTATCTACATACAGATTTTCATAGTTTTTTTTGCTTTATTTTTTTTTGCAGCCCAACTTTTATTAGTTTCAGTTGGAGCTGCATTTTTGCAAATGAAAACTTTGCTGTGACAAGATAAGCACGAGGAAAATGAGGAACATCTTTCCTCTCAAAAGTCTGGTTTAAGTGACTTCCTTTGAATCATACAGTAATCTTGTGACAGATGATGATACAAAATGCATTTTCTAAGCTGGCATTACGTTGCCTTAACTGTAGGAATAAAGCCCACTGAAAAAACAGATTGCTGCTCCAGTGTTGGTATAAAACTGGAATTATAAACTTGCAGGATGAATTGCTGAGCGGCTCAGAACAAAAGATTTCAGCTAGATCAGAAAGAAAAGGCACTCCTTGAATTTATTATCCAGGTGTTCCACAGAGTTTGGTCAAAAAAACAATTTTTGCGCAAAGCACAAATAATTTTAACTACCCAATAATTTTAATGAGTTTAGTCTTTTGATTGCCTCGAGTCCCACATTTTTTTTATTTTATAACTTGAAAAARTAAGAGGAAGGTCTTAATCATATTATGACTAAGCTGACATACACAATCATTTTCTGGGCRTCTCGTTCACTGTCTGAACATAAAAATGCATTTTAGGATCATATAATTAATGAGTTTTTTATAAGGCCTAYAGAAAAGAGCCCTGAGATAATATCAGTCAGCTTTATGGTAATTCCCAATTTTAAGTCGTGCTTTTTCAAAAATAATATCAATTTTTTTTTTGTCCCTGTAAAAAAGTAAAATAAGTAACTAATTAAATCTTTTTCTACTTAAACACAGTCATTAACACCCTGATGATGGGGGCCTGCTCTCTCTCTTATTTCATTAAGAACTGATGACTAATGAGGAATTATTAATACTATGGTAATATGAATAATTCTGTAACACAAAGCAATTATAGACTTTTATAATTGCACTTCAATGTTGTACAAATCATCACAATAACAAACTTTTATTAAGCATTATAAACTTGATAAGCTCACTGACACACAGCAATGTCTTAAAAACATGTTAGAAGTAATGTAAGACAATTGTGCTGTTTCTGATTGATATATTAATATATCATTATATTAATATATCATTACAAATATTCCCCCCAGTTCTCATTTGGATTGGATAATGAGCATTGTGGTAGACAGCAAAAAACTTTAATTAGCTAAACAGTGTGGAGAACAATTGACTGACTTGAACTTAATGACTTACACAGTTGGTGCTGTACTCCTACAAAGTAAGTATTGCATGGAAGAGTAAAYTTATATATATATGTATATATATAAAACAGCAGCTCAAGGGTAAATTTAAGCTTAAATTTGGACTAGAAGTCATTACTTGGGCAATAATATTGATCTGAATCTGATGTTTTCACAAATAATTTGTTTACTGTTAATGTAAATAGGTCAACTCCAGTTTTATCTCCAGGACTCCAACACATCAAACACAGCAAAAGATAATGTGAATAATCCGGACCTCTCGTATCCAGTCTTGTTTATGGCAACTATATATCTAAAAAAATTAGAGATACAGAAAGATTATTATTTAGGCCACAAGGAGATGTGGCTAAAGCAAGTTTATTGCATAAATTATTAATTACTTGTTAAGGAATACTTATAAGAGGAATATGGGAACATGAGTGTTGCTATTCTGTCTGGTGTCTCAAGGCTTCAATAATTTTGCCTATTTGCAGAGATCTGCATGTTTTTTCCTATTTGTAACTTCTAGCAAATTAAAGTTCTTTAAAAAACATTCTTAAATGAAATCTTACAGTGCTCCTTTGGTCTCCTGAGCTACAAGAAATGTTTTAGAAGCCTTGTTACCTTCATTTCTGTAATTTCCTAATGTATCTCACCATTTTCAGGGAAAGACAAGCAAAGCGTTTGCGGCTTTGGATACAGGGCTGCTTCAACTGTGCATTTCCCCCTCATATGGTTTCTAAAAGTTATAATTAAGATTTTGGTTTCAACTTCAAAACACTACAGCTTCCAAAAGAAGGGATGATGGTTAGCACCTGGCTTTATGTGGCTTAAGCACATTTGAAAGGCTTTATTGAGTAAGCTCAGGGACCTGACTTCTTGCTACTTGAAAGGTCCACAGGGCTTAATTCTTGTAGCCTTTCATTGTCACCTTATTTCTGTTATAAATCCCAGCACTTCTTTGTAATTAATTGTGCAAATGAATAATATCAGTGCAGAGATAGCGGTCTTGGGCCAAAAGCAACTGCTGYATTTCATGCACTCCTCAGAAGTGACTATCCACCACCACAAGAACAAAGAGAATGAGGTCAACGAAAATCCCTCATTTCCACTTCAAATGAGAGCTAGCTATAAAGAACAACTTTAGCCCACAGTTTCATTTCTACTTTTAAAATTCATCAAAGAGAGTTCTGTTAAAATACTATGCMATGATATTAGCAGTATTAATAGGAAATAATTATGAAGAGAAATAATACCTTTTCTTGAACTGGCCCTGATATAAAGTATCAATGCTGCTAATGTAAAAGCTTAGCCCTCTTGGTATTCAGTGCTTTATTAAAAGAATTTTTATTAGCTAATTCAAGAAAGAAATATGAAAGAGAATGTCTCCTTCCAAGTTCCATCCCTATCTTTCATTACAGGAGTATCTGGTAATAGAAAGTGTTTCTGGCAGTACTTATCTGCATATAATGCATAAAATTTTTAAGATATAAAGGTCTGTAAGGAGGATGGCYACTTGATACACACCACGAATATCATAACATTTGCTGCCTCAATCTACAACTAAACCTAATAGTTCTTCTAGTTTTTTAGATCTTATAATCATGAACTTGTATGGGACAAGTCCTCAGCAGAGGAAGCTGTCGTAGCTCCATCAATGACAATTTATAACTCATCTGCCAATCTGACCCTGCACTTTAATCCATCATTATGGTCTCACACATTTGCCTCTYGGAGTTCTTTTTATCACCGTTGTCTTCTTTTAAAAATTAAACGTAAAAATGAAGAATTTGATGTAGTTGACCTCATTTTTGTAACTAAACCCTGCAAACTTGTCAAGTTCCTGGGTGCTCATGATTCCTTGATGAGTATGTTGTCAGCACACAAGCCATGATGCCACTGACATATTTGCTGAAAAATCCCTTTGCCAGGATTTTTCTCCTGGGGACCTGAGAGGCCTCAGAAAAGAAAAGTAARCAATAATTATCTGATGGCTGTGGAMTGTGGTCTGGAGATGGTTTACCAGCAGGTGCATCTTTGATTGGTCTCACGGGGTTGTGTTTAATTAATGACCAATCACAGGTTGAGCTGTGTCGAGCCTGTGAGCAGTCACAAGATTTTATAATTCATTCCTTTTTTTCTAGCTTTCTGATGTCTTCTTTCGCTTTCTTTTAGCATAGTTTTATTAATATAATATAAGATTTTTTTATTCTTGTATTATTATATAATTATATTATTCTATATATTGTATCATTCTATATAATAGATATAGAATAGTCTTATATATATAGTATATATAGTATATATTATATAGTATATTATATAAAAGTATATAGTTTATTATACTATATACTATATATATTACATAATAGTATATATAATATACTATATTATATATTATATAATAGTATATACTATTAAATAATAGTATATAATATATACTACTATATAGAATATAATAGTATATTATATAGACTAATATATAATATTATTCTATATAATATATAATATATTATATATTATATAATATATATAATATATAATATATAATAATATATATAATATAATATTATTCTATATATATAATAAATATATATATAATATATATAATTATTATATATTAATTATATAATAATATTATTCTTGTATTATTATATAATACAAGATTTTTTWTTCATTCCTTTCCTTTCTAGTTTTCTGATGTCTCCTTTCTCTTTCTTTTAGTATAGTTTTATTTATATTATATTATATTATATTATATTATATTATATTATATTATATTATATTATATTATATTATATTAATACTTATGTATTATAATAGAAATATAAATATAAAATATTAATRTAATATAATKAATATAATATCTCAGCCTTCTGAAACATGGAGTCAAGATTCTCATCTCTTCCCTTGTCCTGRGGACCCTCAAACACCACCACACCATGGTAGCATGCTAGCAGTGCCAATGTCTTTTTCCCTATTACTATTTACTTTTCAGCCTATAGGGTTTTTTTTTCCCCCAACCCCAAACAGGAACAAAGCTTTCTCAGCCTAGGTTAAAATCACATCCAGTTTAAGAAATGCAATGGRCAGGATGTTGCTCATATGAATTACAAATTGCAGCATTATCCRTCTGCATCCTGGCGACAAGGAACTCCAGAAAACAAGTCTTGRCATAGACTTACAGTTCCTATGTTAAATAGAAAATTTGGGAGCTAAACCATCAAAGAACAGATGCTTTCTGATAGCTAGCAATGGCTTCGATTCAGGAGCATATTTAAACACAGATATGTTTAAAGGTTTTGCTGCACAGGGCTAAATGTAAAGCTGTGCTTAGAGCTCAACTGTGTATCTATGAACAGGACCTCTCTGCAATCACATTTTTAGGACTGCTGTAGGAACTCGTGCTGGGATATCTTCTGTTTTGGTTRTCTGACCATTATCTGTCAGGATGGGAAGGTCCATCAGAYAGGAAATCAAAATATTTTGATTTTKCTGTWCTGTGACTGTGCTAAAGGTAGACAATCTCTTATTCYGKCAGTAAACYAAGACAGAAATTACCCTAAACATAAGACTATCAAGGGGATTCTTTTCTTTTTTCAAACTACCCTCTATCTGTGAAACAATTATGCCAACTGAACCAGCTTCCAAAAATTCAAAACTGAGCTGCACACTGATATGTCTGAAAACAGCACRTTATTATAGTGTTTTACCTTCTTTAGGATGTGCCAAGAGCATTTAGCTTGGAATTACAGTTATTGGTCAATATTAATGAAAATTTTAAATGGTTTAGTGTGTAACCATTCTGTTGAACACAGCCTACAGCTATTTCACATGCTTTTGCTAATCCTCTCAGACCTCTCTGCTCTGAGAGCATGTGAAGGTGAGTATCTGCTACTGCAGTAGTGTTCACTGATATTCATCCAGGTTTTCGTGCATTTGAACAGCACATATCAGTTCCTATTTTCTTTTTCTCATCAGTTCCTCTTACAGGCATGAGAAGAATCATATCCTAGAAGATTCAATCATCAGGTTACCATGATATATTTCAGTATAGTTATATTTCATTGCCAACTACAAATTATTTGAAGTGCTTTTCTCATATACTTTTGGAATGATAATCTTATACTACCCAGAGACAGTGAAATAGCAGAATATGTACAAAACCACAGAAATGTTAAAACCCAAAAATCTTCTTTCAAAAAAATTTTTTCTACTTGCGAAAGTGATTTCATACAAGMCCTCTGTCATTCAAAACATATATAAATGAGAGACAAGTTCAWAGAGAAGCATATGAGAGGRTATATTTGAAGACATGGCATTTTTATGTGTACTTGAAAATCCTAGGAATCTACGTAGGCTCTACCCCTCRTAGGCACAGTTTGTGGTAATTRGGAGCCTCWTCCCCAATGGGCTRYRGCTGTGAGCAGCAGGTGAATAATATTGAAGGTRAKGAGTGCCCAGGGGCACTGCCCAACCACCAAAGGGAGCAGAGGGCACACAGGTGCAGTGCATCAACAGGAGGGGATAAAAGGCTGGGCTGAAGGACAAGAAGGGCAGATGCCTGCAGCYTTCTGGAGTGCTGTGGTGTTACTCTGTGTGGGTTGAARCYTTCTGGTGAGGTAAGMTATTACTCTGTATGGATAAATGCTTTAAGTTTTCTGAAAYTGTATGGTGGCACTCTGTGTATCATGGCCATCTTGAGTGCAGAACACGCTGAGACATTTGCTGTAACAACCCCTAGTCATGACTTAAGTTATCACTGGCAGGGGTCAGTGTACAAATCACAAATGGGACAGGGCTGCTGTGGAATGTGCCTTGAGCTGTTTTATTCTCCAGCATCAGTCTCATTCCATGGTTATGACAGTGGGAAGATGCCAGCAGCTCACATCCCAGGCAGCAGACCAAGAACTTAATGTTACAACTCACTTTATAAATTTTCTGACCAATCCCACCAAGCAAAAGCACATTGACAGTAGTTCCATCCAACCACTATAAGCACAGGTACCTTTGGTTAAAACAATGCTTGCTTATTTCCAATACAATACCTGCTTGTAAGCCTTAAAACACAATGCACAGAGCTCCATTATTAAGCTTCAACCTTCCTAATATCTTGCTAGATAAASTTTTCTGTAGCTTAGGGAGTTATTCTAGACAAGCGTTAACACACAGACCATTGTTCTATTTGTCCTTGCTTTTCTACTTTTTACATAATTTTTCTGCTGACCAATCTCATGGCTGCTGCTTAGCTCTAATCACAGTTCTGCTGTCTCTGAGGCCTGCCTTTTGCAGCTTTCCCAAAACTCTCTAATTTTGTGGATTCCCAYATTAAGTGATAATCCAAACTTCACATAACCTCTGTAAACAGCTCTGTTCCATGCTTGAGTATTTCTATTATCATCATCAGCTATAACAGCTGATTTAAATGTTTAATTCCTTCTTGGTAATGGGATGAGAAACATTTGTTTCCAACCTTTGAACATGGGGCTRGGGTGGCCCACAGGCATTAAATCCCTTTCCAGAGCTCTTGACAAATTTAAGATGCCAGGTAGAAAAGAGTTAATTGTGAGAGCCAGAAAGATAACTGGAGCCCATCAAGCAGTCAGATTCAGACTCTTCCTACATAGGAAAGAAAAAGAGACTAGTGAGCAGGGAAGGGAAGAAGCTGCCTTCATCTCAGGAAATGCAGCTGTCCTGTAAACYCTGAGTGTGCAGTGCCATCTGCTTAATACTTGAAGCTGCTTTTGAATCACAGAATGGAATAATCTCCATTTGAGARTTTTGAGAACTTCYCTAAAGAAATAAAGTAGGAGGAAYGGTCTTTATTYTTGTACTCTGGTGTGTGTTGCACCRSYTCATTTTAAAGTTCCAAAGGAAGGGGAGAAAATAAGACGTATGGGTTCTGCGTAAAATATGGAGACTTAGAAGAACAATGTAGTAAAGATGAAAAATGACCCAGGGGAAAAAAGAACTGGTGGCAATTCCCTGTGCTCAGCAGTGGTTKCCAAAGCTGCATAGAAAGCCTCCAGAAGGAATGAGGCTGCCCAAGCCTGAAGGCTGAGATGAGCAGAGGTTARAGTCTGTGAGTSAAAGGTGGTGCTGTGGGCACCTAAWGCAGGAGCTGTATTTGARCACAGACTGCCTTTGCCCTCTTGTCAGAAGTTATTTCCCACCAGGTTTCAACCCCCAGACTGCAATAACCGAACTGCAAGCCTTATTCTGCACGGTACATAAGGATTTTCCCTTTGTGGGAAGGACTAATGCATCATTTCTTGTTAGTGCAGTCGGCCGTGGGGCAGATTTAGAATTCACCAGCTACTCCAAACTAGCTYTGTGTGGTGTGCAGTCAGTACCCTTTAAAACCCTACCCCAGCTGTCTCTGGGCCAGCTTTCTGGACTGAGAAAGCCTGAAGAAGTTATTGTTCATGTCACAGATTGGAGAACTCAATGTCTTTTACGGCCACATTAGGGAGAATGGTAAATCAGCTCTGAAAAATAAAAAAAAGTAGAGGCAAAGATGTGCACTGCTGTATATTAAAGCATAGTAGCATTTTAATTTTGTGCTGGAACCCAATTTAGAAAAACAGMGTCTCCTCGTTTTTCTTCTAATATGTGAGGAAATCCCAGTAAATGTATTACCTTTMTTTGAAAGCAAATTAAGAAAGATTCCAAAGGCTGTGTTAAATCTTTCTTGATAAAAATTGTGTGGTGTTGTCTTTGAAATTCACTGGGAAGCATTGCTAACCCCTGCATTCAAGACATTACATGTGACAGCCATGAAATTTAAAGCTGGGCAGTAATTTTTGAAGGGATGATGYTCTGCCTTGTGCCCTAACAGAGAAYTGAGCTGATGTGGTGGGRGTGGTTATAATTGAGTTATATGGATCTAGCATCCAAAAAGCAAGAATAGGAACTGCCAGTAGCTAAAGTGTGACATTAAAATGTTTCTTTATTGGAAATGGTAGCTTGGGAAGCCTTCCTAGAGAGTCATTAAGTATTCCTGCGGTATGAAAGAGCTTTTTTCTTCTAGAAGAGCGATAGGAGAGAAGCAGGTATGTACTGAAAATGTTGGGGTTTTTTATTCTAAACACACATAAAAACAGTAAAACTCTTTCAAAATCTGTTTTTAAGGCCAGTTCTGTGAAATGTCCATCATTTTAGCCAACTGCTGCTAAATGGTGGATGTAGTTTGATCTTGAACCTAATGTAGTGGTAGAGCTCTAGGCTGTGTTCTATGGTGTTGTCACATTCATCTTACTTTTTAGGTCCTTTTAAACACTCTCTTTCTCTAATATGTGTTTATTTGTGATMTTCTCAGGGTTTTAAGGATTAGCTCCAGCATGCTTACCTCACTTAAGGCAGAAGCTCCATGACTGATGTTAATTGTGCTTAATTAACCTCTAACCTGTGAGTAGTGGCTGACCTTGGAAGTTACTCCAACTTGCCTTGATGTCCTGTGGTTGCAAGCATCTCCTGCAGGATGAGGGTGAAAAACAAGGATAGCAATGCCTCATCCTCTCCCTTCCTCTTTCCTAAAATACACACAGGTAGTGTTATGCCTCAGTGCATTGCACCTCAGGATTTCTGAGTTTGGCAATGTTTATGACAGTGCCTGACATTGTTGGTATTAGATTAACCATGTTCTTTACCCTCGTGCAGCAAACCTTGCCCAAATGTAAGAATAAATGTTTTTTCAGCATATATACGCACCCACATACCCTTAAATTAKCTGGTATAGATGCTCATTGAATTTTGTAGTTACAGTAGAAAAGTCCTTTATATTTACTTGAAAGAGAACAAACATTTCTTTATTAGGGGCAGAGATTTTGAGGTTGGTCTTCTTCTGTTGGAGTCAGTGGCACTACAAGAACAAACAAAATCAACAAGCTCCAGCTGAAAGCCAGCAACATTTTCTGATCCTTCTATTTGTAAATAGAAAGGCTGACACAGAAACTCCATGCTCTGGTACTTGGGAAGTATCTAATTGCCAGCATRYATATATATCTATTTATATATATATATTTAAACAGTTCATTTATCTGCCAGTGCTGCTCTTCATGCAGTTTGATTCCTGTTGTGACAGCTTAATTTGTGATATACGTATAGAAAGCTACAATATTAGCTTTTAGATTATAAAGCCAAGTACATGGGGTTTTCTCAGTCTCCTCTCAAAGCTTAGGACACCTACTCTTGCTAACTAGTAGTATTTCTTCAACACTGCACTTTGTACTTTAAAACTGATCCAGGGAATTTCATCTGCTTTTTCTGGGGGTGATATTCAGCCTTCCTGTGCACTGGTGGCCTTAAATAATCCAGACATTTTCATTGTCATGCTGAGGATCTTTGTGCTTGAGTTACCAATGAAACTTTTACATTGGATCAGTTGACGAGATTGAGCCTTGAGAAACGCCACAATTGATCTTTTCTGCCCAAACCCACTATCATCCTTCTCTCTCAAGAAATCATATTTTGATAACTGGTCTTTCACTTTGTTTATATTATTTTTTTTCCTCTTGTTTTAACTAAAAATAATTAATTGCCTATCAGTGGCTGCTTAACTAACTTAAGTTACTCAGCTAACTTAAGTTACACCTTCCACTTGTCATAACACTTTAGTGAAGCACAGATGTATCAAATGCACTGACATTGTTCTTCAGATTAATTTTCTGTTTAAGTTTGTGTCTTAGTATTAAAAATCTCTCTACTGAGAGGAAATAAAGATCAGCTGGATAAATAGGCCTATGCTTACAGGATACTTTTAAAGGTGACTAATAATCAGAGTGAGAGAAGAATTTGCTTTATTTTTTTTTTCCTCCCCCAAATATATTAAAACTATCTGCCTTCACAGGTAGAGACACCTGACTAGGAACTTTACTCTGCCCTACACTTCAATGATTGTGATTAATTTTCTGAGTGGATTCTAATTAATAATTACTCTCATCTGTGGGTCTGTAGCCAGCCTCCTGGCAAACACAGCCGCCTCTTCATGAGAGAGCTGCCAAATTCATGTGAGTTTGAGCAGTAAAATGAAAGATGGTTGTGAAAGAGAAAGTGCAAGAGTAAGAATGAGTAACRTAAAGACTGCTGTATCTGCTTTGCAGTTCTTTATTTCATGTGAATGTAAATCCACTTTCAGAGCAYGTCTTTTTAAAGATGGTAGAACTTCAGAACTTCTGCATGTTTGCTGCAATTTTCCCATTGTAACCATCTTATTCTGTAACTTATGTTTCAAAACAACTGTTGCTAAAAAATAATTTTGTGGGGTTTTTTTTTCTGAGTTCTGGTTAGAATTCTGGTATCAGTAACCTCAGTGATTTTTTCATAAGGCTGCTTAATGATTTTCCTTTGAAGGCTTGTGAGCCCTTATTTTCAAGTAACTAAATTTATATTTTATTAGAGAACTTGGTTTGTTGGCAGATTTAGTAATATTTTCTGAGCATATGTTTGATGGGTTGAACAGGATAAAAGAGTTTCACAGATGCCTTTGTAGAGGATAAAGGGCAGAGGCTCAGCATCATTTTTATGCATGAATTTTCACWGACAAGAAATGAGGTTCTAATCCTGCAACAGGAGCGAGCACAGGGAATCATTTTACTTGTGGAGTTTCTCACTGAAATCTGTGACCAGCTCAGAGCAATGACAAAAAAATATTTTCTTTTTCCCCCAGCTTCACAACTTTCATTCTTTTGCTGTTACAGGCAACCCCCTAATGCTTCCCATAACATGTAAGTGCTGACTTCCCTTTATGAAGGGAACATTTTTAAAATACAGACTAAACATTGTTGAATGATAAAACCTGAAAAAAAACCCTAGGGAATGTACAGACATGGAAAGAAAAAGTTTATCTGACTTAGGCCTGTGCAGTTAGATTCCCTTGAAAATGTTCCCTAGTGAAGGTTAAGCAAGTGCACACAGTTCAAGTGCTGTGCAGCTGAGCTGCCCCTGGAGAAAGAATTGCTCTGCATTGGAAGGCTGAAAAATGGCAGAATTTGGTGGAAACAGCTTTTGTTCTGCATTCTCATCCCAGTATTTCCCACCAGGAATGGGGTGATGGGATGGCCACCTTAGGCAGGCAGAGCACAAATGTGTTCGTTGTGTACATCGGTTCAGAGCTCAAGAAAAACTCGGGTAGGTGCCACCATTTTTTAATGGATTCCTGCATTATTTTAGACACTAACTCAGGAAAGATATTCTTACCCTGTTGAGTATTTTCTAAAACTCCTGAATGTAAAGCCCTGTGGATTTCCCTGCTCCCCATTTGATAARTTTACATTAGCCTGCACCATTTGCRTTASACTCACATTTTTCTAGAAAAATCTTGCTCAAAATGCTGTTTTAGTAAGAAACATCATTATCTGCATTGGGTTGATGTGGTCAAGATTTTTTTTTTAAGGGGAAAGGCAAAGAGGTGGTGGGCTTGGCCTCTGTGGGTTCCAGCCAACTCTAAAGGGGACCCACCCAAGGGCACAGCTGAGCTCACTAGCCAAGGTGATGGTCCTGCTATGAAAATGCTTTTAAGGGTAGAAAACACCAAAGGGAGGAGAAAAACCTCCTGAAGTTGGAGGTTAGATATAAATTCTCTTMAGAGAGTTCTCTTAAGTATTTGGATCTTGTCAGAAATTTTCCAAGTATTTCCAGCAAAGTCAGAAAGTGAGCATCCAGATGTTTGTCTAGCCATCTTCTAGTGTCTGAGAGGACAAGGGAAAAAGCAATGACAAGGTAATCTCTGCTCCCTGGAGCAACCACAGGCAGTGGATATACTCACCTAAGAGTATGTTATTTCCCCAAAAGAACAGGAGCCTCTGAATAAGCCTACTCTAGAGCCTGTGCACCCCTGGGTTGAAGCTGAGCTTGAAAAATGGGGTGTGAAGGTATTTTTTTCTGGAGCTTGCAAATGTTTGTTCCTTTTTTGCATTGGTTGGCCACTACCCATAATAGAACTAAATATTTATTGTAATTTGAGATCATTAATTTCTCATAGTCCAGTTTGTTTAGCCTATGACAGTGGTTGTTAAGTGACTTTCCTGTCTTTGTAAAGCTCTCAACTTCCTCACTCCTACTCCTATTTTCTAACTCCTGTCTCACAAAAGAAATAAATTGACTGACCAAATGCAGCTTTGAGCTTTTCCCTAGTTGTGACCGAGGCCAGTTCAATTCTTGGTCCTGCTGGGTGGGAGTAGATGTGTGCTTTTCATTATCCACCTCTGCAGAGTAGCAACAGAGCAACAATATCTTAACAGCACAGTATGATTCCTCTAACTTGCATTAGAACGCTATTCAGAGTCACCCTGAAGTCACAAAAAATATATCCTGGAAGTGAGAAGYTACTCCCCATCTGTGAGAAAATCAACATACACAAAGGAAAACATCAAAAAGACTGCATTTTTGGTAGCAGTGAGTAATTACTCATTTCCAATTAACTCAAAATTATTTTAAAATGAAGCCACAGACCGAGCCTTTGTGATGACCAGCAGAGCTGTGGTTGTGACTAGCTGACATGCAGCCTATGTGATATTAACTTCATCCAGGTTTGGATTTACAACAGAGATGATGATTTACTTTGAAACACACTTTTTCTTTGACTCCTGATGCTGTCCCTCTGCCAGTTGTTTTGTCATACTTCCCTAGGGTGACTTTGCTCTGTATTTTATTACTTGAAAGAACATTAATTAGAAAAGGTTAATAAATGGCAGATTAATTCAGTTAATTAGTTCACTGAATAGTTTGAATGCTTCTACTTGCTGGAGAGTTCAATATTGCTGGAGATATTCGTGCAGCATTTGCACAGTGAGTACTTCTCTACACTTTAGTCAATAAACTCTTCTCCAAAGCAAACCTGGGCATGGGAAATGTCAGTGCTCAGCTGTTAACTTTGGGCAGCCTAAGTTTGTTCGTGCAGTCATGAACTATGAATGCAAGGCAGAGAGGTGAGCCCCCAAATAGAAAGAGGCATGGACCATTAGAATGTTTCCTCACCCTACAAAACCTTATGGTCAGAAATGTTCTAKGTTTTGAGAAGTGGAAGTTGCTTAGATGCTGAAATTTGTGGTTTTCTAGATATGATTTGTTTCTCTTTCTGGCTTCTGTGATGATCAGAGAGTTTTATCTACCATCCAGAACTTTCTGGACCAACTGAAGAAACTCTAGTTGCTTAGCAAATTTCAGCTCATTTTTGGTGTTCGCTGCCTTACTATGACAAGTTTTGTCTGAAAACAAGTTATCCTCTTCGTGTTTCCTACCTTMTTCAAAACACAGTTGGTTCAGCCTTGATTTATCTGTTCCTGTGCTCCTTTTTAATGTCTGGCTTGGGCAGATATATTCATATAGTTTAATTTTTGCATGGAGTACTACATTCTCTTTTCTACAGGAATTTCAAAATTAGTTTCCTCTGCCTGAGTTGAGAGCTATTAGGTACATAAAGCACTACAGAACTAGAAACTGTCCAAAATAATACTGCTGGATGGTTGTAGTCCCTGTTGCTCATAAGTTTTTTCTCTCATGAAGACAAGAAATAAAGGAAAGCCTTTGGTTTATTSTGTTTTCTGAAGAGTTTATACCAATGAGAATTTTAATATTGGAATGCGTTTTCTCCTTGATGATTTTTGCTTACTCTATTCATGACACCAGATTCTGTTCAGAAGGTAGCTCAGAGGCAAGAGAGAATGTTTCATTCATTGTCTAGTCCTGACAGATAAATGGTGTTACCTGCTCCCTTTGTGAAGACAATCACTTCCAATCTAGTTTGGCTTTTGTAGGGACTGGGTGAATACTTATTTATTGCATTATTAAGATAAAATACTTAGGCACTCCAAAGAGTAAGGACTCTTCTCCAAAGAGAACCTTTGCGACTTGACTGGATTTTCTCAAAGTGCCTGTAGCAGAATGAATAAATTATTCCAAAAAGGGAGAGATTTAGAGCTGACCATCCTCAGCTTGAGGGGCAAATTGGCTAATACATTAATTCAGTGTTTGGGAGGCCCAGGTTCAAAGAACATACTTCTCTATATTTAGACAATCTGCAGGACTGRCTGAAGCCTTTTATTTTGGTTTTGAGTAGGAGAGAGAAAGCCAGTGTTTGGATACAAGTAAATTGCTTTCAGCACAGAACTGAAATGGCTTTCTTTTTCATTTCTTTCCCTCTGCCCCCTTCTGTTCCTGTTTTTACCTAACATCAGTCACTAATTGACCTTTTGCCCTTACTGCTTGTGTGGGACCAGTTGGGAGGATGATGTGAATACAATTATAGGCTTTACCTGTGGAATGGCAAGGTAACAGTGGGATGACATATGAAAAAAGTTGGGAAACCGACACTTGTACCATAGAAAAATTAAGCACTTGGTACAGGGTTGTRGAACCTAAAAGTTGGGAATAGTAATTTATCATGTGTTCCTAAAATATTGAAGTTTCTACAGAAATATTTAGGATAGCAGGGAATTGGATTTTTCCCCTCATGGTGGTTAATCCCTTACGGTACAAGATTTGATTTTTTTAATATTGATTTTTTTTTYCCCCAACAGATCATTTGCACTCCATTTCTTTTCATCCCAAAAGCTAAAATTTCACTTCTGTCCTGTATTGTGTCAAATACTGCTTGAAAAATGTGGTAAATACCTCACACTGTCAGGGTTGATGACAACGCAATGATGATGTTAAACATTTATTTGGGCACATCGTGATTAAGAATTTCACAGGAGAAGGTTAATCTGACTCTAAGCCAATCCTGTAAATCAGAATTAGCATCTGGTAAATTCTTACAGCAGTGGTCATATGGCATTTGCATCTGTACTGGGCACCTGAGGGAAAAAGTTTAATCTTGTGATACCTGAAAGACTCAATTTGATTTCAATTTTCTAAATTTCTTCTGAAGTATTGTTTCTGTATGAAGGTCATACTGCCATGCCCTTTGGATAAATAAAATTAAGTCTTCCTCAAGCACAGAAAAAGGCATGGTGTTACTATTTGGCCCAAGAGCAAATGATTCCTTAAAAATACCTATTTTAAAAAATAAAAAAGAAAGTCAAATAAGAAGTCAATAAGAAGTCAAATAAGAAGTCAAGCTGGAGAAAAAATAAATTGTCTATGCAAAATTGCATTTGGAAAAACGATTTGTTGGGAACTTCTTAGTTCTTAAGAAGAATGTGCCTGGTAATTTTCTTTCAAGAAGAAACTTCTCCTTTCCTGGAATTAGGCAAACCCTTCCTGCCGCTTTTCTTCATCAACTAAAACCTCTCCGATTTGACCTCCTATCTTGCCATAAATAACAGAGAAGAGGGTTCAGGGAGTCAGAGAACGACTTTATGAATGTGCATTTCTGTTTGATCATCCTGCTTTATCAGGCTGCTGTTAAAAACAAACCAATAAAAAAAGCCTGTCAGCCTGGCTGTCTCCATGGCTGTCTGMACGCCTTTCCCAGCAGCGCTGCCTGTCAAGCTCATTATTCTTCCTCTGGGTTGGTTTGACCCACTCTTGTGCACTTCTGCTGGGCTGATAAAGTTAGTGGGATCTTGTCTCTTGGGAAATACATTTAGAAGGATAAGTTAATTCTGCTTCTCTCCAGTAAGCACTTCTGCCTGCCTTCTCCAGGGCCAGTATGTCYGAGCAGTCTGAATTGCTCATCCTGGAGGTAATGAGGTTTGCAAGGCCACAGCTGAAACCTTCCCCTTTCTCTACTYATCCTGCTTTCTGCTGTAAGAGATGAAATAATATCTGGATGAAGCCAAAAGGGTTGTTAAGATAAAGAGTGAAGGTTTTTGGCTCTATATGGTGGTGTTTGTGTCTTGGATTTGTTGTGGTTGATCTGTTGGGTGTTGCTGTGAGCTGGGAGAGGGGCAGAGTTGAAGACAGGACCAAAAAGGAAGAAGGATGAGAGTGGAAGGGGCAGAAGAGTAGGTGGTCAGGAGAGAATAAAAGTTACTGAATATCCATCTAATGGGAAAGAGGACAGGGACCACTCCTGGACAGAAAAGGGTGGAGAAGTTATTTTGTTGGAGAATGTATGTGTTTGGCTCTTGGGGGAGAGCGAAACATCTGGCTAGCTGAATATTATTTTACTAATAAACAGTTTGCTTCAATGACTTTTAATCATTTAATTGTGTCTATAAGTCCCCATTTAATTGTATCTATAAGTTTGTTCAGTTCTAACACTACCACTGCAGGTTGGTTTGAGGAATGTGTTCTTAAGAGCCTAGAAAGCAGAGAACAGCTAAATCAAGGGAAGTCTGTAGAACATTTATTGTTGTCGCTGGTTTAAAATTAAAACAAAAAGTTTCTATAGCAGTATGTAGTGTTGCAGAGAGGGATTTGCAGCTTGTGAAGGGAAATCCATGTTTGGCAATCAGAGCTGAAAACTTGATCAGGCACCAATAAAGGGCTCTTACTAATGSTAACTTTTTTTCATTATGGTGGTTYAGTCCCATAAACAAAAATAAATTTTTAATTCACTGAGCTTCAAGTGTTTAATTACTTTTTTCATGAACTTTTTTGAAAGTCTCTGTAATATAGATCTTGAAAACATTCTTCTGGAAAAAAGTTCTGTTTTCATGAGGAGTGACATGTTAATTGCCTGCAGACAGCTTGTTGGACTAATGAGTAAAATAACCTAATAACTAATTGAAACTCCATTGAAATAAAGTCATTAAGAAAGAAGTATCATATCTAAGTAAATTAACTCCATTTTCTWTCCTGAATTATCTAGCTGTTGTGCTTTGATCACAGCTGAATTGGATCATTAACTAACTAAAAGTGAAACCTATTAATAATTGCAAGCTCTTTTATAAAGATTTTTTTCCTCTTTTCGTGAGACATTTCAAGAAGGGGTCCTGGCTCTTTGAAAACTTTCCTCTGCAAACGTTTAAGGGTAGGGGAATGACAAAAATGATGACACTATTCAGGAACAGATCCTTTAAATTACAGCTAGTTAGGAAACTGTGCGGCAAAACRAGACTTTTGGTGTGAAATATTTTTTATTACTTCTAATGCCTTGCAGAACCACAACTCTTTAAAAACAAAATGAAGCAAATCCTACTGGCTTCTTAACAGTTTTCATGTTTGTTCTGTTGGAAATCTGGGCTTTTAAAGCTTTAGGCAGTCTTCTCAGAAGGAGGTTGGGGTCATCCAGCTCTCCTGTGTCTGCTGTGTCCCATGTTCCATATCATGGGAATGCAATTGTCTTGAACCAAGAGCTTAATCTCTCAGGTGCCTGTCACAGGACTGATGCTCTTGGCTAGGTCATAATGGGTCAGATTCCAAGGTATTCCCTWGGGGACTTGAAATCTCTTCATTTCTAGATCCCCTGTGGAGAGCTGGAAACTCTCGTCTTGAAGYTCCAATTTGTGCTTTTTAAGATTTAGGGACAGAGAGGGAGCTGAGCACCTACAAATCTTGTGAGAGAAAAATAAAGGCTTAAAGGTGTCTGAGACACCTGTGAGTTTCAAGCCTATTAATGTCTTCTCTCTATTTTACTTTTTTCATACTTTAAGGTTAGTGAAGTTCTCTTTTTTTTTTTTCCCAGGTATCTAATATTCTGTAAATCAGCAAATCCAAAATTCAAAAATTCAGTCTAGCTTTCTAACTCTTTAGCTCTTAATGGAATACCATGCTTTTCAGGTCATCTCAGGTGGTGATTTCATGTTTGGAGCAAGCTCCTGTAGACTGAAATGCCCAAAAGTCTGCATGCTAAGATGAGATCTACCTATGCCTCACAAAAGAAAATTATGCAAGAACACATATGTCAGATTTTGTTCTTCTAATCTAGAGGGAAGCATGTCCTTCCATGGAAGAGCTGTAGTTTGGGTTCCTGTCTGAAAACTCTGCCTAAACAAATGGTTTCTCATGAGAGACTGAATCCTTTCAGTGCTCCTAGGGTAAAAGAGGCAGAGCATTAAGAACTTGAGCAGTATCTATCTCAACTTTGTTATTTTTGCTCMGCTAATTATTGGGTTTAAAGTACTGGAGTCTTTCTGTTGTGTGTTAAAACAGCTGAATCTTTGCATGGGATCAATATTATTTGGTCAGAGAACATGGTTCCATATTTGAGGTTACAGAAATGACCATTTTATAATATTTCAGCCAAAACTTTTAAAACTGAAGTCCCATATTTTTAGTCAACTAGTCTGTTCACATTCTCTTAAGATACAGGAAAAGAAACGTTTAAAGAAAGGAGGGAAAACAATCCTGATGGGAGCCTTYTGACAGCACCATGTCTCAGTCTCCTTCTTCATGAAATATGTAACTTCAAAGTGCCCACACCTGGAGCTACCTTTGCAAAGATATAATCATGTTTTAGGTGGTCTGCAAGGATGTGGAAACCCTAATGAACACCTTCTTTTGCTCAAAAGTCTTGTGGGTTTCCCACATTTCACCTTYTCTTCCCTGATAGCATAAGTTCTGTGGTAAACCAAAGAGTCAATAATCTCCCAGCTTTGTCTCTGTAATATTTGCTTGCTATCTTCCCTCCTTACAAATCTGAAGTAAGCACCTTGCCTATTTACAAAATGGTGACAATTCTCTTTCTACATTTATTGACAGACTTTGCCTGGATTCATAAAACATGTCCTGATCCTGTGGCACTAAAACTAATGCCAAAATAAAAAAAAGATATTATTGAATGTGGAGTACTGAAGAATAAGACACAAATTGAATCTTTGGGTGAAATGAAAACATCCATTAATGACGTACTTAGCTGCAATCTATTCTCCAAATGAGTCAAAACCAGCACCTAAGTGGTAGGTGAGATTTGTGCTGGTCCACTGCCCAAAGGTGAATTCTGATTTATTTGCTAGCGTTGCTTAATTGGTAGGTCAACAAATGAGTGGCTGGTTCCATTTATAAATGCTGTCAAAGTGCCAGAAACAGATGACTTGGCAATGAGCTATGGGGAAAATTAAAGGAATCCCTTGAAATAAGCACTTATCCTGTGAAATTCCCTYCTTGTTTAAAAAAAACCCAAACCAGCAACAAATCTCTGCATGTTTTTTTTGTTTGGTTGCCTTTTTTTTCTCCTCCTATTTAGAATTGCTTTGAAGTGTTCCTTTAAAATATATAAACCTGCATTATCACCTATGTAAAAAAAGTTGTTTTTAAATATAGCTGTTAGAAAGTAGGTAGGCAGTCAGGATTTAATGTATGTCAGGAGTAATCTACACATAGCAGAAGAAAAAAAGGAATTTATTAAGAAAACACTCTCATATGCCCAGTAAGACTTCTTTAGTAAAAAATGCTTTACAAGAACAAAGTACAACTTAGACTGGCACATATTTTGTCCATAACTCCAAAATAATTTCCCAAGGCAGCAATTTATGTTGATTGTTTAAAATGCAGCATGAATGATTATGGGGTGACAAAGACCAACAAGACTTTATTGCTGCTCAATTGGGACTTAAAAGATTATGTATTTTGTGAAAGACTATTTAAAGGAAATTCTATTCAAGAAAATTGGAAAAAAATCAGCGTGGTCAAACTCATTAATTTTAAATCTGAATTAGCTATTAATTCACATGGTTCTGCTTTCAAAGTTGTGAGAACAAAATATTGTTGTCTTGTTAATAAAACTGTTGGAATGATAAAATGTAAAGTTGAATATTTTTTGGCAGGAAATAATTATTTGTACTTCTATTGACTGCTRAGTAGCAATTTCCACAGCAGAGAAACTTACTATAATTACAGGCATTTATTTTTGCCTGCCATTTTTTCTTAAAAGTATTCCATGATTCTGAAAGCCCAGAAAATATTTTTTCTGTACATAAATACTCTATGTGATTATATTTTTATGTTTATACTTATGGCAGTTTAGGATTGAAATTTTTCTAATGGTATGTAAAAATTTCAACAATTACTATTTTAAAAAGTTGTTTCCCATAAAAAGGTGTTTCCCATAGATTTTTTTCAGCTAAGCTTCCTACTTTTTAACRACTTCCTACGCAATAATTTTATTTCCTTTTTGTTTAACATACATTTTTCCCCTAAAAAAATTGCCAAATTATTGTTGGGCTTCTCATAAGTGCAAGTGTGTCAAAACAAGTTAAAAAAAAAAAAGTTAATTCTTCTCCAGGTAATTATTGCAAATTCGTTTGATGTTCTAAAGCATAGAGACTTTTGCTTACTTAGGCATATAATTCTATGAAATTGTTTAAATTTCCATTTGCAATCAGATCCAAGTGAAAACACTTCTGCTGCATCATGTTCCATCAGAAAAACTGAAAAAAAACCCCAACAGATTTATTTTTTTTCTTTTAGTAACTGTTCGGGTGATTTTGGTAGAGAATATTATTTTTGATCAAAAACTGGAGAATGAAAAATATCCATTATCCCTTAACTGATTGCCTGAAGATGTTGTCACACCTGTAGTTTGAAAGATAAACCTTAACTGAAATATAAATATTAGTCAAGAGAAAATTAGTCAAGAGAATATTAGTCAAGAAGGGGGAAAAAAACCCCAAAAACTCTTGCACTGAAAATATTACTGGCAAAAGGGAAGACCGCTTGTTTCTCTGGTGTTTTCTGGCTCACCTTTGTGATGTCCTCACAGGAGTGTGGTAGTGCTGATCTTTCAAGGAGTAGCAACTACTAGTAGTTGTTTGTACCAATTGGAAAGATGTTTTGAAGTAATTTTGTATTTTAAATAATAATGGTGCTTTAAGAATGGCAAAAAYATATATTGTGGTGTGGTGGCCTTTCAAATGAATAATCTCGGTGACAGAATTGTGATTTAAAACCTCATCAAAATCACAGCTGCAAAAATGATGGTGTTGACAAGAAGTGGCTACAGGGATTGGGGAAGAAAAAAGTTGCATTCAATGAAACATTTTTTTCAAATAAAATTTTGAACAAAGCCTCTAGAGATGGGAGAGGAAAAGAGGAATTTCAACACTACAGAATGTTGGTTTTTTTTTAACATCAAGTTATTGGAACAAGAAAATTTGGCTTTACTCTGTTATTAATTAAATGATACCATTTTCCCTGTTTGTGGTATGAAATGACTATCCTGYAAAGACTGTTTAGAGGATATTTTGAATCCTGTAATTCTTTTTCCATTTGGAAAGTCACTTTCTGCATCCCAATCCCTGGCAAAACATTTTTTGTCCTTATGCAGTGCTAATTATGTCTTTCATAAGACAATACGTAGCCTAACTTTCTCACAGAAGAAGCAATTCTAGAATGTAATATGGAAAAATTGTGAACAAATTTGTGAAAATCTGYACAAATACAGCTCTAAGAAAAACAGTTTTCAAAGATTTTGGTGTATCTGAACAGCTCTTGAAGCGTGCATGGAACCTTCTGGCAATTTGCAATCGCTCCRTATACTGCATTTGCTGCGTATGACAATTTTAAACTTGAAGAGCATTGAATGAGAGGAGAAAATATAAAGTGTGTTCTGCATTTAAAAATAGCTGGTCAGATCTGAGTGTTGTCTGGAAACAGAACTATTTAGCTCCAACAAAGAGCTAGTAGTGCTTGAATATACTGTCTTCTGCTTAGGTCAATTTTAGAGTTTTGTATTAAGTCACTACTAAAGGTAGCACATAAAACTTAATGCAAGGACACAAAAACCGAGTCTGTAGACACACATTGGGAAACAATCTCCTACACTGTCTTAATTGTATTGATGGGAGGAATTTTCACTGATTTCTKCAATTAAGATGATAAAAGCTACAGGCAGGATCAGCTGCTGTAGACAATTACGTGTACCTCTAATTACTCAGAAGAAAATAAMTTCCACTCTACAGGAATTCTATCTCTTCTTTATCTCTTTGTTGTTGTTGTGTTTTGTTTCAGTCCTTTAATAAAAAGAGATCTGTTTTGAGATGTATCACTCCTAAAAGTTATTTCATTGTCATTGAACATTGGAACAMTTTTGTAAGTCCATAGTATTTACAATTATCTGTTATTCTCATGAGTTGTCTCTGAATGAGTTCTGACCARAGGCAGGGGAGCCTTGTTTGGCAGAGATACTCTCTTAGTGCTCTGCTTTTGTGGGTCAGTTTGAATTATTATAACCCAGTTCCTGGTCCCATTTCATGGGATAACAAAGCTTGGGGAGGCAAGGTCCCAGTTTCCTGATTTGACTTGGGGCCCCCAACATATCAACTAATTTCACACTCCTCTTGTCTTGGAATTTGAATCATAGCGAATTTCCAAACAGAAGAGATCACTGAGTAAGATTACTGGATTTTTTAGGGTTGGTTTTTAATCCCTCCCTAAATCTGTTATCCCAGAGGCGCTACTGCCTCTGGATCAGCTTTGGGATCTGGGATCAGCTTTGGCCAGCAGCACGTCCTCCTTGGAGCTGTCTGGCATTTTTCCATGGGACACAGAGRTGGTAGCTTCTAGCAGCATCTAGAGAAGTCATCCTTGTAACCACCCTGTTGCTAAAACCTTGCCACACAACCCCAGTACGGTGCCAAAGAAGGTAGAAAGTAGTGATGCAATTAACCTCCCTGTCTGAGGGAGTAGAGATGCATGTCTCTTGTTTTTCAGTAGAGAGTATTAGCTGGCAGTTATAGGTCATTTCAGTAAGAGAAATACATCTTTTTTTGGTCAGTGTTTCTATGTGCAGCAAATAATTAAATTACAATGCAAAAAAAGAGCAGATTTATAAAAGGAGAGGTAGTACAACTTGTAAGAATAGCAGTTGGCTGTAGGCAGGGAGTCCTCAGTCTCAGATACTGTTTTAAGAAGCTTGTATTCTGTTGACTTATTGTTTAATGTAAAATGCATGAGCAAAAACCTTTAAAAATCCAAATCTTGCTGGCTTACAAAGAGTTTTGGGTTTTAACTTGACCCCTGTAAGCAGTGGTTCTAATATTGAAACATAGAATTAGAAATATTTGTTCCACAAGAGACTGCTGTAAAAGGTAATGCATCTATCAGGTGTCTGAGGAAAGGTGGAAATAGATCCATATATTTATCAGAGCACTTAGAGGCTCTTMACTTACTAAAGGTTAGAAAAGCAAGAACAAAAAAAGCCATTCAACTGAGTAGTTACTATTGCTAGGAGCCACTTAACTGTGGTTTTATCATAAATTTTTTTATAAAAATGATTCATTTTCCAAGTAGGTATTTAATTCTTACCAGTGTACATGAATCTATCCATACATCCTAAATTCTCACYGGTGATTTTCCACTCAAACTGTGAGGGTGGTGTTTAAATTTACCTAGTTCCAAATGAGATAGGAAACTGTAAGATTTCTTGAAAAACCGACCCTYAGGTACAGTATGAGTGGCACCATTTTCTACACAGATATTGTTCTTCTGATGGTGCTTYAACTGTTAACTCCACAGATAGGTTATGTTTAAAATCTGTGCCTMAGTTGTGTGTGTTTTAAGTGAAACCTTCTTCATTAGGGAAATTTCAGTACCTACTGTGGTGCCTGTGCAACTGCTTTGTAAATATATTTTCAGATAAAATCACACGTTATACACTAACAAAAATGTGTCGTTCTCCATTGGGAGAGGCTCTTGGGAACATTCAGGCTGAACAGCTTCACATAATTTCATGGTTTTCCCCTTTATGGGGAACTGATATCTACTAATAGCATATATTTGTGTAAGTACTTAATTGTTGGGCTTTTTTAGCTGTCATTTAGGAATCTGAAAATTATTATTAAATTCCAKGTCATAAGTTCCATACTAATTAAAACTTTCTAAGCAAAAGAATGTGTTCCTAAACACTTTGGCTTTGGGGAAAAAAATATTAAATGAAAACAAGTGAATGATTATAGGATGTAATGATTTTATGATTTTCCTATTCTAATGATAAAAAAACACCCTAAGAGTAGTTTTGTGATACTTCAGTAACCTTTAGGTGTTGTAATGYCTTTTACACATTGGACTATGTGTACAAGGCTAATTAACATTATCATCCATGTCATAATTTCAAATTAGACACATCATTATGTTTAGTTATTACAGAAGATTTTTGTTAATCTCTGATGGATATTAAACACTAGTTTATGAAACTGCAATCACAGTTGTTTGGCATATTAGTAGCACTTTGTTTTAATAGCATTGATTGTAATGAACTCATTTGGGATTCCTGTAGAACTAACATTTATTTCCATAAAGCATTTCACAGTAGTTGAACATTAGTTCAGTTATGAATGCTGGATTGCTGCCAGAATATTTCTTTCTTTCTATTTTCCTTCTGTCTCCTCACTGTGGATTTTGTAAACCTATCTTTCTGCTTCATTGCCAATTAGATCATTAAATCTAAGGCTGGATTCTTAGCTAGCATAAATTTGACCTCAATGGAAGTATCCTGATTAACACTGCTTGATGAACTGGATGTTAGTTTTTGGTGTATTTTGTTAAATCATGGACTCTTTAATCCAAGAGTCTTTTGTGACTAAGTTGGCTTTTTATATTATTTTTGTAGACAAGCAACTGAAGCATCCTTCTATATACAAATCAAAAAAAAAAAGAAAACAAGGAGGTGTTTGCGCCTTATAGGGGTTGTGTTTGATGTTATATTTGATTTTACTGAAAATATCCCAAGTAAGAGGATCTGAAACCATTCCTGAGACTGCTTGCACTCTTAAATCACCTTTTATGATAGGAATTATTTCTGTTCTACAGTAATTTATTAAACAATTATTGAGATCTCCTTTGTCCCTTTGCTTAGAAGAAAAATGAGTTATTCAGAAGACAAGTATAAATAAAGTCTAACTTTGATTCTACAGTAAGATGGAAATTACAGTCCAAAGAAAGAACCTRTACATTGTTTGATAAACAGACTTTTCACATGTTACACAGGATATTTATAACATTGGATAATATCTCTTGCAAATAGCTTTTGGGATATCTCAAACATTTTTAAGAATGTTTTATGCAACTGTGATAAAAGCACACAGATGTAAAAATGGATGCCCTTTTAACAACACCGGTTATTTTAAGTGTAAATTATCTTCTTGCATCTATGTCATACAGCAAGTGGATAATTGATTGTTACATAGAGGGCATGAAAAAAGATGGTTTTGTTCTATTAAAGCAGTTATTCAGAGTTATGTTTGGAGTTTTTGAAAAAAGACTCCTCATTTCTCAAGTATAAAATTAAGTACAGCTTTTATGATGGATTATACAAYAGCAATTTCTGTAAAAAATTGAATKTCTATTTCCCATTTTTAAAAAAGAAAAATACCCAGAAAAACAAACCAGAGAGGGGGAGATGAAAGCGTTAGATATCTACATAAACTATGAAAATAACCCAGCAATGAAATGAAAAGACTGGAAATCAATGTAATAGACTTTGACATGAGCAAAGACTTGCAATTTACCACAYGTAGTAAGTGCCAAATACTTTCAGTTTTTGAAATGAGTATTTAGCAAACATCAAGTCACTAGAATTACACTTGATAAATTGCAGGTTTGCACTAGCTGTCTGTACAAAACCAACTTCCATGGTACATCTGCCAAAAAATAAAAATGTTATTTTAAATATTCTGAGAGTCTATTTTGACAATTTCAAAAAAGAGCTTGAACCAACCAGTTGTGATAGATTCTCCMGMTGAACCAGGGAAAGCCTTGGTTTAYTCAAAGTTTCCCAATTACAGAAGAGCAGAAAGCTTAGCTTGGTCTTAGGTATCAGTTGAGTGCCTCTCACAAAAATAAGTTTCATCTCATATGGCATTTACTTGCAAAATAGAAACATTAGACACTTTATGTTGTTATTGATTTTTTCCCATTTCTTAAGCTAATAATGAGATAATGAGAGATTTGAACAATTGGATTAATCAAATCCTGGACTAAAAAGAAGCTGCAGTCTTTAATTCTGTGGCTTCCTAAAAATCTGGAGGTTTTTGTTACCCTGTCCCTCAGCAAATAGAGTAATAAAATAATAATTTTCAGTCAAAAAGGGAAAAAACCCAACTTACTCTTCAAAACGCATTTGTGATTTGAGCCTAGAGGAGGTCTGGTGTTTTTTTCCCTGGATTTTCTTTTTTTCTTCCTCCCATTTTAAATAACTGTAAAAATCTAGTCAAATACTGTAAATAAGAGAAAAACCAATGAAGTAAAATTTTGGACAGGTCAACAGACTTGACCAAACACTGTTCAAAACTTGTGTGATAGAGTAATTACTGAAATCTTGAAATGGCCAGCAAGAAATGGCACTTACCAGTACTGAGGAGTTTTTTGACAGACTGAACTAAACCAAGATCATGCATGGAGGTTAGAAAATAAGAGTTTATTGCCTCAAGTTAAATTTCSAAAACCAAAATCCATTTAAAAGCTATTTTTGTTATAGTAGTGCATCTATCTCTTTGCTAAGGTTGTGGTGTTTATAGTCTTGGAGGTTTTTTCTTTCCATTCATTGCAACCATGTGATAGTTTCCCTTCTTGTTAGGGTTAGTATTTCAGTTTGGGGTAACTGGTTTTTTTTTTTTTTTTTGAAGCCTTATCTCCTGGCAGGTGTTGATTTAAATTGTGCATACAAACTAGAAGATTTTTTTTTGGAGAATGCCAGACTGGTAGCTCACCTACTGCTCTTCCTTAACAGAACTGTGAGGGTCCAAATCCACTGCTCCTTCAGGCAGCCTTGAACTGCGTGTTTGGGATGTTTGGTCTAGAAGACACGTAGTCTTAAGTTTAACCMTGAAACTTTCAAAGCAGGGTTGGCAATGGAGTGTGCTCAGCACCATCTTCTTTGATCTACTTTGATCTACTGATCTCCTGTTCTGCTGAATTGTTAATGTCAGCCCAGCCTTTGTTAATAAAAAGGTTGAAAGTAGAATGGCARAAAGTGATTAGTACTACTGGAGCAAAAACCTTGTGGAGCCTTTTATTAAGATTGAATACTAGAACCATACTGAGTACTAATGGGAGAGGAGAACTCACAAATAATGGAGCAAATGTTTTAGAGGGTAGAAGAAAATCTTTCCAGGCAAATAAGAGAAAAGGTCATGGTTATGATCTGGTTATTAAAATTGTTAGAGCGATGCCTTTGCCTGAATGAAGGCACAAACGAGAGCATTCAMAAAGTTAATAGCAAGGATTCTGTGTAACAGGAAATGGGAGTAAGAGAAGTGGCTGCAGGGGAGAGAAAGAAAGGGATAGAGACACATAAAGAAGAAAAAACTCATCCCTCTGTGGATGCCAACAGCATCCTGTGGATGCTCTCCATCAGGTCTTGGTGCYGAGGGTCCCCTGCAAACATGGAGCTCAATGGGTTTATACRCATTTGGGCTGGGTGGGAATGCCCAGGTGCCTCCCCTGGAGGGGATAAGTTTGGCCCAGGGTCTGGCAGAAGCCTCTGGATGTGCTGCATCCCTTTGCATCAGGAGCAGAGCTCTGTGCAAGACCTCAGCAATGAGTCTGGGCAGCGCTCTGCTTGTCCTTTTGCTTGTCCCTCTGCTTGTTTCCTTGTCCCTAGACCAGAGGTAATTGAACAACAGTGTCACCTTTCTCATATATTAGGCTCTGTTTGGCAGCTCAAGTCTCAGCCCAAAGCTGCAGCCAGATGAAGGAGGAATGGGCTTGGGTGGTCTCAGCCTCTTTATTCAGTTTAGCCATAATGGGCAAAGCTCCAGCCTAGCAATGTTTAAGCCATTGCCCATAACATTTCCATCTCTGAAACCGCTGATGAGCCTAGAGCCGCTGTGAGACCCAGTGCCACACCTGGCTTTGCAGGGTGGGCTGAGGGGCAAGAGAAATTGGCCAGATGGAGGCAGCCAGGGAGTTGTGGTCAGTGGTTCCATGYGCAGGTGGAGGTTGGGGATGAGGAGTGCTCCTCAGGGAGAGCTCTGTCGTGTCCCTGGGGTGCTTGAATGGCTTTGCCAATGATGCAGAGAGGGGATGGAGCTCCCCCTCAGCATGGGGTTTGCAGGGGACAGGGGCTGAGGAGAAGCATTTGGGGCGCAGATGGAGGAGAAGCTCAGYATGTGCCAGCCATCTGTGCCGCCAGCCCAGAAAGCCAGCCATGTGCTGGGCTGCGTGGAAAGGRGYGAAGAGCAGCAGGTCCAGGGAGGTGATTGTGGCCCTCTAGTCCATTTTTGTGGGACCCCACCTGGAACACTACATCTGTGTCTGCATGAGAAGAACATGGACCTGCTAAAATGAGTTCAGAGGAGAGCGATGGAGACGCTCAGAGGGCTGGAGCACCTGTGCTTKGRAGGCAGGCTGGGCAGAGAATGGGTTCCAGTCAGTTTAGGGAGAGATGACTGTGCCCAAATTGAGGTGCAAATGAGACCATATGATGACAMCATCATAATTTTTATTAACATTTTATTAACATGGATTTTATTTAACAAGAAATATGAAAAAGAGAAATGGARAGAGATCTAACAGAGGGAGAAAGAGAGTAGAAGAAAATCTGTTGGAACTAGAAGATCTTTGAGGTCCTTCCCCAACGAAACCATTCTGTCACGCTAGAAGATGTGCATTCTACCTTGATAGTACTGTAATGATAATAACAGCAATTTGCTAATACTACTATTTAATCTTCTTACTGTCTACTTCTACTACTATTTTACCTTCTGCATCAATTTATTCTTTCTTTTTTCTTATTCTCATTCTTCTTTTTCTTATCCTTCTATTCTTCTCCTTCTTAGTATTTACATCTAATATTAATTTATCTTCTACATCTACTTAATCTTTTTCTTATTCCTATTCTCSTTCTCCTTGTTTTCCTTCTTCCTCYTAGTGTTTACTTCTATTACTACTTTATCTTCTAAATCAGCTTATTCTTTTTCTTTTTTCTTTTTCTTACTCCTTTTCTTGTTCGTATTCTCACTCTTATTATTTGTTTTTTTTCTCTTGTTTTAATTCTTATTTGTTTTCCTATTTTTTTCCTTGTTCCTTTTTTTTCTTTTTCTTCTTTTTTTTTTTKGTTYWTTTTYWTTTTWTCAGCAGTGTGCCCTAATCCTCAGGCTGTGGTCCCAGGCAGGGGAAGCAGAACAGGCTGCGCAGCGCCCGCAACACCTGTGGTGTCCCAGCCTCTGGCACCTGCTCCTGAAACGCAGGCGAGGCCGTGTGTCCTTTGGGGGCTTCCACCTGGGAACATGAGGCACAGAGATGTCCTCCAAGGCACGGCCCAGATGCCCTGAGCTCAACCCAAGCCTCACGAGGGACATGCATGATGAACCCACCTCCCGTCAGACCTGCCGGTCTTCGCTCTCTGTCTTTRTCTTCACGCAGCTCCAGGACGCTTATCTTATCCCACTCGTCATCCTTTTGCAGCAAGGGCTTGGCCCCGATGTTCTGTTCCCAGCTGTCCTGCGTGAGGTCTCGGTCACTGTCACTCGCCCAGCTGGACTCCACAGAGGGTCTCTTACCATTCCTTTTGGACACCCCCTGGCCAATGGAGTCTTCCCAATCCGACACTTCTTGGCAGCTGCAGACATCGCTGTGGCACAGCTCATGCTCGCTGTATTCTTCCCAGTCAGAGAGATTGTGGGAGCTACTGACTTGGGAAAGGCATTGCTCTGTGCATTCTTCCCAGTCTGACACTTCTTGATAGTTCCCAAAATCACCATGGCACAGCTCATGCTCGCTGTATTCTTCCCAGTCAGAGAGATTGTGGGAGCTACTGACTTGTCCCTGGGAAGGGAGTTGCTCTGTGCCTTCTTCCCAGTCTGACACTTCTTGGTAGTTCCCAACATCACCATGGGACAGCTCTTCCTCAACACATTCATCCCAATCAGAGAGCTCGCGGTGGCTACCAGCTTCTTCTAGGGAGAGCTCCTTCTCATTGCATGCTTCCCCTTGGGACCCTTTGTGGTAGCTGCTGGTTTCTGCYGGGGACAGCTCCTGCTCAGGGCTGCCTTCCCCTTGGGACCCTTCCTGGTGGCTACCAGATTCTTCTAGGGATGGCTCCACTTCAATGCTGGCTTCCCCTTGAAACCCTTCCTGGTAGCTCCTGGATTCTGCTGAGGACAGCTCCCGCTCAGGGCTGCCTTCCCCTTGGGATCCTTCCTGGTAGCTACTGGTTTCTCCTGAGGATAGCTCCCGCTCAGGGCTGCCTTCCCCTTGAGACCCTTCCTGGTTGCTGCTGGCTTCTGCTG
>JACDOX010000441.1:256181-276329 GCA_014549065.1 Cardinalis cardinalis | reverse complement strand
GTTTCCACTTGGGACCCTTCCTGGTGGCTACCAGATTCTTCTAGGAAGACTTCCTGCTCAGTGCTGCCTTCCTCTTGGGACCCTTCCTCGTATTTACCAGCATCTCCAGGGTACAACCCCTGTTCACTGCTGGCTTGGGACACTTGGGGCCCTTCCTGGTACCTATCGGCTTCTGCCTGGGGCATTTCCTGCTCACTGAAGCCTTCCCTTTGGGACCCTTCCTGGGAGCTACCGGCTTCTGCTTGGCAAAGCTCCTGCTCAGTACAGATTTCTCCTTGGGACCCTTCTTGGTATTCATTGATTTCCTTGTGGGACARCTCTGTGTGTTCCTCATCTTTGCACAGAGAATGCTCGAGCTCCCCAGCCAAGGYCCCCTCCTCRCTCTCTTCCTCTGCCAGGACTGACCCCTCCTCCTCCTCCTGCTGCTCCCCGAGMTCCTGGGCTCCCAGTGGSCTGTGTGGGGCAGAGCTCAGGCTCTCTTCCCTTTCTCCTGGAGCTGCTGCTTCCAGWTCTGCAGCCATGCTTTGTTCCAGGTCCCCCTGTTCCCCTGGCTGCTGACCAGACGCCTGGACCTCAAGCACAGCCTTGAGCACCRCYTCYGAGCTGATGTGCCCTGCTAAGTCCAGCAGCGCCTGGGTGCAGCCTGGGGGGCTGCGTGGGGCAGGGGCTGGGCTCTCTGTCCCTGCCGATGGCAGCTCCTCACTGCCAGCAGGAGAACCTGGTGCCTCKTCCACCTCGRGAGCCAGAGGCKCCGGGGGCTCCTCCACCTCCTCAGCAGCTGGAACAGCAGCAGCTGCCAGGTCATCCTCTGTGGGACTCCCCGGGGCAGGAGAGGCACTGGGCAGCTCACGGGCTGCCTCTGCTGCCACCGGGGTGCCCACGCTGCTGGGAGAGCTGGGCCCCTGCGGGGCACAAGGCTGGCACTCCTTGTCCTTCTCTGGGTGTAAGGGTTTGTCACAGATCTTGTACCTGACACTTTCTCCCCATTGAGACAGCCCCTGGCTGCTGACACTTTCATCCCTTGGGGACAGATTTTGGTTGCTCCCATCTTTTTCCCACTGAGCCAGCTGCTGGACATTATAGTCTTTTGCTTGGGTCAGCTCCTTAGCCCTGTTGTCTCCCTCTTGGGACAACTCTGGCTCTCTCTGGTCTCCTTCCCATTGGTACATGTACAGATGAGCTCCTACATCTTCCAAAGGATACAGTTCCTGGTATCCCTCCCCTTCCCACAGGGGCAGCTCTTGGGATGTCAGATCTTCTTCCAGTTCATTCAGCTCCTGGTATGTCTCATCCTCTTTGTCCCACTGGTAGAGCTCCTGGACTGTCACACTTTTTTCCCAGCGGGACATCTCTGGCTCTTGCCGTGTGCCATCTCCCCACTGGATTGTCTCACCTACCTCACACTGATGCCGCTCTTGGGGTTTCACAGCTGCGCATGGGGAAGCTTCCTCTTGCTGTTGGCAAAACTCTTGGACTGCCACCTCTTCCCGAAGGCAAGGGTCTTTTTTGGTAATCTCTCCCGATTGGGAAAGCTCTTGATCCATGTCGTATTCCCTCTCCTCCTCCATGCTGGCCAAGGCTCCCTCCTCCTGAGAGTCGCACAGGGCAGGCCTGAGCCGCCGCCCGCCCCGGCCCTGCCCGCTGAGGGCCCGGCCTGCCAGCCCGCCGGGCAGGGCTGGGTGCTGCAGCTGCCTTCACCTTCTCCTCCTCCTCCTCCTCCTCCTCCTCCTCCTCCTCCGTGTCTGAGCTCCTGGAGTGCAGAGTGGGATCCCGGGAGCTGCTTCCTCCTGAGCCAGCGGCTCTGCTGGGACTGGGCAGTGCTGGGCCCTGAGCCCCTTGCGCAGCCCCTCAGGGCCTGGCTCTGGTGGGTAGGCCTCGAGCCCCTTGCTACGATCCGCTTATTAAAATCACCAGAAAGGCCTCTGCCTGAATTAAAGTGCAAACGAGTCCATATGCCAAAGTCAATAGTTATTCAACAAGAAATGAGAGATAGAGAGAAATAGAAAAGAAGTGAGGGGAGTGAAAGAGACAGATTAAATAGAAAACATCACCACTCTGTAGATCCCAAGGGACCTACAGATCCCCCTGTCTTGTGGATGATCTCCATCAGATTTTATTGGTGCTGAGTTTTGTGGGTTGATACACACTTGGGCTGGGTGGGAATGCCCGGACACCTTCCCTGGAGGGGATGAGCTTGGCACAGTCTCTTGCAGCAGCCTCTGGATCCACGAGAACTCTCCTCCTCCCTTCCYGGCTGTGGGGCAGGCTGTGCAAACGTGGCCTCAGCAGATTTTCAGRAAAACTGCTGGGTTTGGCTTTCTTGTGGATACGTTTTTCTGACTTAGTCTTGTCTCCTTGTCCCTAGACCAGAGGTAATTGAATGACAGTGTCACCTTTATTGTATCTCAGGTTCTGTTTGGCAGCTCAAGTCCCAGCCCAAAGCTGCAGTCAGGTCAGGGAGGGGTGGGCTTGGGTGGTCTCAGCCTCTTTATTCAGTTTAGCCATAATGGGCAAAAACTCATACATAAAAATGTTTAAACAGTTACCCATAACATTTCAGTCTCTCCCAGTCATTTAATATGGACATGTAGGAAACAATCTGCATTTAGTCCGTATGTATAACAAATTTTCTATAGCAATCCAGCTAGCCTGGTCTAGACAGCAAGCATGAAAAAGAGTAAGTAAGAAGGAAAACTTTACTCTCATAAGACAAGATGTGGTTTGTCACATTTTTGTATAGTCTTGTAAAGAGGAAAAATGTTGGACTGACAGAACTGATGCATTGTGAAGACTTCATGTGTCTTCAAATTAGTTACACTGGTTTAATCTGACCACAGTTCTCAGCCCTTTCATATCAAGTTCTCAGAAAAATTAAAATGTTTTAAAGGTTTAGGATCATAAAGCTCCTTTGCTTTAAAGATGACAACATAAAAAGCAATTAGAAGACTGTCAAATGAATATATGTCTTCTAAAGCTCTGATGCACTTAAAAGAGCTAATTGCAAAGAAAACTTCCGTGCTGAATATAATTATTAGCAATATGCAAATCGCAGAGAAATTCAGGCAAAGGTCTACAGAGACCAGCCRTTTCCCAAATTACTTACAAATGTAGCCCCTGACGGTTTAATACGCTATGTGACTGTTTTCCTGGAGCTAATGCTGATAGTGGACATCATGAAAAGGGCAATGGGAAATGCTAATGTTCATTTGCTTCAGCCATTCCATGCTCAGCAGCATCTAAGAGCCTCTTAAAGAGAAGATACCATTTCTACCAACAGTTAGGTAACTGGAGTTTACAAAAATATTATTAATTTTTTTTTAATTTTGAATTTCTCATCTGCCTTTACCTTCCCTAAATAAATACAAAACGAAAGAAATTCTCTGTATCAAAAACCAGAGGTTTAGAGCCTTCCTGATGCAGCTGGACAGTGTAATAGWACTCCAACATTTCAGCACTAAGGTGGAACCCAAATGTTGTTCCGTTGTTTTGAGTAAAAAGGTAAAACAGGATGTACTTTGGGGATCAGGGTAAGTGGCCACTCACTTAAAGTAGTGAGTTTTGATGTGGAGAGCTATATTGAGAACTACCCATCTAGAGAGCCTGTGATAATTCTCTCTGAACCGATGTCTACTAAACTATAGTATACAAGGAAATAAAGCTTATTCTTGAGTCATTTTATACTGATATGCTCCCAAAATGGCTTGCTCACCTTCTTTTCAGCTCAGACAGCTCTATAACCACGGTGTTCTATTCCATTTTAGAAACTTTAGTCCTTAGAAATGTAGCTGATACCACAATACAAACMGTGGAAAAATGCTTGGTATTACCTGGTATGTTGTTGTTTGAAGTAAACATTTTGTAAATGGTAGGAATAGCTCTTATCAATATAAGTCTTACTTTGTGTTCTTTAAAGAAAGTGTGCAACTGAATTTCTGTGGTTGCAGGAGGGGTAATTTACTCCCCGTGTTCCTTGAGATAAATAAGCTTTTGTCGATGACAAGGGAATAAAGGTTATGTGTAGAAATAGCTGGCACATACCTTTTAAATTATAAGCAAATGTTTATTTCTCTTTTATTAATTTTACAGTTAGAAGGGCGGTAGGACCCAGTTTTCTAATGGAAAATGGAACCAGATAAATGTAGAGACTTCATTTTGGTACAGATTTTCTTAGGCATACTCGCTCCCACACACAATGCAGAGCTCTTGTCATGAGCTGACAATTCTTCTGTGAAGCTGACAAATTGTCTTCTGCTTCCCAGTGAGATTTCCCAGAGGAAGGAAATCAAGGAATACTTGAATTTTTGCCTACATTTCTGAGGCATGCATTGAAATTAAAAGTGAAAATTTTTGCTACCTAAATTAGGTCTGTGTTATTCTCTTCTGGTATATTTAGCTCTGCATCAGTGAAGAAGTAGCATTAAAGTTTATAAATTTTCATCAGTCATTAAAGCAAAAGATTAAAAGTATGGGTCACTTGTTATCTTAATTAATACCTACTTGGTGTTTTCCAAATGAAGTGTCAAGAAGTAAAGGGCACATTTGTGTTCCAATAATGCATTTGCAATATTTCTCCCATAACGCTTCCTAATCCCCTTTAGAAATTCTGTGCTCATTTGGGGAAGAAATAATTTTCCCTGATACATATTCAATATGATTTTTTTTTTGCATATTGTACTGATTTAGGGTTCTGTTCTGTATCCTTTCTGAAGTCTAAACATTCTCAATTTATACAAAATAGGTCACACTACATATGAGAGAGGAAAGCATATTTTACATTCTGAATAAATTTAACCTGGTGAAATACATTCTGCAGGTTGAATTGTATTTTTTTTTAATAAGAATTATCACTGTTGACCAAATTGAATAACGTGTCTGTCTAGAGAATGTTTCATATAATTAATAGAAGATGATCCATCATTTAATGAACAAATCATGGTTCAGCATAACTACTGCTCAGTGCTGTTCTTTGCAACATAAAAATACATTACTGACATGGCTATTTGCAATATGCCTTAGTGATTTAATAGCATCTTAGCTCTTTGGCTGCTTTTCTTTTTAACAAGTGAAAATTACATGCTTTCCTAAGTGTATAACTATGGTACAAATTTAGCATATTGAGCTTCTATGCTCAGATTCTTTGCTGGACTATGATCAACAACATAATAAAGCTGAAGTATTTTTGATGGGTAATAATTGGATATAAACAGAAAAATTATCAGATGGCCTCTGCTTTTGGAGCCCTTGAAGGAAAAAATCTTCACTGAAAATGATGGTCTTATCTATGGGTGCATGAGACACCTGCATGAAAATCATGATGATGCCTTTCATCCCTTTTTTCTTCATTAGATCAAGAATTCCTGTTCCTGTATTCACAATACTATTATTTTTGCACCTCTTTCTCTCTCCTAATATTCCTTCAGACATGAAGTAGTGTTTTTTGAAATCAGCTTTTAGACGCTTATACTGAACATATCAAGTATAGGCCTAAAATATACTTTATTTTAAAGTCTGTATGGTCCCATAGCATCATGTCCTATTCCAGCCTCTCCTCCCCCACCCAGATATTGTTGCATTAATCAATAATGAAACATTGTACTTAACTCAAACTTATCAACTTGGGTTTGACATGAGTGGAAAGATAGACAATCTTACTCCCAGATAATGTCCTTATATTAAATTTTTTAAAGAGACATTTCCCCTTGAAGCTGCTGAAAGGGTGTCAATCCTTTTAACCCTCAAGAAAAAGTCAGCAGTGGAAGTCTGGAAGTCAAGATGGGCAGACTGAGTAAGTCGATGGTGGAGATGAGCAAATTGTCAACCCTGATGTGATTGAAGTAGAGCTTGATGATCTTAAAGATATTTACCAACTTAATGGTTCTACAGTTCTGTAATTTTTAAACAGCTATCTGCACAATATTGTTCAAGATTACATTCTGTACTTGAGTTACTTCTAATATCCACATGCAGGGCTGCAGTGCAGTTGCCAGAGAGATTTTGTTGAAGGTGGGATGCTGAATCCTGACCTGTGGTGTGGTTCAAATAACTGGCAAGGTGTAGAAAGCAAGGATTTATACCTGACCTGGTTATGTTGCAGTATTAGAAAAGGTTTTGATAAATCTGACTATCCTTATCTACCATGAAATTTGACATGAGGATTCAGGAGCAGAATGTTGTGCAATACTCCAGAATTGTTCCATGTGGCTTGGCTAGTTGTTACTTTGATTTATTTAAAATAATTGCTTTGTTTAGACAGAATTTTTAAAGAAATGTGTTCTCCTCCCCTGTGCTAATTTGCAGATCATTTTCCCTGACTATATGACCTATTGAGAAGCTTTTTTGCACGTTATCTGAACTAGCAATAAAATGGAACTAATCAGCTTCAGCATCTCCCTCCCTCCYCTTAGGAGTGCAGCTGAGGGGACCTAAATCACTGCCATACACGTGATTTGTTTTGATTTGCATTTTGATGTGTTTTGGAATATGTAAAAGGAGAATGAGTTCCTGCATGGTGTCATAGCAGTTAGCTACTCATATGCAACCCCCTGTCTAATTAAACTGAGCCTTTAATTGGAATTTAGCTGACACGTTTGCTTGTGACAGGCAACTTAAGAAACTTACTTTCCATGCGTCCTTTACTCACATGGCAGTGTATTGAGGTTAATTACYAAAATTAAGCAGGTTATGTGTAAATCTGTTTATAGGAAATAATTATCACTTGTCTGAGTATTGCAAAGAACAGAATAGCTTTGGGAGAAAAAAAACTGAAATGCAAAAAGAAGGGGAAACTGCCAAAAAAATTCTTCTAAAGCTTTAAGTCAAAACAGGCAAATAATTATAAGCAATCAAGACTAATTTTTAAGTTTTGTAACAGCCAGTAWGGGCTAAAACTATCAAGGCAGGCTTAAAGCAGAAGAGCTTGGTATCAGGGGTTTCCCAGACTAGACCATGATTGTCACACAGGACTTCCCTCTGTTTTATTTATAATATGACTTCAGTGCTGGGCTGGATCAGTGCYTGCTGTGTGCTGACTTGGAAGATGCTGGTGTAAAGTTACCTAGATTGCCTTTGCAGTGACTTTGGACATATTTTAGAAGGACTGGAAAAATCTCATCTCAGTATTGATAGASTACACTTTACTGGAATTGCCTGACTACTTGGAATTTAGCTAAGGCRTATGAAAGACATATTCTGAAAAAGGTCTCCATTGCAAATGTAAAGTTTCTGTCCCTGAACCAAGAATCACAGAAATGTTAATGAGAGTACCAACTACTGTGTAGCACAACACAGTATTAACTTAAATTATCTTAAATTATTTTTATTTTTAATTTATATTTCAGGCCAGTACTAGTAATGAAACTAAATACTCAAAAAGTGATAAAGAAAAGAKGATTTAGTTTGGATTCTTCCAAACTATGTCAAGTTGTCACTATTTCTATGTATGGGAACTGTGAGGGATACTTCAGTCCAGCAGGAGAAGAACATGGAGAAAATCAGGAAAGTGAAAAATGACACGATGACATGTCTAACTTGGTTCATTCGGTTTTAAGTAAAACCATTTTTAAAAAATTCTGTTGCTGTTTATTTTACCTTTTCCATCCTTGGCAAGGTATGTATCTTTTTAGGCCAAGTGTCAGTGGGGTTTCTTCAGTAATTGCTTCTTTTTTTTCATTTTGTCATTGAATAATAGCTTCATTACCCTAGTAAATCTCCATCCTAACTCCTCTGTAAACAAATTAGACCTCTCCTTAGGCACTTTTTCCTCTCTAGTTTTATCCYTTTCATCCAGATTCCYTWATATATACRTATAATATATATTATATACCTTTGTGTTATGAACAGATCAGTCCCTTTTTCATTTGACATTACCCCTTTTTGTTCTTCCTTATTTCTCCAGGGCATAATGAAGTATTTGTCACTTCTGCACAGGGGAGAGGGCTTTAATGAATTGCACAGGGTGTGCTCTAATTGACAGTAATGCATTCTGTACATTTTTGTAATTAAGTCTGTAGAACTCCTTCACCTGAGGTGGATAATTGTTCCCTGAATTATGCCCTTCTATTTTTATCAGTTTGCCTTATCTTAAAATTTAAAGTCATTGTCATGCAATTGTACTCTTTAATCAGCATATGCTAATCAGTATCATCTACTGCTTCAGAAATAACTGAGTGATGTAAAAAAATAATAAATTAGAGATCATTTACAAGTACATAGACCATAATATAGATCCAGAAAAGATTTCAGAAAAAAACTTCCAAATCTTACAGATGCAATTTTTCGGTGTGGTTCAAATTGAAAAAGCTATTAAAAATATATTCTTGGCCWATTTAATTAGTAATTTTAAGATAGGTTAAATTCATCACTGTGCAGAGGATCAGTAAAGTCCAGGAATAAATTAGATCCAATTAAAACCCTTTGGGCCTGATTCAAAGCTCTTTGAAACCACTGGAACATTTTTCTTTTGAGTTCMGCACAAATAATAGTAATTAACAGTCTCACTGTGAGTAGGTCCTGAGTGAAACAAATAATCAAATATGTTTAAAAGACTTCAACTTGGCTTAGATATTTAAATGGTGGAACAGCACTGGCCAAAAGCCGAGGAGATCAGACCAGCAGTTTTTGGAGGAGCTGGGGTGTGTAGGGCACACAGAAATGACACCAAAAGCTCATTAGCATGGTTCTTGATGGAAGGTGAGCTGTGAGCCCTGATTTTGGCTGTTTGAAAGGCTTTTGTCACCTGTAAAAACCATTATGGGCATTTAGGCTGGAGCAAGCTTTTAAGAGCCTTTTTTTCAGTGTTGTAGTAATTACTTGAAGCAGAGCTAGCTAAGATTGCACTCAGTACAATTCCTATTTAAACCAGCTATAGCACATTATGGAAGCCAATTAATTGTGAATTTTTATAATCCTGAAAGATAAGGCAGTATACAAACATATGAAAATTTCTTTGTGGAGTGTATGTACATTTCATATTTATCTGTTAAAAAAAAATCTAATTCATTAACCAGGGAAGGAATTGGTGAAAAATTAGTTGTAAAGTCTCAGCCTGGTCTTACTTTAATTTATATAAAGCACTGAAAGAAAATTTAGACATCCTAGTGTTGGTAGCTTTAACTCAGTGCTGTTCTTTTTATCAACACAAGACAATTTATTGTAGTAAATTGATCCAGCAGCTTTAAATTAATACAAATTACTGGAATGATGAATCACCTGGAGTTTTATTGTGAAATAAATCTTTACATTTAAAGCCTTTCACTGGAAGAGCAATTCAATAAAATGCATAACTCAGTGATAGTATTAGATAGGATTAAGCATGCTTAAAACATTGCTATTTGTTTCCTTATTGCCAACCTATAACATTTCACTATTTACATCACACATTGAATCTAGACAAGGTATGAATTGTAGCCCACAGATGAATTTCCACATTTCRTTATTCCACCAATTCAAACTATTCAATCAAATTATATTTTTTTTATTCTATGATAGTGAATTCAGCTCAGGTTTGAATGTACAACTGTTCCTATAGTAACTGGTTCACTGCAAAGGAGGCAACAGAAGTTTGAATAACAATAAAAAAAGAAAACCCAAATAGGTGGTATAACAAAATAGAAGATAGTATAGAAATGTCATGAAACTTTATTGATATTAATTTCAGATGCAGTAAAGAATGTATGGATGCAACACATGTTTCCAGAAAATATTTCTATTATGTGGAACAGTCATCAGTTTAGAGAGTAAATAGAGATTAAATTAACCAAGAGTATATATATAGTAGTTAGAATAATGTTGAAGCATAACCATTCCATTGAACTTCTAGGTTGGATAGAAAATTACAAGGTTATTTTGTTTCCAGGATGAATGTTTGTCACGTGAGAGATGGAGTTTTTGATGGGAGAATGAACAGTTACATGCATTTATCAGGTTGGCTTAGCCACCTTTCTCAGAGTAGAGGATGCTTAGAGGCTAAATTACCAAGGAAACTTAAATCTAAATAATTTATTTTGGTTTTTTTTCTTTTTTCTGCTGTCTTTTTTTAAGGCATTCATTGTAATTTTCTGTTCCCAAGTTCTAACCGCTGACCTATTGGTTTCCCAGGGCTAGTTCTYGTATTTTTTTTTAAATTTTTTTTCTTTTATTTTAATGTATAAATTTGAAAACTCTAATGTTCATTCCAGTATATAACAACAACAAAGATTTAACCCCYGTGGTGATAGCATGAAGCAAGACTTGTCACTTTTATGGGAAGACATTAAAAATTTTTAAACATTGAGTTTATCCTTAAAAAAAGAAATYCCAAAGTAGAAAATAAGTTGTATTTTGTGGTGCTTTTATTGAGCTTATTATTTTATTTTAGTCTACCCTCTTCATGTTCCTTTGTGTGGATKCTTCTTCTTGTGGAGAGGTGGCATCTAGAATTTTCTGCCATTAAATTCTTAGGGAAAAGTAACAGCAAATTCAGCTATAAACTTTATAGAATGCTTTAGTTAGCTTTAGTGTATCTGAGTGCTAATCACTTCCTTTCTGATGACTTTTCAGGATATCAGTCTCAATGCCTTCAAAGGATTTTCTGAGAAATTCTCCACACAGAGAGTAATGCCCACTAACAGAGGAAGTGTTGAAGACTTGGCCTTTGGCAGGGAGGTTATTGTTTGTTACATCAGGTCACAATACACACTGGATTAGGTTAAAAAATAATTGAGACTTCTGGATTAAAGTTTAGTTGAATCATGCTGCCAATACTGAAGAAACACTATTTATATTACACGTTAATGGCATAACACCTTGCCCTCCACATACCTTTATGGAGAACATTATTGTGATATGAATGGAATTTAATGAATATAGCCACAATTGACTTAAATAATACTACTACCAAACTGGAAGCACTTCAGTATATCTCTAATTATGAAGATTTCCGTTTAACCTTGTCTGTATTTAGAGAGTTCATTTCCGTGTCCATGTCAGGAGAAGACTATTTATCTAAAAGGATGAGGAAGGTTCTCCATTGATGTACCTGTTAAAAATGCTGGAAGATTCAGAATAAGGCCTACTAACGTAACTTCAGTCAAAAACATTAAAAAAAAAATCACATCCCCATGTGCTGGTTCTGTTCTATTTTTTTCTCTCTTCACCAAAAATCAATTATTGCAAAACCAGCACACCCCTGAAACCAGAAAACAAGTGCATGAATGAGTGAGCTTTGAATTGTTCTGCCTTGAAACACCCATACAAGCCAGCAGTTTGGGGTTTTTTGTTTTTTTAATTCCTGTCAGTCTCTGCATAGCTAGGAAGGAAACCACAAAGCACATCTTTATTGACAAATTTTGAAAAATGCTGAGTTATATGTAATTTTGTTGTTTGTTTTTTAAATGAAACTTAGGTAATTTTAAGAGCATATTTACATTTTCTACTTGCATTTTACTTGTGAACTGTAACTCTCTCCAGGAAACCTCCAATTGTCTGGTTTAGGCCAGTGTTTTAGGGGTTCCTCCCAGGATGTAGCCCTTATACGCACTTATTAAAAATATATATCATGCATTTAGTTAGAACAGCCACAGAAATGCATGGTTTTCAAAATAAAGCCTCATTCAAAAGTTTCCCTGTAGGCACAGTTTGTGGTAATTGGGGTGGGGCTGTGGCCAAGCCTCATCCCTAATTTGTTATAGGTGTGAGCAGCAGGTGAGCAGCATTGAAGGTGACGAGTGCCCGGGGCACTGCCCAACCACCAAAGGGAGCAGAGGGCACACAGGTGCAGTGCATCAACAGGAGGGGATAAAAGGCTGGGCTGAAGGACAAGAAGGGCAGATGCCTGCAGCCTCCTGAGGTGGTGAGGTGTTGCTCTGTGTGGGCAGATGTTTGAAGCCTTCTGATGAGGTAAGATGTTACTGTGTATGGGAGAATGCTTAAAGCCTTCTGAAATTGTCTGGTGGGTCGTGGTCATCTCAGCTGCAACATTTCCCCTGGAAAATTGTTCTGTGCAAAGYGGAATTTTCTGCTCTAGCCGTTGTGTGACTCCTCAATGCTTATAAAATAACTTGATTCCAGACCAGACTCTTCACATTGGAAGAGGTTCTGCCAGTGCGGGCTGGCATATAATTGAGTGAAGAACTATTACTCAAGTGATAATTTTGTTTAGTCAGGGAAGGGGATCGAAGGGTTGAGCTAATTTCTGAGRTCCTGTTAAATGGCTTAATTGAAAATAGGTGCAAATTGCAGAGACATTAGACTAGTAGCAGCTGATGGTCTTGTGCTATTGGATAAGCAGTTGAATATCAGGAACTTTCTCTTCCTCTCCTATTTCTATCTCTCTCTACTTCTTACTGTGAAAGTTAATGAAGTGTAATAAGATTGGACAGACTTGTTTGTAAGGATGCACAGACATATAAAACTCAAATCTTAATTATTATTGTTTACCTGYCTCCACAGTAATAAGCAGGGAAGACAAAAGGCYAGCTTCAGCTTTAGTCCTCCTTCATTTTTCTTCATAACTGGTGATCTTGCACTGGTAAAATAAAATATTGTTTCTTGCAAACCTTCCCTTACAACTTATTCTTTAAACACAAAACAGTGTTTTGATGTTATTCATATGCAGTCTCCTGCCTCAAGCAATGTAGAATTTCCCTGTACATATTTATCTGGGTTTATTCATATAATCTTTAGCAATAAAGTTTTAAAATATAGGAGAGAAAAAAACATACTTAATCATGTTTGGAYAGATGTTGTATAGTGTGTAAAGTAAGAAGTCCTCAAAATTTTTCAAATTAAAAACTAGTTTTCAAGACAAGTACAGATGGTGAATAACTTTCAGTTAATGYACAGTTCCCTAGTAACAGAATTTTTTCTCTCCCACTACTCTGTTCTGGTAAAAYAACAAATCCCTCACAGCACTGTCTAACTACTTGATACTAAATATACGCCTGGAGATGTGCATGAGTTTTGTGGGTTATTTTGGGTTTMGTGTGTGGAGKTTTTTTTGTTTGTTTGGCCTTTTGTTTTTTATTGTTTTTTGAGGCCTTGTAATTCAGTGAAGATATGTTTATGAGAGGATTGAAAAGAGTCACTGACTAGAAGAATACAGCAACAGAATTATGAATGGAAAGGGTTAGAAAAAGGAACTCCATTGTTTGATGCAACTTGGATAAGACCACCTGTACAACCTACAGCTGGCTTGTTCTTTGTACTTTTGGAAGCCTCTGAGTTCTTTAATTTACTGGAATTAATGTTGCAGTACAGCCAGCATGCTTCAATGCTAAAAGTTGTCAATTCTGGATTCAAAATTCRCTGTGTTTTGACAGCTCTAAGTAAATTCCTATTTATTTAAAAAGTTGACTACACTTAAGAGCACCACCATGGAAAATAAAAGGTAATTGGTGTACTCTCAGGAGCATAGAGATTTTAAAATTTCAAATTTTAAAATTTCACTGTGTGTCARCAATGTAGCATTCAAAATTCCAAAATGCATCTTGGAATTTCCTCCTTGACATCAGAGTGAAAACGGTTCTAGTAAATGTCTGTGTCCCTTTATTTCTTCCGTTAATAAAAGAAGACTTCCTTTGAAATTCTAAAAATATTGTATTATTATTAATTACTTATTAGCTCATCCTAATCTTATGAGGATGCCAAACTCTCTTAAAATATTGCCTTACTTCTTGTCATTCAGTTGCCAGAATTACACTGTGATTGTTAATGAGTATGAGGAAGAGCACTTAAAGGGAATTTTTAATGCTTTACTATTAAGAATTGAATTAAAGCCTTGATTCTCTGAATTGTATGAAGGGCAAACAACTTGAGGAATGARTGTCAGACAGCTTGGCAAAGAAACACTGTATGTATTTAATTTTCAGTTGCAAACTTTGCACGTAGGAATTAGAGAAGGATGAGCAACTGGGAGTAGATGTGTTAGGTAATGATTGCTAGAAATTCTAGCAAATTTTTTTTAAAAGCTTTCTAACCTGTTCCATAGGTACTGTGAATGTTGATAATGGGAACTGAGGTGAAAAATCCTATGCAGCAGTGTAAAAAGCAGCCTATTAAAAGAGTTTTTGGGATTTTACGTCTCATTGAAGATTGTTGGGGCTGTGTAAGAGTTTTATCCCTTCCCAAAATAATTGTTTATTCCTGAAAGGTGTTAGGCTGATAGCAGAAGAAGTGCACGCCCTCTTTGCATACTAAAAAAGTGGACTGGAATATAAATCGACTTCTCATATGCTCTGTGGTCTTAACACATCTTAACAGGGATGTGTTATTTTATTCTTCTGGAAGCCAAAGAAATTGCTGTGTGGTTATGTGGTACCAGCTATTCAATAGTCATCCTAGTAGAAAACTAGAAAAATCTTCACAAATTTATCAATAATATAAGACTTCCTTAGTAGACTACAGGACAAGCTACCTGTTGGTCACAGCAGGCATCTAGAAATAGCAGGCAGGGTTTCCGAACATTTGACACTCAACCAAAAGTAGCAGGATGGGAACTRCTGTCTTAAGTGAAAAGTTTTGAGACTGGGAAGGGGAAAAAGTCTTGGTGGTATCGTGATTCTGCTTTGCTCTAAATAAATTGAAAAAAGGCAGTGATGTGAAAATTATTTTTTGCCTACTAAAGCATTCAAAATAGAACTCACAATTTCCCATAGTATGCTGCATTCACTGACTGGATGCCATAGGGTGCTGTCCTAGGTGACGCAAAAACTATGCATTACATATTTTCTATACATCAGTCTCTGCTGTCTGTTTGACTGTCTCTGAGATGTGGCAACCTGGGAAGTGAAATTTGTGTGTTTTACTCTGGATTCGTGGAAGGAAGGGTGATGCCTTGTGAAGGCTGACCTAGAACAGAGGCTAGACAGAGTTAAAGAATAAAGTAGGGATTTATTAAAAAGCCTCAATGGATTCACTTTGTGCAGCATAAGAGCCCAGCCGGGGCTACACCCAAGATGAACCCAAATGGTCACAAAATGGATGACTGATCAGGGGGTCTCACATATTTCTAAGTWCTGGTCCATTTGCATATTGGAGTTTATTGTCCAGTTATAGCTTTAGGTTGTGAAGCCCCATCCTTCTTGTTTTTCTCTCTTCAGCCCACTTTATTTATGTTCTTGAGCCTGAAATTTGGATCATCTCTTCTTGGTCCCCAGCCAGAGAAGGAATTGTTCTGTCTCCCTACTCTGTGCAGAGAGCTCACCATCCCCTCATATGAAGCTCAGAGCTACACACTAAAGCAGTCCAGAATCTGTAAAATGCAAAACCTAAAACCTAAGGCATCAAGGGTGTGCTGGGTCTCTTTACAAACAGGAATGGATACACACCAAACTCTTTTTTCTACGTATCAGTAGCACTGGAGCTCCTCCACAATTTTCCAGCCATTGCCCCAAGCTCCAGCCATACTGGAGTCATGTAGGTTCAGGCCTACAATTGCCAGGAAGTTTTTTCTTGCAGCATTGGAGCCTTTTACACACAATAGTTTTCCCCCAGGTTTTGGTTTTCCCCACTCTTGATGTTATTTGGGGGAAGAGAGTTTCTGGAACAGCAGTCTTGGTGGCTTTGTTTTGGTTTTTTTCCTTTGTTTTCTCTCTCATCTGTGTGGAGCCACAGGACTCAGCACCTTTGTGCCTGATGGTTACTGACTTTTTTTCTTTGTTAGTAAACTGTTATTTTTTCACTTGCATTCTCTTTGCATTTGTCTCTYTTTATTAATAAAGAGGAAAGGTTGAAATCAGAGGAGGATGACTCATTATAGAGTCTCTGCCCCCTAAAATTGTCTTAAACTAAGATCTAAGAATGGTGACAGAAGGTTGGGAAAGGCTATTCTAAGCTCAGAATATGTCTCTTTTGTTGTGTCTGAACTTCAGAAGCAAATTTATTTGCCTCTGGAATGTCTCAGTTTGGAAATTAATTTTTAAATTTTTATTTTGTCCTTTATTGCCTTTTTGGCTTCTGGATTTTTGAAATTCTGTGTGTCTCCTATATCTGTGTAAGCAAAGGCTTTGACTGGATGACATGTTTTGTCTTTTTTTGCATACAGGTGTATTTTTAACATTTTCTTATGTCTAGTTGGGTTTTTTGGGGAAAAAAAAGTTACCTGCAATGACTTTTTGTTTTTATTCTCAGTAGTTGTCGCAGGTGTGGGATAACAATAAAACTGTTGCATCTGACACCACTTTGCACTGAGCTTGGGCTCTACTGAGACTTAATCTACATGCAACGTCTCTCTAGCATAAAAAAGGCTTTTTAATAATAAGAGAAAGTCAATGAGCCTCATGTACCTTTTATAAAACATGACACAAGGCAATATAATTAAAACTAAACTTATTTCCTGTGGTGAAATTAACTTACAAAAATGAAGGTGTTTATTTATTAAATAGGATCTCTGGAGTTCTTGCCTTACTCTTACCCCTCCTGGGAAGGTTTTGATTGTTTGCTTCCTTTCTTTTGCCTTCTTGCTGTGTAATTTAAAACTGATATCTTCCTTGGGGAAACAAAATTTGATTGGAGAACAGCCTGCATCACTAGCTAAACAAATTACCAATGTTTTACTCACTTTTCTTTCCTTTTTCTTTCCCCCCCCACTCYTTTCCCCCTAACTACGAGGGAAAGGAAAACAAAAATGTGTGCAGAGGTTTTAGAAACATTGTAGTACAGAGAAAATTGGGATTTTTTCTTTTAGTAGCAAGGAAGGCCTTTTCTTTCAGTGTAGGTAAACACCTTTTTTTAGTAATAGCAAAAGTTAGCAGGTTGTTGCTTTTTTTTGTTAATTTCCAAGTCTTTTGGTGTTGCATGTTGGTCTCCTAGCACATGAACTGAATGGGTGCAGCTGCTTTATGTTATATAACGTGTAATTTTGGAAGGATTAAAGAGATATGTGAAATCAGTGTTGATAGCTACTAAAATTAAAATGGGTGGCAGTGTCCTTAGGATGATGTGTTGAAATAGAAGGCAAAGCAGCAGAGTTGTGCTTGCTTGATTAAGAAAACAAGTGTCATTAAGTGGCTGAAAGGAATGATCAATGCCAAAATCRAGACAGGACAGTGGTTTTGTTGTGAGCCATGGCTTCTGTTAGGAAGAATATTGATAATGGAAGTTTTCTTTTGGTGTGAAACTAAGTTGAGATACGGGYAAAATCAAGCTCATAAAGTTCAGTTGAAAGAATTGAAACCTGGATCCTGTATGGATCTGATCTTCATGAATTGGATTTCTGCTGYAACGTGGGTAGAAGTCTGGATATTCTTTTCCGTATTTTCATAATCCTTCCTTCAGAGGCAAAAAGTTAAATAATTCAGATCTTGTACTCCTTACTAAGTAGTAGTGAATTTTTACTTACTTGATTTTCTTTTTAATGTATTTGAATGCTTATTCAYTGTCTATAGGGAATAATTAATCATTACATTCTTTCTTTGCAAAATCATGATGGTTTTCCTGCATGTTATAAAACTGAGAACTGTTCAGAATATTCACTGGAAACTGTGACCCACTAAAGGTTCATATTCCAACAGATGAGAGAGTTTTTTTCCCCCCCCCCAGCAGTAATTATTGAAATTGTACTGGGAAATTAAAAAAATACAAATCAGAAACCAGCACTTCATTGTGCAATGAATGGAGGTGTTCCTACCTCCAGTGTTTAGAAATAGGTTGACACTGCACTGTATGTTCTGGTTTGAGTGAAGTTCTTTATCATAGTGAAATATTAAAATATTTTGATTGTTTCAATGATATTCTGGAGGTGATATCATCAAATTTTTGTTATAATTTTCATCAGTGATACCTGTGTTTTGGGTTCACTTTTAGTGTTGTGTGGAACACATGTTGTTTTTCTGAGATACGAAAAATTGAAAAGCAATCCATGTTTTGATTTTTTTTTTCCAACTTTTAGATTGACATTTCTTGATTTTTGAATACTATTAGTATAGTCTGAATAGCTCTTGAAGAACTGGAGTTAAATAAATATGAAAAAACAACATTTTTCTAAAGATTTCAGTGAGTTAGTGAGGTGGTCTGGAAGACTTTAATTCACAACCTTGAACTTCCTGAAGTGGGCCACRCTTCAGATGCAAGAGAGGAGATATTGATTTGTTTCATTAAGAGGGAGGAAAGCTAATTTTCATTTTAGAAAAAAAGGTGGGGAAACTTCCTGTTAATTCATTGGCCTGCTTACTCCTCTGGCTTGAGGAAATAGATAACTCTTGATTAGTAGAGCGAAGTGGAGCTCTGGCTTTTCTCTGTAATTCATCTGCCTAATATCTTGAGTTAGTGATATGTCATGCCTCTTACAAGTGTAAATTAATGGGTTCAAACTAATATTATGTGTTTGATTACATCAGGTTATTAGCATGAAAATTAAATTTCAATTTATATCACTCCTATTATCTCACTGCATATTGTAGGCAGAGAGTGGAAATTAATACAAATTAAAAACTTTTTATTTTTAGTTCAATTAAGCTACAATGTATGCCAAATTATTTGCTAACATAAAATTTCCTGAGATTAAAAGGTGTGTAGTTCTGAAATAGGGACATAAATGCTGTTTCAATCAATAATGTGGCACAGCCTAAGAATCACTAAACACAGTCTAACTGCTCTGTAAAATACATTCTCCTTTTCTAAAAAGATAATGTGGTTTTCCATGAGCATGGGTTGATCAAGAAGCACTTTGTCTTGACCTTTTTAGGAACTATCAAGTGAAGCCAAAGTGACACTGGAAGTTGACCCAGTGAAATTAAAATTATCCTTAACCTTTAAAAAGCAAAKAAAATACTGCACCTTTTTTCTATGGTTCTGAGTACCTTATTTTATTACTTTTTGAGTTTTGCTATGTTAGGAGTTTTTTTGCTAATTTTGCAGAGTGGTAAATGAAATGAGCATTAAAAGGATTTTTAAGCTTAAAGTCCTTCTGCAAGAGTGCTGAAAAATAAATTTATTTTTTCATAAGAATTCTTTTTCATTCCAGTACACTTATAAATTTTCTCATCTTACAGCTTGTAATATCTTCATTTGCAGTCATCATGTCGCTCTCACATCCTGGAATAATACAAGTTTTCCATGGGCTTAGAACTGCTTTACTGTGCACTTTTCATATTCTGTGGATATTTAATTGCTAGAGAAGTTAATTTTTCTCCTCATGGAATGTGCCATTGATAGTTTTATAAAGTGTGTCCTCTCATTTTAAAACAATTAGTCCTAAGAAATGTAATTGAAYGAAATTAAATTCTTGAGGGAGGTAAACACCAGGGAAGGAGAAGAGCTATTTAAGCTAAAGGACAATATTGGCACAAGAACTAATGGGTGTAAGCTGGCTATGAATAAATTCAAGCTGGGAATTAAAAGAAGCTTCCTAATTGTTAGAGCAGCGAGGTTCTGCAATGGTTTTACAATCAGAGCAAAATCATAAGCACTCTTAGGAAGGAGTTTGATTGCTTTACAAAATACATTAAATTATTCACTTCTTGTGGCTAGAGACTGGACTGGAATTTGCTGGGCCTTTCCTGTCCTGTAATCCTAAAAAGCATGTGCTTTCTGAGAGATTTGCTTACAGCTCAGAAATTTCTCTTTCCATGTCCTGGTGGATGCATAAATTTAATTCTTGTTGATTTTAGACTTAAGATCAGCCCTTGGCACATTTAGTTTGATGTTCTGAATCTGAGGGGTCAACTTGGAGTCTCAGTTCAAGTTGCAGAGGCTCACAGTTGTTTGTGATAATGGGAACTTAGATATTGAGGCAGAAGCTGGGGGCTTTCTGTATTTCAATTCTCCATGTTTACATGAAGAAATGTTTACAATCTTTTTACTGACAGTGTAAGTGGAGTTAAAAGAACTGCTTTTTTTCTTATTACTACAGCTTTTTTTTTCGTGCAAACCTAAATAGCCTGCTAAAAAGTGCAGTAGAGCAGCCTACTTGGGTAGCTTAAATGTTGGTTACTACAAATTAAAGTGAAACAGAATGTGTTCTATTTCTGCATTTTGCTGGTCTCTCTCCTCTGTATCTATCTGAAGTGTTTAAATACTGAGAAATATCACAGCAGGACCGTGTAGAGTTTTCTCATTTTAAAAGTGTGCATAGCCTTACTTTAGAGTTCCCCATTCCAATGTCTGGCACTGCCTCCAGTGCTGGCTGGGGTGAACATGATTTCCTATTGATTCAGCTCCATGAAGTTCACAGAC
>JACDOX010000441.1:83092-255927 GCA_014549065.1 Cardinalis cardinalis | reverse complement strand
AGACTGAGCTGACTTGCAGCTGCTTGAGCACTGTGGCAATCTTTTTACAGTGTTTTCTCCCTCCTTATGCAATTCTGGCATTTTATTTTCTGTGTTGGGTTGTTTCAGGATTTTGGGGATTTTTTTTTTTTTTGACCTTTCATTCTAGCACCAAAACATCAACTGAACTCATTTGTTAACTTCTGTCAGCAGAGCTTTTGATGTAGTGAGTTTAATCAGAAAGGTTTTCTTGAGGCTTATCCGTGTTGAGCAGCTGCTTGACTGTAGTGCATTTGGGGAATGGCAGAAGGCCTGGTATCACTTTAACATGTTAAAAAGAGCACCCCCACTTTGTGAAAACATGCTTTTATTTTGTTAGTCTGTGTTAAGATGTGCCTGTGTGTTAAGGATGCRCTCCGTTAACCTTTCACTTGCAGAGTTGGGTTAGCATCTGGGATGGAGCAGCAGAGGCCATTTCAAGACAAAGTTGAAAGAATCCCTTGAGCAGCATATGAAAGGCTGGCCTTATGCCATCTGACAATTCCTTTGATCACATTTCTTCTCTGRGAAGGTGGTTTCTGTAATGCTGGACCCTCACAGGTATTTTCAGTAAGGTATTATGAATGAAGCAGATAAGCACAGTGACAGACTTTGAAGTCCATTTGATTTGTCAATGGTTATTGGAGGAGTTTCTTTCAGAAGTAATTTTGTTTACCAAAACAACTGTCTAATTAAATCAACTAACTGAATAACATAGTAAAAAAAACCCAACCAAACCTTTCCCTTCTGGAATAATTGAGTTTAGGATTAGGTTTCATATTCATGTCTTATTTACAATTGTAAATGCACATTTTTCATCAATATTTTCTGACAGGTTTGTATTGGATTTAGGCCCAGAAGGCTTTCTGCAGATGCAAGTTTTCCAAAAGCTATTGTTTTAGTGATTTTTTTTTCAGATTTTTCACACCGTATTATAAATATCTTATTTTCTTTACTGATTTATCTTCAWTTCATTCTATCTGAAGACATGCTCAGCAGATTAAAGTAAATAAATAGCTCCAGCCCCAGTTATTTTAGCCCTTTGTGAACTGTTCTTAGTTTTGATGTGCTTGGGGACTATGGCTGTGAGTGCTGCCTATTTGGATTTTAATATTTATAATCTRTGCTGCCATCATTCATGAATCTGGCATAAACACACAGCCACCTTTCTCCTCTCCTGGTGATTTATAACCTTTAGGATATGGCACATGTTTTAGTAGTTTATAGTCTTTAAGGGATACRTTTGAAGATCGATTTTGTGACTTTTGATTGATAATTGATTTCATTTGTGAACTGACACAAATGAAGTTTGTGTCTGAGTTATGACTGACATCATTACACAGTAAAATCATTTTTTCAAATAATGTCTCTAGTAAGAGAAGAATGTGGGAATGCCTRTTTCTGTGGTGTGACTTCTTAGTTGAGGTTTTTACTAGAGTGATAYTTATTAATGCCACTGACAAAACATAACCTACAGCTAAAGTAAAAAACAGAAAAATAGTACAAGGGGACAGATGGGAAGGAATACCTGTGCTAAGGACAGATATACATTCCTAAATGACATTGGAGGAAACCATTTGATCCTTAAATGCTATTTAGAGAAATTTTTTCATATATTTTTGTCTTTTGAGATAGTGTCAGTGATAGCTTTGGTTGCTGGTAATGTAACCAGCTAGCAGGCACAAAATTTAACATGAAACATTTGTAGGAAACGTTTTTCCACAAAAAAAATACCAAAACACAGCAAACCCTCCTGCTTCTCTCAACAGTTTGTAATGTGAACTTTGTCAGTAGTTACAGTTTGTTTTCCTGCAGAAGTTAGTTTGTGGCTATTGGATTGTTTCTCAGTGACTCTACAGCTGATTTTATAACGAGCATTAAAAACATTGACAGTGGTAAAGAAGAGGATGTGGGTAGTTGGAAGAGATAGATGTGCACAATGTTTTAATATTTGCAATTCACCCTGCACATTAATTTCTCTTTAGAAAAAAAATTTGTTAGAAAAATTCTCAGGCAGAGTATTATAATTATAGTCTAAGTGGCTCTGGTTCTGGTTTTCTTAAATTAGCTATTTTAAATATATCATTGTGGAATATGAGAGAAAATTGGATGTGGAGGCCAGATTCAGTGCTTCTGAGTGCTTCTTTTCTCTCTGAGAACAAAACCATATGTTTAGAAGATTCTTAATGTAAATCAAAAGGTRAAGTGTTTGCTCAACAAAGATAAGACAGTATTGAATTGATGTTAGTTTTATTTAAAAGAACCTGGTTTTGTTTTAACATAAACTGTCTGGGTGATCTTACTCTTAATCCCAATGGTGTTTTTATGTAATTTAAAGTGCCTGTAACCCTTTGTCCTTAACAAAACAATCTCTTCTATCAAAGACCAAGTTGATAGTGAGTTTACTATTTTTCACCATCAGTAATGTTTATAATGTATTATTGCCTTTGAATATATGAATTGAAGATATTTACCAATGTTTTRCTCCCCAAATGCCTGAGTAGGTCAAATTCTAATAATAAAATGCATCCAAAAAAGTGTTTTGCATGRGTAGTGCTTGTTCCAGACACAAAGCAGCACCACAGATCTTCTGGGTCGTGGGATGCAGTCCTGTCCTGTCACAAGCAATATTTATCTAATGCTTTTGCACTATGATCAAGTTTCAAACTCTATTTTTGATTTTGTACGTTGTCTCAAAGCCTGCCTTTTTGAGAGGCTGTACAGCCATGTAATGTCTGTGAGTACTCTGTAAACAAGTGGAAAAAATGAGCATTGACAATGCATTYGAGAAAAAAAGTGCTCTCTTCTGCATTTTTATTTCTATTTCGTCCCTAAACAAACATTTTTTTTGACAAAATATGTTTGCTGAATAAAAAAGCTCCTTTACAAACTGAAGATTTTATTTTTTTTAAGAACTGAGAGGTCAAAGGCCTGCTTACTTCTCTGTGGAATCCTTCAAATAATGTGTCATGTTCTGCTTAGGAAGAAAACCTCTAGTTCATTTCACAGTTATGCTGACACTTGCTCTGTTCCATTTTACTCAGGGATTGTTTGGTGTTTGTTCTGACAAGCATTTCCATTTCTCTTATTTTGAGTGATATGAAGCTTTTCTCTAGATAAGAAAAGTTCATGTGARTAATAAAATGAATTTTGATGCAGTATGGAAGTAATGCATTAATATAAGATGATTTTTCTGATACTGTTAAGAGCTGCTTTGTTTCAGTCTAATAAGCAACRTGATACTGAGATAAACTTTGACTGCTCTTGTGAATCCTTGAAGTTTTGTTTTCACTCTGATAATGTGGGAAGGATTTGTGGTGGTTGGCTGGTTACTTTAAAAATACAGCCTTCCCAAATTATTCCTCTAAATTTCTCCTGTTCCTAAGGGTAAATGTATGCCTTCTTCAAGGAGAAGGGATTTAACTGTCCCTTGGGCGCATGAAATACCAGCTTCAATGTCTCCTCTAAGTCCTGTAAGTCTCAACTGTCCCCTTCTCAGCAGCCACAACTTCCAGCTCTCTTCTGTCAACTTAGGTCATGTGTCTTGCCTTCAGTGTGAACAACTAAGTGCAAAAAATGGTCTTTACTTGGAAAAAATGCCATCAGTAGTACTGGATAAAGAGGAGAGGTTGGAGGATGGTGGTGCTGCCTAATTTTGTCTCTGCCACAGAAGGGTGAAGTCACAGAACAGAAGGTAGCATTTCTACTATGTCATTTTTTATTTATTTTAGTTTTGCTCTTGGCCATTTGAGAAGGCAGAAGAGCATCAATTTGTACAAAACGAAATTAGCCGTTCTGAGAGTGGCTGGCTTCTATGAAAATATCCTTGCTGCTTCTCCTGTGGAGCAGCTTCAGTAGCCTGCCTTCCTAACTGCTCTTAACAGCATGAAAMCTGACTTTACCATGTGGAAGCAGACTTTGGCACAGCAGGGACAAGGCAATGTGCTTGTGCTGCTGCAAGAAAGTGAAGGAGTCCCAGCTCACTGCAGTCTCTGCAGGGTCCACCTTTATGCTTCACTAATTTTTCTATCAGTTAAGATAACTGCATCTACATAATGGATTTCTTACATAGTGGTTTGGAAAGAAAAGTCTATGGCTAGGAGAGAAAAATGAACAGTGTGGTGAAGAAGTGAAAACCAAGGAAATGCATAAATCTGAGGTCTTATCCACAACATGCAGTCCTCATAGATATTGTAATATGCAATATTGTTATACAYGCTGTTACACAAAAAAATACCTATAGGTTTTGTTACTACAGGGAATTTCAGAACAGCAAGGCTCCACAAATTTTGATCAACTACATTCTGAGTTTAGGTTAATTTAGGTCAATACCAGATAATCAAAAACTGCGAGTCAAGTTCAAAAATAGTGTGAGAAGGAATTTATTTCCCCATAGTTCTAATTATGGTTTTCCTGAAAGCAGTAGGTGAGTGCAACACGATGCTATTTTTGTTTAAAATGTGTAACCAGGTTTTATTAGCAACTCATATGTGCTTCCAGAGAGACTATTAATAAAATTACTCAATAGASAAATATTTGCATTTTATCAAAATAGAAGCAAAAAAGGAAGTGGCACAAGGTACTGTACTTTTTGTACTGTAATTTTTATTACTATAAAAAATATTTAATAATAGGCAATAGTGAGCAGGTGTATGTTGGTTGTTTAATTTTCTTCCTCTGTTTGCTACCTTAATAAATAGTTCCTGTGAATAGAAGTGTAGTTCTGCCAGAAGGGAGGTGAAGAGGTGAATGCTTTGTATAATAGTAAAGAAATCCACATGTTGAAATCTTGTACAAATATTATCCCCAAGGATGAGTCTGAGGTCTGTTTTTATGGCACATTTTGATATACAAATACATGTTTTTCGAGTCCTGTCTGTCCCCCTCTCTTTTTTCATTAGGTTCTCTGCCAAGAATCATAGATTTTGACTGTAGTGAGTCTGTTAGAAAACTATTTTTCAGGTTTTGATTAATATCCAGACATTTGGTGTTCATCTGWACTGCAAAGGAAACTTGATTTCAAGTACCTAAGTAAATTCTTTTCTTCTGCAGAGCTACAATGACTTTATAAAATACTGACACAATGYTATATTTCTGAATGCATTCTCTTGAGTGTTTTCAGTTGAACAAATCATCAGGCAATTGGTTTTTGTGTTTTCAAAGTGTAATAGCCAAAAACTGATGAAATAAGGCTTTCTGTTTGGTTCTGTGCTGAAAGGGGCAATACAGTCAAACACTGCAAGTGTCACTATATATGATACTCCAGTGGCATCACAGAAAATTTCACATCCTTTCAGTTTACTTAAAAGAAATTCACAATGCAGCAAGCAACTTTGAATGTGTAAGAAAATATAATATTGTCACTGGAAATAAAGCAAGTTCAAATAAAGCTCCACCTCGAAATGGGAAATCATACTTATGGGCCTGTTTTCCTACAATTAAGGCTGCTGCTATAAGGGCAGGAAAATGTTTTTCAGCATCAATATGTTTGTAAGCAGTGGGGAGAGGCTCTTATGTGGAGCAGACAACCTCAGACACCAGTATTTACTGTTRTTGGTTCTAAAGCATTATAGCACATCTTTATCTGAAATAAAGGCAGTGTTTCTTTCCTACTGCTATGTGGCAACAATGGACTTTTCAAATGCTTGCCTTGAAGTTCTAGCTCACATTTAAAGACAAGTAAATAGTCCTGGAGAAGGGAAAATTAGTCAAGTGTTACCTAAATAACACAACCCTGCTAACTGTAAAATTCCCAGAGCTCAGATCASTGTAGGGATAATATGATTGTAGTCTTTGCACATCATTATATTAGAATATACCCATATTATAGCACAGTGCTGTTACTAACAGTGATAAGATGAGCACAGGAGAGAAACTGCAAATCTTAATATTAGTGAGTAGATGGAACTGAGGGAAGAGATGGGGATCAGATTTTGTTTTGGTTTATTGTGTAAATTGCATCTTCAAATCAGCAGCTGCAAAGAAGCATAGTGTTCATGTCAACTGATCAAACCTGCTGCTTCACAGCAGAATGGACAGTTTAATATTATTCCCCCATAAGCAGGAGAAATTTCCTGCAGGTCTTTCTTGAAATATGGTCATGAGTAAGCTCTGAAGAATGGTACCTTCTGTGCAGTGTTAGAAATGTTAAAAAAAAATTAGTCTGATTAATAGAAAAGTTCATGCATGCATTGCTTTTAAAATGGGAATAACAGTCAATTATTTGCTCAGCACAGAAGACTGAATATATATTTTGTGTTTCTGTAACTGGAAGGTTTAGTGCAATGTTCCAATCAGCTTATTTAATCAGTGAGCCCTCTTACTGACCTCATTTACTTATCCTTTTTTTTTTTAATAAAAATTTTTATTTATGCCAGGGAGTTTGAGGACAATAGCATGGAACACACAAGCATTTTCCCACYGCACCAGCGAGCACTGTGAAAAGTGGTGGTAGCTGGATATTTTCTGCTCAGTAAGGCAATGGGCATAAAGAAAATCATAAAACACCAGGGAGAAGCAAATAGCATTTTGTAATGATAAAATAATTCCGATTTGAATATGAACACAGCTCAGTGTGTTCAGAAGAAATACAGGCAGTTGTGATACTTGTTAAAGAAAACTCTCTACTAAAGTGTTAATTATTGTAAGTGGTCAGTTTGATTAACAATGAGCTACCTTAGAATTGTTACTAATTCCTCATAGCAGACAAGCTGTGGTGACCAAGACAGCCCGAGTTTTGTGTTTTAGGTTTGTGATTTAATAGGTGTGATCACTGCCCATTTCAAACTCCTGTGCAGTTTGCAATCAGCCACGTGGATTCACTTCAGTAAATTGCTGCTTCTGGGTTTGAAGCAGAGGCTCTGCAGGGGTAACTGCAACATCATGGTGTCTGGAATATTCTCATGTTTTGTGAGTAATTGGTTTCTGAGTATTACATTATGTGCATGCTTATTTTATATTTTAATGAGTACCCGTTATCTTAAACAATGTTTTTGATGTCATCAGGTAGCTAAATATTATCACATTTTAAAAAGCCCCCCCCCCAAAAGCAAGCCTTTCTTATCTCTGTGCTCTCACATATTTCCAGTTGAGAATCTTCTATTTCCACAAGTAAAGCTGTAACCAGTGTTTAATTCTGCCTTCTATTTCATTGTCTGATTACTCATGTCTGTTGGTGCAGAGCATTTAGCAAGATTAATGACACAACTAACACCTTTGTGCAACTCTCATTACCAGTATTTATCTTAAAATTCACTTCTAAGAAGTAGTATGGGTCCTTAAACATGAAAGCTACTGAATATCTTGTAAACTACTAAGCAGAAGGCTGGAAGCATGGGAAGCACACAGCCTTAATTGAATACATCTCTCTGGTTAAGTGTAGAAAATATTGCATATTGTGATATTCAAGAGGGTTGGAAAAAACCCTACATAATGTCTGAGTAATCACTCTCTGTATACTTCAACTAATAGCTCATTGATTTACTGTGTTTTTATAAATGTACCATTCTCAGTAAGGAGACTGTACTTCACTGAAATAACAGTATTTATATGTTATAGGAAATGTAGTCAACATAATTATTATTTATATCCTTGGTTATTCAATCGTTTGTGGTTTTGCATTTGGTTTTCTACTCTTTGCTTCCTTTTTTCCTGAAAATGATAATGTTATAGTAAGTATGGGTGAGTGCAGAAGGGAGAGAGCTTTTCCTATCAAAACTGAATTCTGATAAATGGCAAAGTCGACTGCTGATGTCCAGGCTTATGGGTAGAATGTGGAAATCTGAAACAGATCTTATTTTGCTGTGTTTTTTGGTGGAGCCACATCTCCTGGGTGCTTGCCCGGTCCTGTGAGCTGAAAGGTCAGAGAACCACAGTGATGGGCTATAAACACTCTGCATTAACTACTTACCTATAGGAATACAAAAAAGGAGTGAAAGTCAAAGGAAAAAGGGCACTAAGTGTTCCTTCTCAGCTTGTCCCTTTCCTTTTCAGGAGCATTATCCTTCATCAATCTCCAATACCCTGCTGTTGTCCCTTCCATATGAGCAAATTGTTGCAGTTTTGTGCAAGTTTTCCTCCTAAGTCAGGGTTGGTTTCACTCCTGAGGGTGCTGTTAGCTAAGATTCTCATGTAACCTTTTGAATTGAGTGAAAAACAATATAAAAATTCTTAGTAGCAAGGAAATCTTAGCTCTAGTGCTGGCCCTGGTAGAGTGTAAATCAGAACTTTTCCCATAGAACTTTGATGTTTGATCCTTTCCAAGTCACTGCAACTGTGCAATTTAGGTAATTTCTGAAGAATTATTTCCCTCATCCATGTGGAAGCATCAATTGCATGGATTCTTAGGGAAATAAAGGTGGCAGATTAATCCTTTTCCTTCAGGATATGTAATCTTCCTTTTAGATAAAAGTCTTTATTGAAGCTGACACTCTCTTAAGCTAGGCAAGGTACAATGGACAGGAGAGTTTTCTTGAAAATCTGAATTTTCACCATTAACTCTGCCTGGTGTGAATTACAAGCAATCTCAGGATTCAGCTGAGCAGGGCATTGAGGGAATCTCTTTGGTCACTGTGCAGTGTCAGATTCCTTGCAGGGAGCTCTGCAATGCTCCTAGAATGAATTTATTTGTAGCACACACATGTGTCTGCAAATACAAAAGTTTTGATACCTTAACAAATGAAACCTCATTTGAATTCTGGGTGCCTGACCTTGATAATCTAAGGTGAGGAAATCTTGCTCTTTTTATCTTTGTAGCAGTAAGGTAGAAAAATCATAAAGAAAATCTTCATAAAATCAAGCCTGCTCTCCTAGAATCAGTGGCTGGCCTTGTCAAAGCCAGCATTTTGCAAGTTCCTATGTGATTGTTTAATCCTGTTGTGAGCAATTCATTAACATACCTATCTATTCCTGGGTAAAGAACAACTTGCACCTGTATAAATATAAAATTCTATCTAATGGTGCTGGTTTTGCACCATTAGATAGAAAAATGAAAACTATCTCCCACGAGCAACTGTCCCTGCATGTAGACACTGAGATTTTAGTGACCAATCAATACAGAATAAGAACTTTTTACTAATCAATAAAAGTAATTGGCAAGAAACTATTAACCAATTGGAGTCCCACACAAGGTCTGTAAAACTGTATAAAAAAGAGTTGGGTGAATAAAAAGGAGCTTTTTCACCATGAAGAAAATGGAGTCCTATAGTTCTTGCCATGCACAGCAGAGCACCCACATGTGACTATGACAACACTCAGTGCTGTGACTTTGGTTTTTATCCCTTTATTCCTTAAGCTCAGGGGTTCAGATACTGTAAGGGTGCTGTATGAGGGCAGCAGCCCTAAGGCAACTGGAGAATTGCTTTTCATTGTGAAGCTACAGTATTTTAAAGTGAAGAGTAATTAAATAAACCTACTGAAAAGTTTTTGACTTCTCAGGTGACTGCCAGCCTTCTTTTAGGCCAGCTCCAAATTTTATACCTCTGTAGCAGATCATCTAGTTTGTAAGTTAATTGATGTATGTATCAGATTAATTATTATCTATTTGTAATTAGAACATTTTGTCTAATATTTGATGAGCAGTGAGTTGGATCTGATGCTTTTATAACAGATTTATCACATGTAACATGATGTAACATGTTTATCTTGTGTCACATACCAAAGTATTTAGACCTGTAAATTATGAGGAAGAGTGCAGAATCTAAGAGGCCGATGATTTTATTTCCTTTTTGGGGACATCAGATATGGGCTTTATTCCCTGGAATAAAAAAAGAAAGGCTTCATATCATAAGAAATGTGTTTGTGCAAATGTGAATGAAAATCAATTATCAATCCACTGGTCTTTTTCTGCAAATGTTGCTCTTCACTCATTTCTGTCTGGTCATGTCTTTCATGGAGATGCTAATCAGTGAACAACCAAAAGGAAAAGGAATTGTGATTTGGCAGATATGAAAAGCTAAAATACAACTTCCCAGTTTTACTGGACTTGAAACTGATTTCCTTTCACCTTAGCCAAGTATATTTTGGTTCTTGCCTGAGTTAAACGTGGTCAGGATAAGAGAAATTATTTGGATTTTAAGCATTTGTACCTGAGGGTCTCTCAAGCAGTTTTCCTTCAGCTGATAGTGGTCCATTTATGGAACAACGAGAGAAAATGCAATCACTGACTGTATTAAAGGTCAAAATTATTTTCCTTCCAAAATTTATTTGTACTATTATTGACACTGTTTTCTTCAGACAGAGAGGTAGAAAAAGTTGACATATGCATAAAATAAATCTTCATCATAATATATAATGTCTAATTATTAAATCTGTATCTTAAGCATTTTGTGTGTTTTGTTGTTGGGTTTTTTAAAATCTTTTATCACAAGCATGTTACAGGGACCAACTTGCAGTGAGCACCAAAATCCTACAAGGATGGCAGGTATTTAGAAAGTTTAAAAGGCTGCACTATAGGAGTTTTGGACAGCTTTCAGTAACAGTTTTAAAATCTTGCAGAACAGATGCATGCAAATATGGAATAAATATTTAAAAWCTGGATTTAACTGTATGTCTTCATAATTTGTGAAGATAAGAGCCTATTTTTACTGGGAAAGAACTCTAATTTAAGTGGTTTATGTATGAATGTTAACAAGTTGTGAATGCATTAAGATGTAATTTACAATTGAGCGAATAAATCAGGTTTTGGACTCTTTTAATCTAATGCAGTATGGACAAATATCCAGAAATAATTAAAATGATGGACATGTTGGTATTGCATGCAGCCTCCTACATTGTTATTTTGCATAAAAAGGGCAAGCAAGGGGAAGATGTCCATACATTGTGGTCTTAATTGGCAGTTTCTTGTTATTAGAATAGAGGGTTATTGTCATTCCTAATGCACTTAATGTGAATCTAGTATTTGAGAAAGGTTGATAGGTGAAAGATTAGGTCAAGAGTTGACTTGTGAAAGGTTTAGGACTTGTGGATTGACAGCTCTGAGAATCTGCCAACAGCTGTACAAAGCTCCAACACAGCACAGACAGTGCTGCTGCCACCTTGGTCTCACTGCTCCATCCCTTACCAGTGTGCAGCTGCTTTCATCCAGAGCTCACCTGTATCTCTGAGACAGATATTCCTCCCAATCCCATCCCTTTGGCTAAAGTTACTTGCAAGAGGACTAAACACAAGGATACAATGACAGCTGAGTCTCTCTTCAAGGTCCAAACCTGCTAAAACTGGCTTATGACTGTGGTGGTGTTCACAGGGGTCCCAGGATGAGGGAGGAAATGAGAATCTTGACTCCACATTCTAAAAAGGCTGATTTATTATTTTATGATATATATTATATTAAAAGGAAATTATATACTAAAACTACACTAAAAGAATAGAAGATTTCATCAGAAGGCTAGAAAAGGAAGGAATGGAATGATAATAAAATCTTGTGACTGACCAGAGTCTGACACAGCTGGACTGTGATTGATCATCAAGTAGAAACAACTCACATGGACCAATCAAAGATGCACCTGTTGCATTCCACAGCAGCAGATAATCATTGTTTTGCTTCTCAGGAGAAAAACTCCTAGCAAAAGTATTTTTCAGAAACTCTGTCTGTGACACATGAGGCAATACACACCATGCTATTGCAACCACCTGCTCCTTACTTTTTCTGTGAGAAGGCTGAAAGGACTAAACCTTCAACAAAGTGACTTTTTTTTTTCTCAGAAGTGGTAAAAACTTGTTACAGATATCAAGGCGAATATTCTGATTCAGATTTGAGCAAAATATTTTCTTCAGAAGTAGTAAGGCTGCCCTTGAGCTATTCTGATAGCTGGCATATGATCTATTTCCACATCTCTCTGTTAAGCATGGAAAAATGTTTTTGCTTGAAAACATCCAAGAGAGCTAACAAATATGAGTTGGCAGCTAATTGTTCAAGGATGTACCTCTTAGTCATACGTATGTTTCTTTTCCAGAGATGCTTTTCAGAAGGAAATTAACATCTTTGATCCTACTTATGATAATTTTGCTCTTAATAACTTGACCTTTAAATAGTATTTCCTGCAGCCTATATTCATGGTATGTGCAAGTATAATACAGTAGCTAAAGTTTCTGGTGTTTATTTTTCATAAAATCTGAATCTCCAGAAATAAGATGTTTCTCTGTGGACTTAAATGAACAGAAGAAAAAAAAATTCTATTTCGACCCCCCACTTTTGGATTGGAATACTTCAAAACTATAGAACTTACAGAGTTATATAATTTTATAGTTATTTTTTCCACACTTTATTTTAAGGCCCCACTTTTTCACAAGAAGATGATTGTGTTGCATATGAAGTTGTGAGTACACTCACAAAAAGCAAAAGCCTGAGCTTTTAAAGACGCTTGGAGATATTCAGAGCMTTCCATTACAAATTTCATTAATAACTTGATGAAATATGATAATGAAATATGAAAATGTTTTTCTCTCTACTGATTTAGCCATCTACCATGCAACTGTGGCTGGTGTCCTCAAGCTGTAAGAAAGATATATGTAGATAATGGAAAATTCAGTCTCTAAAGTTTGATCACAACTTGTTATGTAGGCTTGCTTGCATCACTTTATGTCAGGTTGCTAGGTTTAGTGATCCTTTTAATATTTAATATGATGACAAAATTTCATAAACTCAGCTATTCCTATTATTTTGTCCATTAAAGGACAGTTTTTGCCAAGATCTGAGACAAGCTGCAAGTATTTTCACTCTTTTCCGCCTGAAATTTGATGATTCTCTTGGCTTTGTTGCCTCATGTGAGTAGCAAAGTGTGGTAAAACTGAGTAGGATTAAAATATTGTAGCCATATGGGAAAGTAGCCCTGTGTAGGAAGTCTGGTAGCATAAACTTCCAGTAAAAATTCCGAGTATTGCAAACAGGGTTCTGTGGTGTTGTGATGTCCCCAGGATGAGGTGAGAGATGAGAATTTAACTCCATGTTCTCAGAAGGTTGATTTATTATTTKATGATATTATATTAAAAGAATGCTATAGTGAAGCTACACTAAAGAAAGAGAAAGGAGACATCAGAAGGCTTCAMAAGAATGAATAATAAAAACCTGTGACTCTTTAGAGAGTCACTCACAKCTGGCTGTGATTGGTCATTAAGTAAAAACAATTCACATGAAACCAATCAAACATTCACCTGTTGGTAAACAATGTCCAAGCCACATTCCAAAGCAGCAAACACAGGAGAAGAGAACCAGATAATTATTTTTTTCATTCCTCTCTGAGGCTTCTCAGCTTCTCAGGAGAAAATCCTGGGCAAAGAGGGTTTTTCAGAAAATATCATGGTGACAGCGTTCCTTTAAACTTTTGAAGATTCCACTATAAAACATGGGTGACAAACTGGGAAAACCAGGTTAAATGAGGAAACCATAAGATTATGTATTTACAATTCTGCATGATCTTTGAAGCAAAACATATTTTGAGGACAAGCTGGCTCAGGAAGGGCATCAAGGGGAAAAGGTACTTGCACATCAACATTTCTGAAGCAGAATGTACCAAAGATGGATTTGGCTGTAATACCAGCATGCTGAAGATTAGAGGAGGGATTGCTCACAGGGCTGCTTCACGTCATGTCCTGGTAGTTCTGCTAAGACTGCAGGTTTAAACAAACACCCTGCAAGTCTTTCTYGGTCCCACTGTCTTTGATCCTCTGAATTTGAGTCATTTGTTTAGTAATTCCCAAATGTTGTTTAAGTAATGTACATTAACAGGATATTGACTTCTCTTGAGGCAAACATCAMTGTTTATCGAACAGAGAAATAAATATTGACTGAAGTAAAGCCAAAGTCAATTTTTTCCTCAGAACTATAAACCTTAATGTTCACTGAAATGCCAAGTAAATATACAGTAGTTGCCATTTAAATCTTGCTAATTCTCTGGAATTAGACGACGATTGCTATTTGCATGTAAAGTATGACTGTCAGAATAAATATGTTAAAAGAATTTACAATTATTTACTTTGTTCAATAATGGAAGCATAGCTATTAAAATATGATTTGATAATTTTGAAAATTATGATCAATTATTCAGTAGTATTGTAGCAAAAAGTGTTTTATTTGAATTTTAAATTAGTGGTGTTTCTTGTGTGATGGATTTTTTAAGATTATTTTTATTTTATTTTATTCTTATTCCCAAGAGAGTAGTGCAAATGTACTTACAGCAAATATGAACTTACACTAAAAAATTGTCATTTATTTATAAGTCAGATAGACAATGTACATAGTAAATGTGACTAGTATCCTTTTAAACTGTCTTGTCTGAAAGAATATGTTTATGTACTTTTTATGTAGGTGCAGTATTTTCATCTGTAAGCATGGTCTCAGTAATTATTTATTAGAAAAAGTGTTGCAGACAAGTTTGCTGTATTGTAATTACTTCAAAAGTGATTTTAAGGATGAAGTAGCATCTAGATTAAGTTCTCTATTAGGCAGAAATATCTGCCTAGAAGTAAAAGCAGCAGGAKATGTAGCTAGAGGTGCAGCTTTTTGAAGACACCAACAAGTCTGACTTATTAGTCAAGGCTGTTTTCAACCTCCTCAAAGTTTCCATATTGATATAGGATCGTGTTTTCTTGAATGATCCACTTGTGAGTGACTCTTGTCAAGAATAAATGAGCAATGACCAGTGAGGGTCAAGGTAAAAATGGCCTGTGAGGAAGCCAGATGATAAGTTCCTTCCAATGCTCTTATAAGTACATTAAATGATTTTATGAATGACCACATCTGACTAAAACTATTACTGCTTGACAGAACTATTTTGTAAAAATTCATTAGACTGATCAAGTCACATTCTGCGCGTCTGCTCTGCCCTGTAAGTTTTGTCTTCACCTTAAATGTTGCTCTTTGTATTTTCTTTATATTTCTGCTTTCCAAGCCAAGTGGAACAAAGTCTCCATGGTCTTAATTTTTCTTAGAGGTGGATCTAAAGGGCTGGTTTCCAGTCCTTTGTAATTTTCCAAGCAATCCCTCTCATGTAAAGGAAGCACAATTTTAGGTGTGCTTAAGGGATTTCGTGTTCACTGCAGTGATCAATGGACAGAAAGGTCACTCTGAGTAASATCTTCCTTGGATTCAAGCAGCAGTGGTGTAATGTCTTTGTGACATGAAACGTGATATCCAGAAAGGGAGCGCTTTCTGTGTTTGTGTGCTTTCTCTGGTATGGTCTTTGCTTCTCAGTGGCTGTCTGCAGCATAAAGTGGGACAGATCCAGTCTGTATGCTGAATTTTTGAAGATGTTTTAGCACTGCAAAGCAGCAGAAGACATCAGACACTGGTCGAGTCTGGAAATGAAAAGGCATGATCCCATGCAAGAGGTGAACTCCACATTTTGAGTTAGCAGCCTGTGTCATTTTCATATATGTAACCTTCAGGTAGGACTGTGCTTTTCAGAATGCCATTGCTTGGGAATGAAGCAGTGAGGTGTTTCAGGCAGAATTAGACCAGGGAGGAGAGAAAGCTGGTGGGACTTCCAAAGTAAAGGAATGAAATTACTGAACTATCTGATATAACCAACACTTCTGCAGAGTTATAGGGTTGCTTTCAGATAACTTGCAGGTTCTATACGTAAAAGTAAYGCAATTGTTGAATTTTCAGTTCTACCTTGCAAACTGATGGAACAGAAAATCCAATGCTCTCCCCTTTTATAAAGCTCAAATCAGTAATGTTTGCTGCTTCAAGAGAATGTTGTCATTGAATAGCAGTCTGCTGCCAGGGGAATGCTGAAGCAAACTGTCTCATATTTTCAAAGCAGTCACTGCTGCCTTTGAAATAATCTTGTAGCTGTTATATGACGGAATACTAAATAGAAGACCAATTCCAGATCTTTTGACAATGTTCTGTTATAATGACTTTACTCCTATTATATCAAGTGATTGATGTAGATGTAATCATTGTGGTTGATGGATGTTAGCGTGGCAGGGTGACATTTGATTTCTGTTCTGTTTGAATTCTGATTAGCTTAACGAATAAATCTGTGCCGTGTGGTTAGAAAAAGTTTACTGTACCTGTGTGACTACACTGGTGTCTGACTGACATTTATTTATTTTTATCAGTGTGGAAGGGTCAGCAATCCTTATTATTCAGTCTTTAAAGTGAATTTTAATGCTTGTGAAAGGAACCAGATTGACAGCTAGAGGAGAATTGAAGTCCTTTCTCAGTCTGCAAAAGGGACATAGCAGAGGCAAGAAGGATGTTGCTGTCTGGTCTAGGGAGTCTTTATTTTTATTTATGGGAGAATAATTTWAATGGTTGCAGATCTGATGAGCAGCACTAACATATTTTGGCCATTTGGATTTATATTAAAACCTGCCATACGTGGTTGCAGGAGTTTGGGGGAAAGTAAAATTTCATGGTCTGTTTCATCTGGGAGAAAGTCAGGAGTTGCTGATAGAGTGGCTGTGTGTAGATATGACAGAGATGAAAAATGTATGGAATTTCAGTTACTTTCATCTTCTGCACCTTTTTTCAAATAAAGCTATTGCAGAGTAAGAGTGACTGATTTGTTATTGGGAAGGTCAAGAAAAAGATTTTCTTCTGAGTACCTAACTAATTCCTGTTATTATTTTATTTTATAACTTTTATTTCTTTTCTGGGCTATTTCTTTTTTCAGTTGAGTTCAGCTGTGTCTCTTGGTGAGCTCTTAGGAGCAGGAGTGGTGATTTCCAGCTCTTGCCTGCTGAAGACTAAATGCACCTGTCAGGAACGGAGTTAATTTTCTTTATACCAGTCCCATGTGGTGCAAGGTTTCACATTTGTGGCTAAACCAGAGTTCTGGCTGTTGCTGATCAGTAATTGCAGAGCAGCAAGGTTTGCTCTTGCTCTGCCACACCCCTCAGTGAGCACTCTGGGGTGGGCAAAAAAAACTGGGCACGACACAACTTGGGCAGCAGACCCAGACTGACCAGTGGAGTATTTCATGCCGTATAATGTCATGCTCAGCAATAAAATTGAAAGGGATTTTTTGTGTGCGATCATGCTGACATGCACATGCCCATGTGGCTCTCTTGGGGTGTTTTGGTAGGCCATGTGGAATGCAAAGAGGGGAAGTGGTGTGTTAATTGGCTCTGCTCACATTGGTTCAATGGTATAAAAAACATTTACATTCCAGTAAAAATATCTCTTGTGATTTATCTTCTGGTTCTTGATCTCATTGACATGCATTCTGAAAACAAGCTTTCAAACAGTGTTATTAATTGTARAATGTGGAAATGCTGTGCTTTTCTATTTTCATTTCCCCTGATCCTCTTTGTTGCCTAACCCCATGTAATTTTAAGTGAATTTTATAAAGGTGAGCCAACCCTCGTGCTGGCATGAACTCCTGACTTGGCTTGTGTAATAAAATGTCTATTTATTGTTTTGCTTGAATGAAAGAGGTTAGGTTTCAGGTACAACTGCCTGTSTACATTGTTCTGGCACGTGCACAGAGACTTTCATTGAGTTCTCCATCAGGATTAGAAAACTGAACTTTATTTTGACAATTAAATCAAATGTTTTAAAATTAACACGTTCCATTAGAGGCTGTTTGGAGCTCTTAGCAGGAACACCAGTACGTTTTGCCAACCATAAGGCAAGCAAGTTCAGTTTGTCCCCTCTTATTTCATAGATTTCGCCCAGATGTCTTCACTTGGAGACCAGTGACTTGTCTGATGGCAGTATATTTTCTAAATGCCATCAGCTTTAAACCAAGGATTAAAATTTTTGAACTACTGAGAAAAGGGCAATGCCTTCGGTAGTACCGGGGCTAGTCATGGTCACTGTTAAATATTTATGACTTATTCTTCATTTGAATTTGTCTGGGTTTAATGTGAAGGCTTTTTTTTTTTATTACTGGGTCTTTCTCTGTTATATGTGAAGTGCACTTTAGTACCCACTTCTTTCTACCCATGAATGTTCTTAGACACTCTAATCAAGTTACTGTGCAGGCTGTTTTTTGATAAGCCAACCAGGTTGAGCTATTTCACTCTCTCACTTTAAGATGTTTTGTTAAATCCTCRAGTATTTTTTGATGCTCCTTCTTCCTTCTAACACCCCTTTCAATTTTTCATTACATTTTTGAAAGTACCAGGAGAAGTTTTATTCCGGCATTGGCCCAAGTGCTACTGTGTTTAGAGATAAAATGACCTTTCCACTCCTTAGTKGTATGTGAGCCTCTTTGCTAAAGAACAGACTGCATTTTTTTAAGTTGGATGTGTAACTTTGACTGTACTGAAACATGTTCAATTTAGAGGACCTGCTTTACTATGCTGTTTACCTGCTGCACAGAAAATACAATATTTAAAACTAAATAAAATTACCGTTTATTATTATATATCTTCATGTTGACAGGATTCTGAAAGTTTATTTTGTAAAACATTCCCATGAATGAAATGAGCTTCAGAACTTATTTATATTTTTTCTATTATAGTTAATATATTTTGGATGTAGCTTTAGAAATACATAATTGTGGTCTGAAAATTAGACAAATATTGTGTTGTATTTATGGAGATGTATTAAATTGACTCTTTATATTTGATCTGCAGTCAAGTATTTATCTATAATTTCACTTTATTATTATTATTACTTAAATTTAAAAAGAAATTCCTCCAGAACATAACTGATGGTACAGAAATAGTTCTGATCACATGCAGTAGTTCTTTGTTTTCATTTTAATTCTCCATATCCCATGGCTTTTCAATTCTAAAATTTTTGTCTGTATTTTTGTGAACTGATCCTGATTTCTGAACTCTTCCTATTGGAACCARTATTTATTTTAGTGAAAAATTCTGTAAAAAAAACCCAAAACTTTTGAGTTAAACAAGCATTTGCTTTTCAGATTCATATGCAAAATAATTCTTTGTTCCTCTCTCCTGAAAGTTTAACTATTCTGAGGTATTTGAGATGATACRTGACATTATATTTCCTGTGAAGTTTTCTTTGAAAAGACTAGAACTTCAAAAATATTTAAACTAATTTAATGTTGAAATTATTTTTCTGTTGTTCAGTTCCCTGAGAAGATCAAATGATGCTTTTGAGTTGATCAAGCACCAATTTTAAGAATGAATTATTTACACAGCTTTAATCTAGATGTCACCTAACATTTTTTCTTGTTTCTCTATATCTGACTGATGCACGATAATTGAGAAAAGAAACATGGTCTAAATATGTAAATAGAAACACATAGAAATTAAAGTGTGATTGGTGGATCAAATTAGACCTATAATAAGGCTTGAAGGTTTTATTTTGTGAAGTCTGATTCCTCACTCCTTTGAAAGGAACTTCCAGAGATTTAAGTTCTCAGGTACAGTGAGTGTTCTTACATGCCATCACTCTGATGATACAATATGGCACCATTTTAAGGTAAAGGAGAGGTGGGAAGGAAGGACTCATTATTCTAAAAAGGAGAGAAGATCTAGAGTCAGACAAGCAGACAGTTTCATGTTGTGTTCATGCTRTCTACAGATAGATAAAACCTATCAGTTTGGGTCTTTGGCATTATTCCAAAAAGGAATTGTTGCTGAATATTAATTAGAAGAGRGCAGTGGCTTCCTCAGAAATTGTTCCATGTTCTCAGTCTGGGGCCTGCCAATTGTAGGCTGCTTCAAAAGTGTTTCTGTATCAAAATGCTGTATAAAACTGTGTATKCATAGTTCATTTAGAGGAACAGTGGAAAGGAAAAGGTGTAGATCTGGTGTAGGTTCCACCTTTTCTGTGAAGGGATCAGCAGATCTTAATATAGAAGGTGGAAGAATCTGAAACTCTCAGTGGATATGCTCAGACTAGAGTAAAAATGATACTTTATTTAGTCATAGCCTTTTAGGAGAAAGATTAAGGACTGAGCAGCCCAGAGATTGTTCTTGCCAATTAAAATATGATCCTKTCAGCTGAGGTGCTGACAAAGCAGTGCTCTGACACGTTGTCCAGAGTTTTAAAGCAGAATGCATGGGTATGGTAAAGTTAAAATCCCCGTTGATGGAGCATGAGTACTTAATTCCAGCATGATGGATCACAGCAGGCAATCCCCCTCTCTCCGCCCACCAGCCTTTGAGAAAGCCCCCAGTGATAAGTGTCAAGTGTGTTTGGCTTCAGTGAGGTGAAATAGTCACTCTATTCAGCCACTCTTTTGAGTGCAAAATAAATTGAAGTGCTTGAAGATCCCCTGCTTTTGAGATCATGTAATTGCAATAAAGCATTAATTGCACAACAGAACCATAATATGCTTGGCCTGTTGCARGAAGAAGAAAAAAAAATGCACTGAATAACCTTGCTGTGCAGCCTAGCCTATAGAAAACGTGGTGTGGAGCATTTGAATTAAAACTCCTGTGAAAGATTCAGTTTACCCATTTATTTATGGGTAGGCAGCGTACTGAAATATTCAGATTGGATGTTCACCAAAGGTTTATGCAAAGCCCCATTTTGCACTGAAACTATTTTGATTTAAAAGTCTTTTGAAATGGAGGTTGGTGCTTGATTTAAATTCTCCCTGCTCCAGCTCRTTCATCCTTTCACCTTGGTTTCTGCTGTGAGGAAATGTAATTTTTTGAAGAGCAGAGGGTGACATTGCCTCTCCCAAAATACTCAGGAAGAGAAGCAGCTTTCTGAACTGGGAGATCAYTGTCCAGGATGCTGGATGCCTTGCCTTTCTGTCATGTAGCTTTGAARCAACCTTCAAACCTAGCACATTTATACATAACGAGATTTACTGAGGCTCTAATTCTGATGCTTTTGTGTTTGGCCACGATAATTAACTCTAGAAATAACTTTTTAAAGTTCAAGAAATTAGCTTGAATCAACATTCCATGTGAGATGYTTAGACAGCAAGAGAAACTTGAACCAAAAGCCTGCTCTTCGTGAGGCAGCCAACTAACCTGAAAGATTACAAGTAGCGGGAATTTTGCTGCTTGCTTTATGAAGCTTCCAAAATACAATTGAGACTTATTCTTTTTACCACAGTGGGGAAAAAAAAATAAAATCTCTGTTGTATTCCTTTGTTGTAATGGTTGTTCAGTGCTAACAACTTGCCAGCTGAAGCCACCCTGCAGAGTGTGTGGAAGTCGCTAGAGATAAACTGGTTTTGAATTATCTGACCTTCTCAGGGGGATTTCATTTTGGCTCCAGCTACTGGACCCACCCTGTATGAAAGATGAATCTGGAAATGCTTTCAAATACTGTACAGTGGGTAGATTAAACAGGGAGAAAAGAGGCAACAGGGACATGAGTAACTCCAAATTGGTATAGGGGAGAAAAATGTACAGCGAGAGAATCCAGATAAAGGCGGGGTTGGAACAACAGGGAGAGAAGGAAGGCTCYGACATGAAAAAGAAGAAAATAAAATCATGGTATCAGAAATAGAATCTGTAAGTTAGGAGCATTTTCAAAGCTCGATGGTCTCCCTTAATCCTCCACATATATTGCTTTGAAAATATGTCCATTTGATCTGTTCTTTTAAAAGCTTTTTTGGACATAAAGCATCCCTTGACCTGCCTAAAAAAGAAGCACACCTACATCAGTAGCAGTGACCATCCTTTCTTCTTCCATGGTTGGAACATGTGTCTTGGCCTTCTAAACTCTTCTTATTTTGGGGATTTCTGTGTGTTACGTGCCTCCTCCTTGTTTCTGTGGCCAGGGTTTGCCAATTTTTTAGCTGCAGGCAAATATTTGTCTTTAAAAAACCCTAAACAGTATAAATGATGGAGGACTAATAGCRTTTTCTAGAATGAGACAAAAAATAAAGAGTAATAATTTATATTTCTCAGGTGCTGCTATAGCTATATCTTTCWGTTCCAATCTGCTATAAATTAAGCCTCTACCTTCTTTTTTTTTTCCAGATGAGGATTTTTGAGAAAACGATGTTATACTATGCCAAATGCTGTGGTACTATCAATTATTATCTCATAAAGTCTAAGAATAGAAAACTCATTGAAGAAAGTACTTAAATGGGATTAGAAACTCACTATGAAGAGATCAATTTTATTKAAGCAAAGATCACTTTAATGTTGATAACAAAGGATTTAATATCTTAAATGTGTTTAAAAATAGTGAGATTGTTATCATGTATATTAAAAAAAAGAAGTAAGTATGCTTCTTGGGCATAATTTTGGCAAAGGTCTTAGATAATTGTGTAGCTTTGCATAATTCTTCTGCAGCAATTTCTAGACATTGGAGTCAGTGGTAGTTTTGCATGAGTGAAAACTACTGGTTTCATCCCCAATGATTCATTGATAAGAGAATTGTTTCTGACATCAGATTCAGCTAAGGGTAACAGACAATAACATGGMTGATTACTAAGTAGAAGATGTAAATTCTCTCACATTTCTATGCATTAAAAAGGCTTAGAATTCCTGAATTTTAATATAAAGCACAATGCAGTGTATCGAATAAGATTCCCCTGTCTCTTGCTTTGCAATAATAACTTGCAGTGTGTACATTCAAAGGGTGAAAAATGGCTATAAAGAACCTTTGCCTCCCAAGGTTGGGAAAATATGCTACCAAAATCTCATTAAGCACCCTTACATTTTGTGTGTCTGATTGCATGTACCTCTCTCTGCAAGTGATTATATCCAGACTTGCGTGATCTTACTGGAATCAGTTGGGCACACAATAGATGAGGAGGTCTGCATCAGTGAAATAATGTGTACAACTTATGTACAACATTGGTTATCAGTAAGGAGAGCAGAAACAAATATCTTCTGACATAGGGATCCTGGTATGCATTTTTTAGCATCTTTCTTGTTTTGRTGTAGGCTTCACCATCTCCTTTCCTTCCAGGCTTCCCCTCCATCCTTTGTTGAAGTGTGCTGGTAGCTCAGCCTTTCAAAGCTGAACCTTCCATTCTGGGATTTCAGTTCACGTTCASTTTATGCACATGAGTATCAATCAACACTTGTGTGAAAGAGGCACGTTGGTTTTTGTTTTCAAACTTTCACTACTCCTCTTAGAATCCTTGCATAGAGGGAGAGTAGATATTGGTCAGAGTTAAGAGGAAAAGAGCAGATGCACCCTTTGGGTGGGTGGCAGCGGAGTTCATCCCCACCAGAACTTCAAAAATCTTCAAAGTTGCTATTTTTTGGGCTAACCATGGCAGACCAGGACCAGAACATCYCACAATGTGGAGTACAGTGTGTTTAGTCAGTGGTGAGTTAGTAGAGGACAATTGCCACCAATTAAAAAGCACTTGAGCCTCCAGTGTATCCAGCATTAAGCTCTTGCAGTGCATGTCACAAATAAGAAAAGAAAATACAGACAAAAATTTTGCTCCTATTGGAAATGTAACTAAAATAGAATGTAACAACCTTGTAAAGTCAAGTTTGGAACTCAAATTCTAATTATCCTGAACGGTGCATAATTGTTTTGGTCCCAACAAATGACGTTACTAAAACCAAACCAAAAATCTTTTAGGTTGGAAATACTTTCCAATGTTTTCTTTAGCACAGATAACTGCAAGTAATCAAGCACCTTAGTTGCTCAGGAATAATGCAAAATGCTGATTTTGTGTCCTAAAATTAGATTTTAAGATAATATTGGGCTTAGAAAAGAAAATAATTGATCTTGTAGCTTCCATGTTTCCTAAATATTCTGGGATCCCTGCTGCCAGCTGCTGGTCTTGGTCCCTCTAAGTGCATCTGGTCTGATTAAAAAAAAAGCAAACAGAACAGACCGAGGCAAGACCATGGCAAATGAATTGCTATACCAATAAAAGAAATAAGATTTATTTTTTAAAACAGTTACTGATTTCAAATAACTCGCTGAATCTTCATCCAGTAGGTAATTGTTGACATGAAGAATTTGGCAGCCAGTATCAAGAATTTCCTGAAGTTCACAGAATATGTAAGTGTTGATGGATGTGCAGGCACCATGGAGTTATCATGGAAGGGTGAATTTGATAGGAGTTCCTTGGCTACATACTTTTCCTGGTGAGAAGTTAACAACTGCTGAAATAACTTAAATTGATGCCTCATTTTCATGAAACACTTATTCTTATGTGCATGTATGTGTTTGACTGATTGCTGTGATTATTCACCTGTTTCACAGTGACCTTTTCATAGCACCTTAGCACTGAATGTATCTGGACACGATCACATCTATAAGAAAAAAAAAAAGTGGCTTGACTGTGTGTATGTAAATCTAGACAAGCTGAGTGAGAAAATCCTCATGCAAGTGTTAAATGTTGTGACACTTTCATTGTTGGTATATAGGACAAACGATTCTCTCCAAATTACTTGTGTACTTAGCCACAAAGAGAAAGGGGAGGAGAGTTATTGTCTTGAATGATACATTTAAGGAGGAAAGCTGGCTTTGAATAGAACATTAGCTTTCTGAGGTTCTTAAACTGCTGAAGTGTAATTTTGATTCCAAAAGATGGCAGCATAGCTCTGCAGGAGACTGACATCAGGTACTTAGCCATTCAGGGTTAATGTAAATTACCTTAGCAGAAAATTATTATCGARTAAATGTTGTTCTGCTGTGGTTTTTCAAGTTCACTACCTAATTCTGCTTTAAACTAGCAAGRAGGAAGCCACGGAGGGGACAGATGCTAAGACTGTATTTTTTTACTAAATATGTACTAGAAATAGAAATAAAAGAAAAAAATGTGTACACAGATATATTTCTCAATCCCATTATATAATTTCAGGTAAAAATCTTAAATATTGTCATCTTTTATTTGACAGAACTTTCTGTTTTTAGAGAATCAAGAACATAAATTCAGTCTAGTGCTTTGATTGGGAGAGTAACAGAACCTGGGTCAAGCAAATCTGAAGATAAAGCTGAATAACTATTCAGTATTGTAAACCCTAAAGATTATTCTGGGAGTGGTAAATTCCCAAAATATTTAGATRGGCAGATTTTTCTTTAACTTGCTTTTGAAAGGTGCATTCTCACCATACTGTTTGCATCTTAATTTTAGTCTGAGAARTCTGAGCGATTGTGTAAGATCCCACTTACTGATCTTGTTGAAGAATAAATTACTTTTSCTAGCTCAACCCTGCGATTAACTTTGGCAAACGTGTTGGGGAGGTGCAGGGTGATGGGGGACAGGAACCAAACTYACAGAGCTTTTTACAGTGCCATTCCTGAGCTTTAGCTTGTCAGARCCACCTCTCACAGTGAGGAAGCGTGTGTGACAGAGAGAAGTCTTGGAGCGAAAGGAAAGAGGGGCTCAGGAACGGCACTTAAGGCTGGCAAGAGCWGGGAGCTCTCTGCTGTGTTAGACAAGAAGGCAATCAGATCAGGGCAAGCACAGCTCCTTGAGAGCTAATGAGTTCTYCCAGTCTTGATTTTCAGAGCTTTGWGGCATAGAGCAGCGTATTCTTAGCTAAAAAAGGAGATCAGCTGTTCTACCTTCTGTCCAGGTTCATAGTGCACACTGATTTCCAGCGCGCACACATTCTTCACTTTCTAACTGTGCCTGACTTTGTGTTTACTGATAGCATTATTATCATTATTTATGGTTTTAGTGTGAGGACAGAGAAGTTGTCAAATTCCTGTTATTTGAATTGTATTGATAAGTGAAGCRGAGCAAATCTCTCTACACCAGATCTTGTGACTCCTCTACTCCTTTTTTATTTGCCACGCAAGGAATCTGTTTACTCTGCAACACCAGCGCATTTTCTTTATTACTCTTAATTGAAATATTTATTACAGCATGACTGCTCATTTCAAGTGAAAAAATATTTCACTTAATTCACTTATAGCTGTAAACTTTCCTCAAAGGCCAATATGTAGACTAGTAAATTGGGCAGAAAATCCTCTCTCTAAAACTTTCAGCAACTGGATTTACGAGTCTTTTCAAAAAGGAAACACCCATTCTTTGCCTATGGCCAGTAAGTCAAAGCAAATCTTTCTTGGTGGAAGTTTTGTTGATATCAATGTATCCTTGAGAGGCTTTCCTTGACTGACCAACATTTATTTAACTGTGATTATTTTTTTTTAATGTTAGAAAACAAACTCACTTTAATTTGTTTCTAAAGACATGAATTTCTTTTTCCTTTCTTGTAGTTTATCAGATTACATGGTTTTTCCTATATATAAAAAAAAATTATTCAAAAGATTCATTTTTTAATGTTAAAATTTGTTTTGTGGGAARCTCCAGAACCAGTGGCATGCTCTGTGTTTTTACTATAACAATTTCATAACAGGTGTTTCATCCATTAATGCACTTGATATTTCTGAGGGAGAAGATGGCCAATTTTGAGASGTACTGGAAGAGAGGAATTAAAATAGTAGGAAGATTTGATTTTGTATTTCATTTATCACTATATTATCCAGGTAGCTTTCATTTGAGCATCACTGTATATGGTCATCTATTATTTATTTTCTCCCACACCAAAAGAGCAAGTGTATGCATCAWATTATTTTATTAAGTAGGTTTTTGGTTGCACGATGGTTTTAGTTCAGTGGTATGTGCTAGAGAGGGCAACATCAGCAAGATGTGCCTTTTTTGAAGCAAGGATTTGTTGTGCTTAAAACATTTCTGATCAGTCCACTTGGGGCCTGCCTGAGAATGTTAAAATTTACCAGTAAGTACTCTTCCTTTTAGTCCTTCAGAAATGAGCGAGCCGGTAATGAACACACATTTTCCCATCAATATTTGCTTGTTAGAGGTCTGACTGAGAGCTCAGTCTTTTCTGATGAAAACCTCAGCTCTCATCACCTCTCAGATGAGACACTTCTCCTGCCTTAGATATGATAGTATCAGCTTTTATCAGGTGTTAAAGGATGGAGATGGGTTCACTCAGTATTAGCTGACGTTAGGTCAGGCGTTCATACCAGTTCCTTACAATTCTCCACAGCAAGCAGAGGARGATTTCTATGGGGTGCATTGCTAAGGAACCTGCATATTATTAGGCAGTAAAATCCTTAACTGATCAGCACTGACTGCAGTTCATGCTGCCTTCTGATGTTTTCTGTAGCTTTCATTTGGCTGGGACCTCTCTTCTGTATTTGTGGGTTGAATTCATTTAAGAATTTAATAGCAGATAGCAGTGTTGCGTGGGTAGGGATGGACGAAGTGTTGTCTCATGTAACCTTACATCCTGGGAAATGTCTGTTTTACAATATAGCCCTACCATTTATAGCAAGATCAAGTTTTAAAAGTGAGTAGTTTTTTTAGTGTTTTGCATTCCACAAGTATCTTCCCAAAAGCACTAGTAATTACTATGGTTACAAACAAACAAGAAAAAATTCCAAGGAAAACTCTCATGTGAGTTATCAATTTGAACTGAGTTTATGACAGGAATTCAAAGTGTCTCTGTACTTATCCCACCCATCTAGTTAAGATTATATTTTTTCAGCTCTGGAAGTCCCTGAAGAGTCACAGTCATATCCAAGAAACACAATAGATGGCCTTCTAGGCTAATTTATCTGAATTTTCCACCCTCTAAATGTAAGGTTAAATGTAGATTTAAGAATGTGAAAAATTCACACACTTTCCCCCCTGCCCTCACCCACAGATTTTTAAAGTGATTTCTGATGGATAATAATCACAGGGAATAAGGAGAGTCATGAAACTTAAAGAATATAATCAGAATATATATCAGAATGYACACTAGAATTACTTGAAACTGCCTGATAACGTGATGAAGAAAACCTTTGTAATGGTTTCATAGTTATTCTGAAAGATCCCTATAGGATAAATTCTTGGGAACTGAGCAGTTGATAGATGTAGGATCAAGGCTAGACAACACTCTAATGAATAATACACTGTGGGGAACTCGTCTTTAGTGGTGCTGGATTAATTATATAAGTACTTTATGTAAGCCTTTTGCTTCCCCAAAGTATTTCCATTGTGAGTGTGGTGAGTTACACAAAGAGGAATCATAAGTCAGGTTATTCTAATTTGTTTGTGAACTGTTTTTACTGGGCACTGCAAGAGCTGTATACACTTAAAACTAAATAAACTTACTATTTAATATCTCACTGATCTCAGATATCTTAAASTGGGTTCTCCACAATACTTCAGGTAACCTTAAACCAAAATTGAGCTTCGGACTGAAAAAGAAATGTTCTGAAACATATTCTTTCTCACCCTCCCCCACAGCCAACCTCAGCACAACCCAAGTCTTAACCTATAGCTGGTTGCAGATAGTTTATGTCATGAGTAATTAGCTTGAATAAAATACATAAACATCACAATYTTGTGCTTTGTGATAATTGTCCTATTTGATTTGTTTTCCTATGCACAAGCATGCATTCTATAGAGAATAATGATCTACTCTTCATTTCTAGTATAAAACTACATTATTTTCTTTAGGTCCCTAATAATGTAMATGCTTTGAAACCATTAAGGTGCTCTTCAAAAAAAATCCTGACGTTTGAAAAACTTAACCTTCAGAGCCTTGTATAGATATCCAGTCTGGAAATGACTCTATAATAATCAGCATAAAATAGAATGTGTTTTAAGAGCAGATTAACTGATATTGGGATTGTTCTCTCAGTACTATCCAAGTCCAGCCTAGACTCCTGGCTGCTACTCCTGTTAGAAGTCTGCAGAATGAGGGGAAAAACCTCAGTAGTTCTTAGTTCTTGAGTGGACATGAGCTAACAACTAGGACTTAGTTTGAATTCCTGGGATGATTTTAATATTGATCATGCCTATCCTGAAAAACCCTTTGGCTAGACCAGGACAGAATCATTTCCAATACTTAATCCTAGTGTAAATTCCTCATGCCCATGGGTATTGAGAGAAAACTGGTGGTTAGTTCCCTATCACAAAGTCCTTGATATCTACCTCCAAAATGCATCTATGAAGCCCTAGAAATAATTATATTGGTAGGTTTTAAAGTCATAGAGGGACCCCCTGGTTAATTTAATCCAATCTCATGCGTTGTCGACATCAGCTATCTTGTTCAGGAATCTCTGTGTTGGTCTCTTCCTGTCCAGAAACCTCTGCATTAGAATATATTTGGAAATCTTATCAGTTCATAGGCATGTGACATCTTTTATTTCATGTTCAGTTCATAACTTGTTCCTTTTATTGCAAAGCATACTCTCAGCATTTTTTTTGTGTGCATTTAGCATTGATTCACCCCAGGAAAAGAAAAAAGTTGTCTTTCCAATACACACTKAAATTATACTATTGTATTTTTAGAAGATGAAAAATTCCTTGCATGAAGTAAACACTTATGAATTAAGTTGCTATTGTAATTCTGCATTGCTTCATTATCTTTGTGCATTTGCATTAATAATCTTAATCCTTTTAAGCTCTTGACCTCTGTTATACCTTGTGAAAAAGATTTCCAAAAGCAATTTGCATTCATGTTGATAAGCTCTTTTTTTCAATATTATTCTTTTTCAGTTGCACTGAAACCACCTTCTGGTGGTCTGAAATTCTGAATTGGTTCATTTGGAGCCGTTTGCTAATTCCTCATCTTCTGCATGCCTTCTGCCATGTATGGACAGCCATATAGAGCCTCTCCCTTACAGAGTGCTTGTTTTCCTGCCTGGTTAATTCTAAGCAGGTTTTCAGCATTCATTAGGAATCCTTTTTGATTTTGCTGCACCCAGATCAGATTAGTTTATCCATCTTGAAGGTTCCCAAGCGGTCACAGCTGATATCATTTCTTGAAACGCTGTTTTTTTTTCAGCAAGATGCTCTCCTTTCTTTGTTCTGAAATAAAGTTTTCTGTGCACTAYAGAGCATTGTAGAAAAGCAGCCCTTCATTCTTCTGTAGTAATGAGCAGATGCCAGGGTTGTTTAAATGTAAGAAGCTTAGAAAATGCTTAAAATCTGTTGGTTTGGTGCATATGTTATTCCTTAATAACATCTTTTCAATATATCATTATCTTTCTTTTTAGCATTCCCAAATATATTATTATCTTTCTTTGTAGCATTTCAAAATACCAATCACTAAGAATTAAAATATTTTCTGTCTTGGCAACTCTCTCCCAAAACAAAGATAGTAAATGTTGCAGTATGCTTTAAAATCATGTTTGTATCTGATTTTGAAGGCTAMATTTGCAAGTAACTCAAATCAAATTCCAGGAAATGTGGTTTAATTTTTACAGTGCTRGATGCTACACTTTATATATATATGTGTGTATATACATATATATCTATAAATTTTTTTCCCAAATTGATATTTTCTCATTATTCAACGTCGTAACTGTGTTTGCTGCTTTTCTTATTTTACAGATCAGGTTCTATCACGTGATATAAAATAATTTGAAAATAATTTTTTTTTTTTTCTAAAACTGTGGTGAGATTTGAACCACAGMTGATTTGTTATATAGACCATACAGGTCTGTATTTTATAGACAACTTCTGTCCTCTTTCTCTTGTATTTGAGTGTCTTTAAGCTAGTCTAGTTCTTGTATGAGTTTTATTCCCTATCAAACTTGCGATCATTTTTAATGTTATTCAAAGCTGCTTGGCACATTGAAGTGCACAATTAACTAACCAGTCTAATTTGCAAAATTAGCCTGCCATTCTAGGCTGTGAGAACTACCATTATATTTTATTATGTAAAGTCTGCTGATTTTCATTCYTTTACAATCTTCTTTCCTCTTGATCATTTTCTACTTTTAGCAGTCTGAATCTCTGAAGATATTTCCAACAAATGMTGTTCAGTGGTCATGGCAAACCTTCAATTAACTGATTTGATGCAGCATCTATCATTATCCCATTATTAGCCATCCTTTTCTTCATTTTTTTTAAGTTAGTTATTTTTTGTTGAGAAATATTCTTTTCTGTATTAGCATTCTTTAAGGTGTCTTTTCAGTRTCACCAGTTACACAGTATCACTTGTCTTATTTCAGAAGTACAGAAGGCTCTCTTTAATAAAAAGCAAAACAGGTTTAAATAAAGGAAACAGCTCAAGCCAATGGAAAAGAACCTCTCCAAAAGCTGATCTCCCTTTTATTCTCTTTATAAAATTTCCACACAAAATGATTTAAGATACAAGATCAATTGTGACACACAATGAAGTGCAACAAGGTACTTATTAGTCTTTTAAAATATCAAGCACTTGAACTTRATAATAAAATATTTTTATTTTACAAAGACATAGCATTGTGTAGTCTGCTTTGCCATCTCTTCCAAGCAGGCAGCCCATCTTTCTTTGTGGGCAAAATTTACAGTTAAAAATAATGTGTTTTTCCATATAAATGTCATCAAGAGCTATCATTTGTCTTTGAAGGTGCCTTACAGGGAAGGCATGAAAAAATGGATCTAGAGGAGAGGAATGGACAGGTTTTATGAGTGGCTATTTGCCCATGCCATGAAGTGAGGGCCATGACACCAGCTTGTCACAGCTTCCTCCATCTGGTTTTGGCATTATTAATTAGCAAGTCGTGATATTTTAAGTTGTCAGAAGTTAGCTTAGTACAATTGGGTTTGTTTGACTCTCAAATGTCTTCTTCAAGAATTGCTTCTCTGTTCATGTGTTCCTGTGATGCAGCTGTTTGTTTAAATGGCTCTTCTGCATGTTTAATTTGGTGCTGGGTTTTTTTTGGGTGGTTTAGGTTTTTTTGTTTTGTTTTGGTTTTTCTTCTTGGTGTTATTCAAAAAGTCCAAACAATCCATGATAGAAAGTAAAATTGGGTTTTTTTTGGGTGGTTTAGGTTTTTTTGTTTTGTTTTGGTTTTTCTTCTTGGTGTTATTCAAAAAGTCCAAACAATCCATGATAGAAAGTAAAATTGAAGATTCTGGCAAAGACTATATTAGCATTATTCCTTTGGCCCTAGATATCTAGTAGCCTGTCTCTTTGTGGTCTTCATAAACTTATGGGATGGGTAATTCTTCGTTTCTCAAAATGATGATATGCTTTTTCCCCCCATGTTTCATGTAGGATAGATACTTTTCCACTTGAGGATTTGTTTACATCATTAGAGGTAATAGGGGAGAAACTGTATAGGCTAAATCCAGTTATAAATGAGAGTACATTGAAAGTAACTATCTATTATTATCTTAGTTATTGCCAAGAATRTAATTTTAGCTGTTAAAACTGAGTGCCAGCTTTCAGGCAAGGTTTTGCTCTTGTTCCTTTCTCTCTGCTGAAGAAAAGACAAGTGGGAGAGCAAAATACAAGACAAGATTTTTCAAGTGCTTGTTCACATAATTGTGCCACCTCTCTCTTTCTAATAGCTTGCTTTTTCCTAATAGCTAGCTCAGTTAGTTACCAGAGGCTAAACAAAATAGCAGTGAAGCACCTAGCAGGTGTCACTTATGCTTAAAAATATCAGCATTTTTGAATTTTTCACCTTCTTGCAAGCAGATAACTTGGCTTGAATTAGAGAACCATGAAAGTTCCTCAAGTTTTGTGGTATAACTGATGATAATTTCAGTTTTCACAAAGCAGATTGAAAATGTGTGCAGTCTCTAAGTGGAGATTTCAATATAATATATTTTCAAAATTAATACTGATCTCTGTTTTTATTGTGTGCTAATAGGCACTTTCTCCCTCAATATTTTGTCTTTGTAAATGAAAACAATTGYAGATTTAAATAAAAATCGATATTTCATTTCAAATAAGTTAAGAAATTCACAGTTAAATTTCCCACTACAACCTTATCTTCATCCCYCGGAGTGTGTTCACTACAGTGAAAGACTCTTTTTGAAAATTGCTTCACATGAATACATAAATATTTTGTTTAAAAAAAAAGCTATATTTACAAGATTATTTACAGAGCAACTCTGCTGGTTGCCTTAACTTAAGGCACAATGGTAAAAACAAGCTGAAAATTAACTATTAATCACTTGATAGAGTATGAACAATGAACATTCCTGTGTCAACAGGATGCTGAGTTTCCTTTGCCTATTGCTGTAACTATCATTTTAGAGACACTACTCTTGCTTGTGTTGAAAACTATGCAAGGTAACATATTGCTTTTCAGGAGCTCCTGAACCAGTGGACTTCATGCAAAGTATGGAGGAATTGCCATTGTGGTGATGTTTAGAAATCATGGCTATTACTACATGTGTGTAATTAGAAGTTATTCAAATTATCCTTCAAAGGCAGGTAAGTAGTTTGCCTTGCCATTTTAACTTTTCAAAAACTGTAACTTACCAATAGATATGTAAGGCTCCAAAAACTCTCTTAATGAGATTTTTAAAAGGGTTAAGTGTTGTTCMTGTGATCAGAGTTAGACGCACAGAGAAATACCAACAAGATATTCACAAGAGGTCAAAACAGCAAAAAAAAAATTTTTACAGCAACCCCAGAAAATCGGAGAATTTTAGCAAACAGTTTAGAGCAGCATTCAAGCAACATAAAACACTTTTCAAGACGTTAATTTAGCCTATTCAACTTAGCAAACTCTAAGCCTGTTTGATTTTAAGTGACTCAAAAATTCTGAGAAGAGGGAATTAGAAAGAAAAAAAAGGACAGAAAAGAAGGAGTACAATCCTTTCCAAAGTTTGGGTTTGSTCATCAAAATATGGTAAAAGCCCAATGTCACATTAAAAATGGAAGTCACTTTCCAATTTTGAAATTAAAAGTCTGTATTCTGCTCAGAGAAGCACAGTAGGRTTAATGATGAGGGTAGAATGTGACCAACAATGGATTTTACCTCACTTAGACTTAAAASCTCTAGGAATATTAACCCTAAGGATAAAAGCTCATTTGAAACCTTTAGTTTKCAATTTTTTAGAAATTTTTATCCTTCTGCCCTTCCAAATTCTCCCTTTTCTTTCAAACAAACAGAAATCTGTAAATATAAATAGCTGGGAGGAGATCAAGCATAAGAAGTTTTGGTCTAAATGTTTTCAGACAACACCACCATGTGTTGTTCACACAACAATGGAAGCTTCAGCCCCACTTCACACCCAAYTTGAATGTTGCCACAACTGTGACACTGCAAATTACCAGTTGGGGGAAAAGAATCAGCTTTGCATTAAAAAGTGTTTACTTTTGGTGTCTTTGTGTGTTAGATATGTATATTTGTATTAAAGCATCTGAATTTTCTAGATTCTCCTTTTGGGGGGAGTACTTTTGGAACCTCCCATGCCTTCCCATGGGATACTCTTAACTGAAGTATAATCTTGACTTTAAAAATAAAAAAAAAATTAAAGTTTTTGTCTGTCAAATACTTGGATAGGTGTTCCTTTCTATAACAACGCTCATATCAAGATAGGCACATTTCACTATTAAAAAAAAATTATTCTGCATCGTCCTTTAAATATTTTCCTTTAATTTGGAGTGTACGATAGCAGGTTAGAGACAGAACTGCCATTTGGAAGCATGCTACAGGAAAATGGAACATTGTGGCAGAACAAAATCTCACCCCTGAGAACAAGTCTTAGATAGTTTGGTGTGTCCATGCAGCTCTAAATTTAAAATGAGCTAATTCAATGCATGCTTAGGGATTTTGTCCTTGTCCTCCAGTCCCTGCAGTAACGTGTGTCAGTGTGCAAAGGGAAATGAGCATAGAAAGGGTAAAAAGAAAGCTGCAAGAGGGCTCTTCAGAGAGAACTCAGGGCTGAAGGATGGCAACTGAAGTAAGCTCAGTTAATCAAGCTGCTGGGGTGTGAAGCAGGAAGCATRAATGTGCTCCATTCAGGCAAAAGATCCTCACATGCATCCTTTCCAGAATGTACAACGCTCTCCTGACGAGCAGCAGGGAGGGAGGTGTAATTTATGTAATCTAAATAGGTATTTGACAATCTGGCATTGTTTCACTTCATTGGCAGCATTTATCTTTGCAACACGGGATAATAAACTCTGCCCACTGCATTGAATGAGGACAGAGATGCACTCAGTCAAGAAAGGTCATGTTTTTAGAGTGAAATTATACAAATGCTAGTGTTGGTTAATGCTCCTTGCTGATTTTTTAACTATTTCTTTTCTTTTTATATATTTGTACCTTCTTTCTATAAAAAGAAGTGTCAAAACAGAGTGGATGCTTTTATGTAATTGTCCCACTAGACTACTTTATGCAGAAAGGCTGCTGAATTATAAGGAAATTTTGGTTTAAATGCAAATGATTTGCCAGCATTAAAGATTCAGTGCTTTCTGCAAGGCTGCTGTAGGAAACCCTCAGAGACAGAGAATGCCACTAAGCCAGTCTTTTGGATTTTGTCACTTCTTTAAGAAGCAAACACCTTTTTGCTGGTTTCATTTGTCYGTTTTGGGGTTTTTGGCAGGTTTTCAATGCTTTGTGGCACCACTTCCTCATCCCTGCGATGCAGCAGAGACATGGGACAGCAGTGCCAACACCAGCTGGGTCCAGCCAGCCAAGAAGAAGCAGAAAAATTGACACCAGAGGTCCAGAGCTGCCCCAGGCAAGGCCAGCAGCCCACACATCTGCCACSAGAAGCGCTTTGTAAGCTCCTGTCTTCCTGGAATTTTCCTTTCAGGGAGAAGGTTGAGCCAAGCAGATCTTCTCCACCACATGTGCAGCCACCAACTTGAGTGTCTCATTTCCTTTGTTTCTGGGGGGGGAGTCCACAGGATTCAGCTCTTTCATATCTAGAGGTTGTTGCTGTTATCTAGATTGTTTGTGTTTCGTTTTTTAGCGAACTGGTAATTTTTCACTTATATCATCTTGTGTTCATATCTCTTTGTTGATGGAAGGGAAGTGGTTCAAGCTAGGTCATTTTGCAGTCTCCAACCCCATATGATTGTGATTAATTGTGACAGTGATTAAAGGAAGATATTTTCTGATTAAGAGGCAAACATGAAGTAGTGGGCTCAGCCCGTTTCTGTCAAGAAATCTACTGTGGAGCATGATTGAGAAGTCTAATATGAGTGGATACAGAGGTGGAGAGTGCCCAAAACATACTGAGTCTTGTCCCAGGTACATACTGTAAAGGCACTAGGATATTATTGAAGAAGTTTTTTTTTTCATATTAATTGCAACAATATTGAATATTGGATACCAGCTGCTGTGTAATTATATCCAGCCTTTACCTCATTATCTTTTCTTGTGTTTTTTCTTCTAAGACTGCTTTTTTTTTAATCTTGAAGCAATTCTATGTGTCTTTCCTCTTCCCAAAGTTGAGTTTTGCTCTTTTCTAACAACCTGCTGTTCCTTATTACTTTCTCCTGATATCTTATGATTGTAAATAGCTATTAAATTATTGAAGAACAAAATGATTTTTTTTTWGAATACTTTTCTCCTCCCCCTGTTGATTAGTTTCTGGCAAGGTCTGCATGTATTAATAAAATGATATACTGGGTTGTTTAGGCCACATAAAAACCGATAGTAAATTATGAAACTTTGTATGTGCCATTAATTTACATTTTAAATGCAACATTTTCATAGTCATGGAAATTAGAATTGGAAAAATATGTATTATGCTCTTCAGTTGAGTCTCATCCACTGCAAGATTGCCTTGGTATATTTATGATGTGCATTTCCCAGTGCTTTATTTTAACTAATCAAGCGATGAGGCTTTCTGAATTTATCTTGGGAAAGTAATCCAGAGCCCACTGGGTCCCACTATTAAGACATTTTTATTTTGCATCAAAATTTCTCTCCTTTTCTCTCTCTTTTCAATTTTTTCTGCAAAATTTCCTTTAAGCAGCATATTCCTAAAATCCGTAAACTGTATAGGGTTACACCTCATTGCTTTAAAGTGGGTTTTGGAGTTCTCAGTAATAAGATGGTGAAAATATTGCCACACTTGCAGGATGGATGGATGACTGAGGACTGTTCAGGAGTTTGGAATTCATTATATACAACTTAGACTTGCATGCCTTGCTGGCTTGAACTGAACTTCAGTTTTGGCTTACATTTTTTCTGTTTGTATGTATTTTGAATTTTTTTTCATATTGTCTTTCTATAATAGCTTTATTTTTCACATTTTCTGTAGAAATAAGTCCTTAATGAAGATTACTGGTAGGTTTCTGGTTTCTACATTGGACTAATTTTTATCTCTTAGTGAAAGGTTTTGTACTTTCCACATCTGTAGTATTAAATAAGAGTGGGAAGAGATCACTGCTACTTTTATCAATTGCCTAAATAGTTACTTCTGCATTTGCTCATAATTATCTCTACCTATCCTTAGGCTGTGTGATGCAGTAGAAATTCTTTGTGTGCTTTGGAGGTTCTGTTCAGGAATGTTGGGGGAAAAAAACTAAATTTAGTTGTGCTCCTTAAACAGCACTTACTGGAGATGTGTTCTTCATAGGCACAAATAGTAAACTTGAGATAGTCATTCAATAAACGATTGATTTGTGTGAAAATAATTAGGGTGATGGTAGACAAGTCTTTGTAATAAAAATTACCAGCTGTTCCTCTGTTTTGAGTGCATTTAATTGCAACAGTCAATGCTGTCTTTGTCAAGCAGGGCCCACTCTAGGAACAAATGCAGTTGGTTTTGCCCATCCTATTCCAATTTATTTAATTCCTGCTCATGTGATCCAGTAAAGAGGACACCTCTAAAATGATTTTGCTGCCAAGAAACCAAGTTTTCATCTGTTCTGTATTAATATAACTGAATAATTTTCCATTCCTCAGAATACTCAGGATATTAATTTACTGAAAATTTTTGAATAAACTCATTTTTTTCTGCTTTTTCTAGGTTGGTCCCAGACTTCCTGTATGATCCTCTTTTCTGAACACTGCAAGCAGGCATATAAATTTGAAAATGGTGACATTATTACTCTGTCTTTGAAAAGTCTCTTGACAAAGTCTACCACCAGATAAATTGGCATACTACAGGAAAGGGGAGCAAGTAATGGAAGAAGAAATACAGATGCTTGAGGTATCTTTCACAGGCTGAAATTTGTCACTTGGCCTGTCCTTGTTTGAAGTTTATAATTTGTTTAAAGCAGTTCCTGTACTGCTGGCAAGAAGCACTGACTGTAGGATTTCAGGCACTAGTCAGTCTCAAAAATGGAGGCTGGAATCCCACTTTGAAACTTCTGAACGAAGTCATAATTTAAAACATGAAGATGAAAGACAACCTTTTTAGCTATAGAATCATACTTATGAAACTGTCTAATAATAAATTATCACATATAACTACTCTATAAAAAATGAAAACTAAATTATCATGAAGAATCATTCAAACTTCTTTTGTTCCTCTTTTTTCTTGTCCTTTCTATTGCTCTTCTGCTTAAAATTCTTTATACAACAATATAGACTTGATTACAGCAGAGTAGATTATGATTTTCTGCTTGAAAGGATATTTATGTTCATTATGCAAGGATCTTTCTGTGCTTCTGATTGTCTCCAGTGGTTAGGCATTTGAACCTCCTGGATAGCAGCTAGTATAATCCAGTTCTAATAAAAATGTAGTTTATGCATATCACAGGAAGGTTTTARGCAACTGTGAGCTATTCATACTCTCTTCTCAGGAGAGATCTAAAAATTTTCTGTTTTGAATAAAGTGCCTTCCTCCAGCTAACTCTAACTGGGGAAAAGTGTTAAAAAAAAATTCCTGACAGCTGTATATACCTTTCCYCCACTCCCCATGCTTAATTGACTCTGGCCCAGTGACAAGACTATCACTTTAGCACACTAATTCTGTTCCTTTTGTTTAGCAGTGTCCCAGGACTGAAGGAACCTGGATTGGGAAAATCCTTTGGGGTATAGCCACTGTCTTGATTTGGTTCTGTTAGGGAATTATGCTGGATGGGGTTTTTTGGTTGTTGTTTTTGGTTTCGTTTTTTTTTTGTTTGATTGGTTGGTTTTGAGTTTTTGTTGTTGTTTTTTTTGTTTTTCTTTTGTTTGTTTCCTAGTTATCATTCTTGATCTATAGTTTAATAAACACATATAAACTACTGTGATGGTGTTCACAGGGGTTCTTGGATGAGGGAAGAGACGAGGATCTGACTCCATGTTYCAGAAGGCTTGATTTATTATTTTATGATATATATTACATTAAAACTATACTAAAAGAATAGAAGAAAAGGTTCTCATCAGAAGGCTAGCTAAGAATAGAAAGGAATGATAACAAAGGCTTGTGTCTCAGACAGAGTCCGAGCCAGCTGACTGTGATTGGCCAATAATTAGAAACAACTCTATGAGACCAATCACAGATCCACCTGTTGCATTCCACAGCAGCAGATAATCAATGTTTACATTTTGTTCCTGAGGCCTCTCAGCTTCTCAGGAGGAAAAATCCTAAGGAAAGGATTTTTCCATAAAAGATGCTTGCGACAAACTACTGACATAGCCACTTGTGCCTCTTTATAGAACCAAATTTTAAGAAGAGGGATGTTGCAGGTGCATGTGCAGCCACGTTGGTGGCTTTAAGTCCAATGTTCAGATGCAATCTTTSTGTGTAGAAGTTCAGGAAGGGCAGACTATTGAATGTGGGAGCATAAGCAAGGGATGAATCCCTCTATATTTTTCTGGCCTGCACTCCTTCCTAAYGCCTGCACCATTGGAGTTGTGATGGTGAATGTGGCAGAGTCTTGTTTTGATCCAGGACATTCTTACACAAGCAAATGGACATTTCAACAACCCAGCTGTAGGTAAAATGTAGCAAAGTTGGGTTTTGTTTTGTTTTGTTTTCCTTTTATGTGTCATAAGGATTAAAAACCCTGTGTTYTAGCTATTTGACTAAAGGTGATATTACTGTTTGTGTCGGGTCAGCTGAGTCCTGGTGGTGGCAGAGCTGCAGGCTGCTGTTGAGGGTAATTGAAGCACATCCAAAGGCAGCTGTCCTCCCAAAATAAGGACAGCTCCCTGCAGTGACTCACACCTGCCAGTGAGCCTGCACTTTGGAGAGAAATACACGAGCTCGGGGTTCACATTAGGTTTTGAAGAAGTACACCTCTGCTAGGGAGATGCTGTGCCCRGGTTGATAAATCCAGTTCACTGTATTTATAGCTGTGCATCACTTCTGGGACCAAGCTGGCAAATTTGGGTGGCACCAGAGAGTGCTGCACCATGCAGTAGGAGTACATTATCATATATTACTGCTTCAGGGACATTTGCACCTGTAAAGCATTCTCTCCCTTTCCATTCCTGCACTCAGCCTTTTTCCCCCCGAGACTGACAGCAGAAGTGCTGGCTGTGATCATCTTCTATCATAAAAAGGGATGTTGAGCTCAACAACTCCTATTAYGTGTCCTCATGAAACAGGCATCAGAGAAAGCTGACTCAAGGCCATCGTGGACATGATTTGGTATTGAAACCACAGCCTGTCAACAAAAGGCCCCTAGCCATTAGGAATCCCTYGAGCTGTTCAGTGTCTTATAAACTAAGCAAGATAATCTGACACATTTAAGGATTTGTCTTGCTTAGATGCCAGCATRCTTGCAAATTCAAGCTAGAGACCTGGGAGGAAGGAAAATAAACCAGGGACTGAAGTGGGTGATGCATCTAGCTGTACAAATTGCAGGGGTGAGGGGAGGTGGAAGGAAGGGGATGARAGAGGAGAGGAGAGGAGAGCAGGGGGCTGTCAGCTCTTTAGGGAAATGCTGCTGCTGGCTCTGCAGAGAGCAGTGCTGGGAGAAGGAGGGCATCGAAACAGCGACCRCAGAAAATGGGGAGACAAGAAAGGTACAACTCACAGTGGAAAGAGTAGCAAAGTGTGTGATAATTCTCATAAACACTTTAATATTGRGATTATTATCTGGAGGTGAATTCTGAAGGTTCTCTGATCACTGTTATAAATCCAGCAAGATTTAAAAGGATGCCAGTACACTATGGAGAAGCTTCAGGAAYGCTTGAATAGCTATGCACAAAGTGATAGGAATAATTTTGCCAATGTATATTTTTTCAACCAAGAATGTGCAGCTTCCCACCTCATATATGCATCAGTTGGTATCCTGTGCAGAGTTCTGACACCCTCTTGCCTTTTTTTTTTAGTCCATCTTCTCAAAGATAATTATGAACTCTTTCAGAGCTTGTCACATATATTCTTTTCAGAAAATCACTCTTGCCTGCAGGTGTACAGAGCATGCTAGAAAGATCCCATTTGTAGTCTCTGCAAAATCTAGAATCTAAGTCAAAATTTTGGATAGGAATTACAAAGTGAGGATTCACGTGCTGTTTATCTGAGGCTTTCTGTTGCTACAGTCTTAATCTTTGACTGATAAACTAACCAGCTTACCTGGATGGTTTTTATTTCTTTAGAGAAATGTGTTCATAAGATATGTCTCGAAAAGAAGGAAATAAACCGACAGACACCTGAGCTAATATTTTCTTCTATGCTACTCAGAGATTTCTTTATTCACTTGTGAGACATGGCTGTGCATCTGAAATACAACTCAGGTACTTACCAAGCACAGMCTCTTTTGCCTTGGGGCTTTKGCTCTAAGGCACAKGATCTGTTTCATTGTGRGTTGGTTTTTTTAATTTTTTTTTGCTTGTTTTTCTTGTGTTGTTGTTGCTTTTTTCTCTCTCTTGCCTTTTGCCTTTCTCTGTCACTGTCACCAGGAGAGCTGAGGCAGCACAGGTGGAGGCCTTAGATCTACTTATATCACTTACATCTACTCACATTGGTTTCTCCTTATTGGTGGAAAGGGTTAAACTACAGGTGGACACAAATCTTTTCAGAGTTTCCAACCCTTATTTTGTCTTGAACCAAGACAAAGGGTTTTAATGCCATTTTGCAGTCAAGGAATGGAAATTCAGATTAAGCAAAATATGCTCATTATAAAGCTTTGTATCCAAAGTGGAAATTGCATACCACCTTTTTTTTTTTCAGACTGTAACTGGAAATCAGTGAAGAGAAAATAAACTGTATTAAGAAGTCATATTTGGATAAATTCAAACAAATCCCAAGAGTGAGCAGAAGGTCCTTATCTGCTGTCCCATGCTGACAACAAACAACAYTTTGGTGATACTTCTACCCAAATCTCCCTGAGATAATGGACATAGCAATGGCAAGAAGCTAATGGAGCAGCTACTCTAATTATGGTGCTATATTAACTGGGCTACAGAGGTATTTCTGTGTAAGAAACACAGGTGTTTCTGAGAAAGAACAGCATCAGAGTGAACTAAAATATTTCCAATTTTCCATACAGGTGTTATCARGACAAAAACGTCCTTTATTATTTCTTTCTATTTGGAGATCATGGGAGGAGCCAAAAAAACCCTCTGGAAAACTTGGTAGGTACCATTCAGTGTTTCTCTACAAAACCTCTGACTTAATTATTCTTGGGGCTTTTTCTGTGCTTGACAGTTAAGGTAGGTTCTGTATGAGGCTGTGTATTATGGAAACTGAACTAAYAATAGCTGTTTTTGATGATTTAATTCAGGCTTTATTTAGTGCAAATCATTATTTGCTTCATATATACAGTATTTGATGCTGAGTTTTTCAGTGTAAAAAAAAAATAAAAAAAGTCCACTGCTTCAAAGTGTTAGAACTGTTACATTGAAACCATTTCTAAATTGTGATCTAAGTGATTTTCTTTAGGTGTAGATTGTTTGCTGAGTATTTTACTTGTCTTAGAGTTGAAAATGACAAGGAAGGAGAAACCCAGCCAGAGCTGCAYGTATTTTTTCATGCCAATAATTAACATTGGTCTAATCTGGGTCTTTGWGAACCCAGAAGGAGCACAGACAATGAATTCATGGGTTTGAACTTAGGAACTGCCAGAGTAGAAGTGGGGTCCTGCTTGTTTGGCCACATGGCAAGTAAAGTCATGTGTGCTATACTGAGGAGAGTGGTTGTACTGGATGAGATTTAAGGCCTTCCAAACTCACTATTCTGTTTCTAGCACTGGTTAGAAGGGATGATTAGGAAAATAATAGAGAAAAAAAAGCAATTATAGAATGATCTTTCCTCTAAGATATTCTTCACTTTCTATAGTAAGCAGTTTAAAGATTTGAGCCAGCTTTCATGCAAAATATTGTGTTTAATAAAGGTTTTTCTTAGTTCATTATTCCAATAATTTATGTAATTAATTTCTGGTAAAAATATGGTGCCAGTGCTGCCACAAGCAACTCTGGAATATGGGGGAAAACTGTTTATTTAGGCCCATTTCAGCAGGGGCCAGCTAGTTCTTATTGCCTTTGTAAATCGCTTATCCATTTTCAAACATTTTTGGTTATCATTTTTTTGCTGGTTCTGGAGCCCTTTTGTCTATACATTGTTCACAGTTCGCAACTCATTCCTCATGCCTCACTCTCTGAATTTTGAGTACACAGAGAGAAATCTCCCTGAGATAATGGACATAGCAATGGCAAGAAGTTAATGGAGTAGCTACTCTAATTATGGTGTTATATTAACTGGGCTACAGAGGTGTTTCTGYGTAGGTCTGAGAAAGAACAGCATCAGAATGAAGTAAAATATTTCCAATTTTCCATACAGGTGATATCGAGACAAAAAAGTTCTTTATTCTTTCTTATTTTGTCTACATTTCAGTTGAACTTTCTAATGTGTTCGGCATTTTTAAGTTTTGTTGTTGCTGTTTTATTTTATAACCCTGTGCTTTGCAGTAAAACATTACTGTAAAAGACAGTTTTGCTTAGAAAATATTTGGAAAAAGGCATTTAGTTTGCTACTTCTTTTTGTAACAAATGTGTTTAAGTTATGGATCAGTCCTGATTTTTCTGATTGGCATTGGTTTGGGAAAGACAAGGAGTTCTTCAGCTTTGAGTGTAATAAAGTAGGGACTMCAGAATTAGAACTTATGTGACAGCACAATGACATGAGATGAAAAATCAAACTAAGTATTTCAGCTGCAATTCAATTGGGTTTTAAGTTGTGTGTGAAGTTAATAGAATTTACAAGATTTGCAGAAACTAATTCAGCTCRTGCTGAACCAAATGAGAATTTGTCKYCTTGGTGTTTATTGTTTATGGAGAAYATATGATTCTCATGCAAAAAAATCCCCAAAATTTTTACAGTGAAATGCCTCCTTATAACCAGATTTTGAGATGTGATTCTTGAGTGAAAACCTAAATCCTCAAGTACTTTATTCMTTCTTTTGACTAAAACTCCTGAAGGAGAGAATGTAATTGGTGAAGCAGTGGCTTTTAAAGGGGTGGAAATATATTCCATAGCATTGATGGGAATTGCCCCAGAAATATGTCCAGTAATGCCATTAAATTTYTGGGCATAGTGAGACTTGTTGAATAATGCCCTTTATCTATCATTACTGCTTTGACTGTGTAGTATTTYAGTGGTGTATTTTACACATATATATATATGTTTATATATTTTAGAGCTTACCTGACTTTCCCTTTAGATTTTTAGACATATATGAGAAATCCACCCTGTGATTTATTTTTAAATGTTGCTGGGAAGCAAGGGGAGAAGTGGTTTCTAACAAAGGCTGCCCTGAGGCACTGAAGGTGTCAAAAGCTTTGTCATTGGTTCCTTGGTCGCTGTAAGGTGAATGCTCTCACAATACACTTTGGAGTAACTGGAATTAATTGCACACAAGGTTACAGTTTGGCTGTTTTAACTTAAAATTCATACTATGAGAAATATTTCTGGCTATTTTTTCCTTCTATATTTTGGTGTGTGAACCATCTCACATGAAATGTTCAGCTAAAGTATCAAAACAGCAAAGACTATAAATGGCAAAATATTAAATGCATCACATTCCCATTTTTAAATGCTATAGAGTTATCTCTTCTTATTCTTAATAGATTCTCTTTTTTTCCACCCTATTTTCTTTAGAACATTTTTATCTGGAATATCATGCTAAATACTGTTCAACTTCGTATGAGGATGGATGTAATTCCCCTATCAGAGAGGGAAAGAATAATTTACCTGGAGAAGATTTTTAAGGTTTGAATGTAATTCTTAAGTATAGGGAAATAAGTTTGTTGTTGGTTTCCGTCAGAGCATCTGAAGAGAGGCATGGTCAGCACTGTGAAGCTTCCTGTACCTACTTTAAGAATTCAAAATCTCTTTCACATAGGAAAAAATCAGGGAAAAGCCCATGGTCTCTTACGATTTGGATKGTCAAAAATGATGAAAAAACTCACAGCCAACTTTTCTGCACTAATAGTGTGCAAAACCAGTACTTAAAAAATCCTCAAGATCTTCTGTTTCAGAAGGATTTTGCTTGGGTGAGTGTTTTTTTTCATGTTTAGCACAAAATATATATTTCATCTTTTAGAAGAGCAATATTTTGCCATTTCTAGCAATAGCAAAAAAAGAGAAATTATGAACCTGAGATAAAATTCAAATATTTCAAAAGTGTTCAGCCCTGAGTAAAATTTGGGGCAGAAGCTCTGGAAGCACAGCAAATATTTAGAGACTGTAAAGTGACTGTGAGAAGAGAGTACTCTCTGTATGTTGAGGGGGCTGTAAACTCTGTTTACTATCTAGAATCCCTCACAGGCAAGAGTAAGGATATGAAACTATCTTTTATATTCCATGATGGTAGAAAACCAAGGATACTTGTGTGTGTTACTGAAGTTACTGAAATTCAAGATCCAGTTTTCTGACRAGTGCTTACAGAGAAGCCTTGTCTCTGTGTGTGTATGTTTATTTAAGAATATGTATTTTTGTCATTTAATGGCATATTTATTCAAGACATAAAAATAAGAAAACCCTTTTTCACTGGAAAAGCATAAAATTTGGTGAGATTGAATATTTTCCCTTCCAATTTTAGGGTTTGGCTGCTGAACYCCCAAACACATCCTGCAGTCTCATTTTTGCCTTCCTAAGTGATAGCACACAGGTGCATTTCTCAGAACATTTCATTTTGTTGTTAAACTCTCTGGATCTCTCACGGTTCTTTTTAAAGYCTTTTTGAGACAGAAACTCAAAAATGCACAAACCTCCATGTACTTGATTGAAAGTTGGTATGTAAAAGTATAGAGCATCAGAACCACTTAATGAAAGCACTGGGATGGCTGAGAGAATTGCTGCAATCTTTGAACATGCAAAAATAGGAACTGAAAAGTGCTCTTCTAATAAATCTATATGGCATATGGAGTGATCAAAATACACCTAACCTTTACAAGTGCACAATCAAATCAGGGGAGACTCAATTTCACTCTGTTGCACAAAAACCATTTGGCCTTGAGTAAGTATTCACACTCCTGCCAAATGTAATGTAATTCTTCCAGAGGTAACCCACAATCAAAATAGYTTCCTTTTTTTAAGTGTGCTTGAAAAGGCTGCAGCAGGAAGTGGGATATCAGAGAGCATAAGTTATTGTGTAATAAACCRTGCAGCAGATATCAGATATTAATGAGGCAAAGAAAGCAAATGCAGCAAGCAGCAGCAACTAAATTTGCGAAAAGTTTGAGTGTTGTGGGAGACAGGAACATTAGGTGTTCTCTCCWTTTTGTCTATGAAAAACCTGAAAATGGAGACTTGAGTAAAACTTTTARTGTGATTCCATGCATCATGGAGGTAGCCATCAAACTTCAAAACAAAGCCTTAAGTTGCTGGTGGTGTATGCCAAGATAAAATGAGCAATTGAAGAAATGAAAGACAAATGGATCTGTAAATGGTACAGTTTCAGAAAACAAATTTTCCCGATTGAAAAAAATCACCTAATGTTCCCCAGAGCATCATCAGAATGCCCATCACAGATGGGATGTTGGTTCATTGTGAAATTTTAAGCAGTTTTAGACATCTGTCTTCAGAGTCTTCCTACAGAAACATTTATCTTCCATCAAAKGGAAGCAAACCTTAATTTTTATTCTTTGCCCGTGGGATAGGATGAATTTGTTGATATTTTTTCATCAGCAACAGAAAGATACCTTCAGACCTGTTTCATGGGAGGAGGAAGAGGCAGCCTCTCAGTTTGTTGAGTGGCATGCTGGGTGCCAGGAGAGAAAAGTGCAACACTAATGAATGTTGGAATTCTAATATACACTCTCCTTGTCCTTAGCAGCTTGTTAGGGCTCAGTACTGCATGTTGGTTGACAAAATTCTAAATTTCATTACTGTGTAATAAAACAGCTCATCTTCAAAATCGGTCAGTTTATTGATTTTAAGTGGCAGGGGATTTGAAGRCATTCACTTTGTAGGCTTTGTTACTGTTTGACTTTCAGAAACCAATCTGGTGTTTTGAGCAGTGGATTAAGCATGCAGATATTACGATGATCAGAGCAAATAAAATGTTCATATGTATCTCTGAAAAATTGTGTGGAATATCTTTTCTGAAACCTTTGTCRTTAAAAATAGAATTTCAGCCTGGATAATACCACAGCTTTGCATTTCTTTTCCATGTTTAACTTTTGGAAAAATTACGAGGAAAAATGTAGCTGTTATAATTATTTGTTAATTTTTCATCTATGTGGCATTTATAGAGAGAGAACAAAGTTTTTTATGCAGTTATCCCATTGCAATTCACTTTCTAATTATTTCTTGATTAAAAATCCTAGTATATATTCCAATTATATGAATCAAAAAGAGAAGGAAACAATTTTCCACAGCAAAAGTGTCAATTTTTTGCTGCTGCTGGAACAGGATGAGGTACTGACTGTAATTCTCAGGCTGAGAACTAMAAGGGATAAAGAAAGTTTTACTTTGTGTGAAAGTGGAATCATTGTGTTTGTTCTTAGCTGGTTGACTGTCACCTTCCTCACAGAGGAGGCTTAATTTACTTAAATTTATTGAAGATAAGGGAYTGGGAAAACAGAGATCAAATTTACTGTGAGTCACAGCTCAGCTCTGCTGGTCTTTGGCCTCCCCATGCCACTCTCTGCCATTCAGGAAACACAGAAACAAAAAAATCTCACATAGTCCTGTATGTGATGAAGTTGWACTATTTAAATAACTTCTGATTATCTAAAACTTTTCGCATGCTAAAATTTTTTATGGGTGCTGTCTTTGGACATAATTTTCCATAAAATTAAATTACAGCAGTTGAAGAAATAAAATCTYATTAGACTATCTAGCCTAAACAAAAAATACTTTGAAATTATTGTGTAACATTAAGGGATGTATTCATAAAAGGCTGCCTCTGATTTTTTTTGCATTTAGATGTCTTTCATATTTGCATACTGTTTCAAGCCTTCAGAATTTTTTTGTGGTGTTAATGTGACTAGTTTTCATCGATGCTATCTATTCAGAAACCTTATCACATTGCTATGAATATTGATTTTTGAAGATATGAGTTTTGAAGTCAGGTGTAGATAATTTGAATTGGCTTGGATCCAACTGGATGCAATTTTGAGGTTTGGTGTCTACCTGGGCAGCAAAAGTGGAAAGAAATAGCATAAACTTGTAAGATAAAACGCAAACCTCTCAGTCAAAACACTTAAAAAAATTAGGTTTATTTAATTTCTCTTAAAAGGGGAGAGTCAAGAAAAGTAAAGTTCCATAATGTGAAAGGAAACCAAATATTTGATTACAAAAGTTTTTGTTTGGTTATTCACAATAAAAAGTGGGCTACAGGTGTGTAATTTACACAAATGGTTTTACAAACATTTAAGAATGATAGGTGACTGTCTCAAACCCTGTTCAGGACAAAACAGAAGGACTCTGCCAGGAGATGACTGGAGTTTGAGATTAAATAAAGGTGGGATCATTGCTGTCTCAGACCTAGGGGGAGGTTAACAAAGCTGGGCCAGAAGAATGTACCACTGAAAAAGGGACAATTTCTGGGCCACAAGGAAAGCCAACTCAGCAACCCTGCTGAAATCAGCTAGGATTAGGTTAAAAATAATTCTGGCAGTGGGAGAGCATGACCACTGCCCACAGCTCAAGAAAACCATTGACTCAAAAGGAGAGAGAGACTAAGCTTGCCGACTAATTAGAACTAGAAGGGAGGGAATCATTTAACCAATAAAGTAAGACAACTTTGTGTAGCCAATGAGGATTGTTGTAAGACAACACGTGTAGCCAATGAGGATTAATTTCTCTGCTACAAAAATGTATTCAGGGTGAAAAGTTTTGAACCACTTCAGGACCCCCAAGCACCAAGAAGCCTGGGTAAACTGAGTTGGCTTTCCTTGTGGCCCAGAAATTGTTCATTATCAGTAATACATTCTGGTGACCAGCCTCTGCTTAACCTCTCTCTCTCTGTCTCTCCTCTCCTTTGTATTTCTTTCCATCTCTCTACCCCACATTTTATTGTTAAAATAAAATCCATACTATTGACTTCATGTGTCCTCTCATGCACCTTAATTGGAGCAGAGGCATCTCTCAATAGCTGCATTTTAACATTCTGGTATCCATCTAATGTGGGGATTAGTAAGGATTTAAGACGCATCTAATGTGGGTATTCAAGAAGAACTCATGTTAAATAGATATATATTTTTTTCATGGGCTGTTGGGTGGAGGACAAGCAGCAGCTCCAATACATTTTGACTTCAGAGAGGTTTGTTCCACTGACCTCTATACATTTCAGAAGTAAATCAGAATTAAATGCCCACCATGCTTAAGTRAAAATTTATTTATTGTCCATTGGAAGGGTTTTCATTATGGGCTGAATCCTAGTTTGGTTTTTTTACTCCCTTCTGTGATAGAAAASCTAAAACTTAAGGGGCAGTTCTAGAGCAAGGGCTGTCAAGTACTTGCAATCCAGGCTGGAAATTCAAAGTCAYTGTGGTAAAATAAAAATGTTGTGATGAAGAAGATCAATGAAGATAAATGCAAGTGATAATGTAGGGAATAATTAGGTATGCAACAGTGCTGCTGAAAAAATAACAGCACACTGCAGTCCAAGTCTGCAATATGTTGCTGTTCCAGGAAAGCCAGAAGTCATTCTGAAATGTATTAATTAATGTGTAAGAGTTATGATGCTGTATCTGAGGCTGGTCAGGCCTCAGCTGTAGGAAGGTGAAGGGCTCAGGAATACCTGCAATAATGCTGATTTTGGAGAGGGAAAATAATGAAAAATATTTTCACTAAATAGGAAAATTTTAGGGTGGTGTGAGGATATCAGCCTTGCAATAAAAATCATTAGAAGCTTTTGTGGTTCTTTCAGGTTTTGGTTTTGTTTGATTGGTTGGAGGTTTTGTTATTTTTTGAGGGTTTTCRCTAATAAGAATAGAAAAGAGTAATTTAATTTTTTTTTAGTATCCAAACTGATTTAAAAAAAAAACATTCCCTCTGGAAAGTGAAGCCCTGAAGCAGCTCCTGYAGGAGACACCACTGGTGTTTTAAAACAAAACCAAACAAAACCCAACCCCCAAATACTGCAGGGTTGGAGATCTCACCTGAAATATGGGGCAAACCAATSAAGTTAGCATGTCATACAGAGATTTGATATATCATAAATAGATGGATTATTTTAGAGTAGAATTAAGGTTTTCTGCATTTAATCATAAATTTGTTCTTTCTGTTGCTACAAATTTAATTTACTAGTCTTTTTAACAAAAAAAAAATCTAGGTTTCAACTAAAAACAAAWTTTTTCTGTTTTTTAATAAATTTTTACTAATTTTTAATATCCTTAGTAAATTGTAGGTTTCAAAAAAATCTTCATTTGTTATTGTAATTCAAAACAAATCTTTATTTTCTATTGAAAAAAAATGCCTCCACATTCCTGGCTAAAACAAGGAATTAATCATTTGCATACCCATACCCAAATATAAATTATTAAATTCCTTTTTGCCAGTGAACACTTTTTGTACATCTTTGAGCAAATCCCAAATTCCAGCTGTGCACCACTAAATCATACAAATGGCCCTGAAGATTTGGGTCTTTTAGTCAGTTAAACTCTAATTTATACAGCCTTGCCTTTTTTAGTGCTGAGAGGAGGTTTCTCAGCCCTGCTATGAGTTCAGAGTACATYTGTGGATAGCTGATGGTACACAGGGAGAAATTCTGCTGCTTAATGTACCAGTGGGTTAATATTTATATATATATAKATTTAAAATTTATAGATGTAAATAAAATATATTRTAGCCTAAAATTATATATAACTTTAGGTCTTAAAAAATTTAAACTTACAGTTTTAGAAATTATATTTTTAATATATATATATAGTTATTTCAGAACAATACTCAATGGGCAGGTCTTATAAATTGATTACTTGATTATACCATAGGCCACCAGTGTGGCCAAACTCAAGTCCAATCTCAGGAGGGCAGCACAAAAAAAATACAGTAGTACATAAAAAAAACAATATTTAGAAAAAAAATTATATCTTTATATTTAAAACATAACCAAATTGATTCTTAGCTTGAGTATAGAGATAAGCATTTGCTTGAGTATATTCTGCTATGTACTATATATATATATAAAATTTTTACTATGTGTATATATAAAAGTATATACTTGGAACATGAATGTTTAAAGTGCATTGCCTGATGAGCCTCCCTGTCATCTGTATTTGCCAAAACATCAGAATTGGTAATCTACCCGTTTTTTAAAGTTTCCCTGAGCTTTTCTCCTTAAGTATTTGGAAATTATTTTGTGTTTTTAATCGTCTTTCAATCTGTCTCCTGAGCATTTTCATAGCAAAAATGACCATTAAATATTCTCACAAACATTAATGCAGGAGTCCAAGGATGGCTGGAGTTGTTTGGTGCTAATAAACATTATGAAGGGTCTGTAAATGACACATGAGCCTCCTTTACAGGCTAAACTAACCCAGAGATCCTGCATTAGGGTGTCTGTGTATGATGCTGCTGTGGGAGTTAACAGTGACTTTTGAAGCGCTACAAACAGGGTAATAAGAGAGGACTTAAGAAAGCTTTTGAAAATTAATAGCCAGATATATATAGTGTTTGATTAACTATTTAAAAAAATGTTTGATTGATGCACACTGTCATCAAGGGCTCTACCTAATTGTCCAAGTCACATTKCCCAAGCACTTGGATTTTATTAGTGATTAAAGAGATGTATTTTTGTGCATTCAGTGGTGTTTCAGAGGGAAAGCCTTCCTTCCACGTCACCTTTCTTTCATTTGCTTTCACCTATAAACCACTTCCTCTGGTACTTTGAGATGCATGGTAGAATGACTTTGTGATTGATGCAGAATCAAAGAATGGCTGAGGTTACAGGGGACCTCTAGAAGTCATCTCACCCCACCCCCCTGCTCAAGCAGGGTCACCCTGGGATAATTGCCCAGGACCATCTCCTTATGGCCTTTGAGTAGCTGCATGGATGGAGACTCTWCACATTTTCTGGGCAGCCTCTGCCAGTGCTCATTCATGCTCTTAAAAAATAAAAGTTTCCTGATGTTGAGAGGCAACCTCTTCTATTTCACTTCATGCCCACTGCCTTGTCCTGTCAATGGGTAACAACCAGAAGTGTCTGACTGTCTCCTTGGCACTCTGCCTTCAGATATTTGTACACATGGATGAGATCCCTCCCTACATAACCCTTGTTTCATATATTTAACTTKTCTGATTGGGAAGGGAAACTTGTTTATGAGAATGTCCACTCTTATCTTTGTTTCCTTTTCTTTTTTTTGAACTGGACTAAATGTGCAGAGAAGATTTACTGATTGGATTAGTGTACTAACTCTGTTTCCTCTTTCAGAGGGTCTAAAACATTTTGGAGTTTTTAATTAATTGATAAATATGCAGGAAGTATTTTGGGAGGAAAGACCACACCTTTGACCCTCCCAAATCACAAGGAAGGTTTTCTGCTTACAGGACCAATCCATAAGASCCTGTTTCCATGTTTTCTGCCTTCATGGCTGATCTGTAAATGCTAAAAAACTCCAAGAGGATAAAATGTGAAAATSTGTGCCTCAGACATGAAAATTTGCATGAGCCATGAARCCATCTTTTATGTAAGGTGAATTCTCCATAGTAGTTTACAGCATCTGAAATCTCTTACTGTATAAAAAACCTTTCAGGTTTATCTCTGAAAAATGTGTGCACAGAGTAAGAGAGAAGGAAATAAACTGTGTGCTGTATGTATCTATCTGTCTGGATATATCTAAAATCTATATTGACTGAGTAAGAATTTCCCCTATCTTGCTAATATATATTGTAATTCAGTCACCTCTGCTGTGTTGACAGAATGGAAACTAGTAATTCTCATTGCTTCTTGCAGTTCACTGCTTTTCCCATTCGTTCTCTGCAGTTGAATCAATTTTTTTTAAGGCATTATTAAGTTTTCCCTTGGAAATGCTAATTTTCTGAAATCAGAAGATTTCTTCATTATGGCTTCACGAGAAATTTTTCATTGACTGCTGAATGCGGTGCACTGGGTGCCCARTCAGCCTTGCAGAGCACTGACAGAATCCCATGCCATAATTCCTCAGAGGGCTTGCTTAAACTGAGCGGGGGAGCTGGCATCTTTTGACCTTGGTGTGATCACACAAACTCTCTTCTGACTCTGTGGATTTACTCAATTTTAATTTCACTGCCTCTTTTACAGTGTCCGGTCCCCCTGGTCTGCTGACCTTTCCTTGCAACACTTCCTGCAGTGGGGATAAAGTACAACAGCTTGCCAGATGTCACAGACAGGTAGATGTGTCCTGATAATTCCAGGTTTTCACAGCTCAGAAGTGTTCACGCTACCTTATACTCRTGAAAGAGCTCCCTGCATTCCTTAGGTTAATGCTGCTGAGTGCTTTTAGTGCTCCTGTGATTGCTGTCAGGATTAGCTGGAGAAAATGGTTTCTTTGGAGGGAAGAGCAGCAGATTTTCTGAGAGCAGAAGGATTCTGAGTCCGAGGCTTGAGCTCACAGCCAAGTGGCAGTGCCAGAGCTAGTGCCAGTCTTTACACAAATTTCAGACTTGTTTAAGTGATAATTTTTTATAAGAAAGTGCAAAGGAAGGTTTTTGCTGTTGATGCAAAGGCATGCTGTCTACAGRGAGGCAGAATGGAAAAAATCAGGTGGGGAAATACACTTATACGGAGTATGTAAAATTTTTACCGGATCTCCACTGCAACTTAGTTAAAAACCAGGTRCTTTTACAATGCAGCTGTTAAAAGTGTGAACAAAGTGTAAACATGCAGGAATTTTTTTGTTGTAAATTCATATTTCTCTAATATTATTTTTCTAACAGCTTAATAAAACTTTTTAAGGTTATCAAGGGCATGATAAGGAGGATAAATCAGATGTCTGAACTGATGCAGTCTCACTGTGATATGCCAATAGCAATAGTGGATAGTCTGGCCAGGACTGCCTATCATAATTTCTTGTGAGTGGTGATAAGTGCCTCTCATGGTTTTAAACCCAGCTGGAGATGAAACACCACACAGATGCTCACTCAACTCCCCCTTTCCTCCTCCCACCCCAGTGGAAGTGGGAGGAGAGTTGAAGTAAAACTTGTATGTTGAGACAAGACCAGTTTTATAATTGAAAATAAAGTAAAATATGATAGTAATGGTAATAATACTGGTAATAAAAATAATAATGGAAAAAAAAAACCAAACAAGTCAGTCATAATGCAATCACTCACTGCCTGTTAATTGGTGCCAAACCTCACTTCCCCAGCCCAGACTGGCCTCTCTTCCAGGTAACAGCCCCAGTTTGTATAAATGCCAGGAATACCCTGTTGGCCAGTTCAGGTCACCTGTCCCAGCCATGCTCCCTCACACTTTTTTGCTTTTGTTCTTGGTTTTCTTTTTGCACACCTCCTCAGTGGCAGAGCGTGGCACAAGAAAAGAAAAATTCCTTGAGTTAGGATAAACACAACTTAGCATAGACCCCAAAACATTGGTGTGATATGAACACATTCTCATTCTGAATCCAAAACACCACTGTCACAGCTACCAAGAAGAAATTTCCCCCAGCTGAAGGCAGGAAAAGAAACAAATTAGTTCAGAATTGAAGTGCCACTCTTTCCATTCTGATTTTACAGACAAAATCCTGCCATGTTGTTTGAAACCTTCTGTTTCATTTCTCTCATGACTCCTATGAAAATATATTTAATATTTAGGATTTTTGTATGTGTCTTTCCCCCTTCCTCCTCCTCAGTTCTGAAGAAAATGCATTTTGAAGGTGCTTGTTTCCTAGGCTATCAGTATTTACCATTCAGCCACTTGGCTGCTGTTTGCTTGCTTGCCCTTTGGAGCAGCATCTGTCTAGCRCACATCTTTTAGTGTCGTTGCTTGCCATGTGGTGGAGAATGAGTTCTCCTTCCAAAAATCCCTCTTGTGTTTGGGTTTCTTGGTCTCACTGGAGGAGATCCCGGGGAGAAACAGCAGGAGTGTGAGTCATGCTCCTCGCTTGAGGCGTTTTTGAAACGGGAGCTTGGTGAAGGCTGTGCTGTGCTGCCTGCTCTCCCAGCACGGGGAAGCAGAAGCTGTTGAGTGTAGGGAGAAACAAGGAACTTGTCACAGCTAACACAAAGGGTTTTGAGTGAAGTTTGTAAGGAGTAATTGATTCCACAGTGGTTTACYCAAACAACAGAGAGGGTAATACCACGGGGCTCAGCCACCTCGGCTGAAATTGTGATATGTTTTTCAACATTAAAAGGTATYATGAGTTTATTTTTCTTGAAAGATACTGTTCTATAAGGATCTCAGGTGTTTTATATAAACAATATTAGCTCCTGAAAATAAATCTACCTGACTCTTCTTTCTCATCTATTGTATTTGCAAGGCACACTGCTGATGAAGGAGGGAATGATGAATCTGACTCTATGTTRTCAGAAGGCTAATGYATTACTTTATTATACTATATTATATTAAAGAATACTATACTAACTATACTAAAGAACACAGAAAGGATACTTACAGAATGCTAAAAAGATAATAATGAAAACTGGTGACTCTTTCCAGAGTCTCAACASAGCTTGGCCCTGATTGGCCAATGAGTGAAAATAACCCACAGCAGAATCCAATGAAACAATCACCTGTGGGTAAACAATCTCCAAACACATTTCACAGAGCAAAASACAGGAGAAGCAAATGTGATAAGAATTATTTTCCTTTTCTCTGAGGCCTCTYAGCTTCCCAGGWGACAAATCCTGGGTGGAGGGATTTTTCCAGATAATGTGAATGCCACACTCATCACCCTGGCCTCTCCTTGTAAGCCGTTCTTCACTGCATTGCTGTTCTGTTTACCTTTGTGTTTATGAATGCATTAATGCAAAGAGCTTAAATTTAAACTAATACAACATAATGTATTGTTATTTTATCAGGTTAGTCACACAGAAAAAAGGTATGTTTCTTCTGCTTAAGCCTATAGCAGTTACAAAGCAAGGTGGAACTTTAAAAATTAAACTGAAGGAGCTTTACTCATCTAAATTAATTCCCATTCAAGTGTACTTTTAGTTGTCATAGATTGAAGTTTTAGATTTTATTCAAGATCATTACTGCAAAATAAAAATAAACAAATACAACTAGTGAAATGTTTACAGCTTAAACTTGAAGGATTCTTGGAACACTCATGGCTTTTATTATTAATTTATTTCCTTGGAAAAACTGAGAYGCTGATAGTAATAAATTAGTATTACTTTAGATCATTTAAGACATGTTTTTCTTTGTTCTAATTAAAGTAATTTTATTAGTGTCAGTTTTATTAGTTGAAGAATTCTTTAGTCATTTAGTTTTAGTCATTCAAAGTCATCATTAGCTTAGGTTATGCAGCTGGAAATTACAGCCACAATGTGAGACAACATGGACTAATGACTACAGTAGAACTTGCAGATCTGGAAAAATGCATTAATAAAACTTCAGCTTATTCCTACTGGCAATGAAAGATTTCTTTAATCCTTTATTGATTCAATTAAAGTATGGTTAAATTTCCGTACAGTAGAAATTTTTTATCTTGGGGAAATAAAGGTAATTAAATTGGAAAATTAACATATGACACTGAGATTCACATGAGTGGGTTGTTCTGAGGTGAGTTTTCTGTGTGTCAAAAGGTTTCAAGTGTGGTGGCAAAGCAAGCAGGAGTAAAAACTTTTACTCCTCAATCTTGTGTGGGATACTGTATAGCTGTAGATTTTGTTGGTGTCCTGGTGTTTGGCCTTTGGCTTATCCTTGTGTGTTGCTACTGATATTGTCAATATTCTGTAAATATAAAGATTTTGATGATATGTAAGTTTAGAGAGTGAATCAGGTCCTGTGCATGGATGCATTCCAGAGTTAGYGGAAYCTACAARAGAGATACTTGTACCATGTTTGCTATTTCTTCTGCAAGGGCCCTGTAGAGAAATAGTAGACATAGAAAAGAAACAAAAGGGGAATTTTAGGTACACAGTTTGTGGTAATTGGGAGTGGGGCTGAGCCTCATCCCAAGTGGGTATAGTTGTGAGCAGCATTGAAGGTAAGGAGTGCCCAGGGGCACTGCCCAACCACTAAAGGGAGCAGAGGGCACACAGGTGCAGTGCATCAATAGGAGGGGATAAAAGGCTGGGCTGAAGAACGAGATGAGCAGATGCCTGCAGATTTCACAGTGTTATTCTGTATGGGCAGATGTCTGAAGTCTTCTGATGAGGTAAGGGGTTACTCTGTTTGGGCAAATACTTGAAGCTTTCTGAAATTGTGTGGTGATRCATCTCAACTGTGACATGAGCTGTGACAATTGAGTTAACTGTTTTTTGAAGCTATGTAGGCAGATATAAGGCTCACTTAAATATTCATGGGGGAAGGGACGCTGATGAATGCCTGAAGATGTTTTGGAGAAAAATGTGTTGTTAYAGCCAGAACATGTCTAAATATTTCTGCTGAGTGTATATTTCTTTATATACTGTACATACAACTATGCATTCAGCTTATCTGTTGTATCCTAAGTGTAAAAGCTGAAGAAATCATATAAGTTATATTTGTTTTTTGTAGTTTTAGTTGATGTTTGTGTGGACATCATGCAGGTAATATCATTATACATCTCTAGATAGGGACAAGCCCATTTACACTCTCTTCTACAGATGTTTGGCTGTCTATTAAGTTCTGAGAATTACTTATAAAGCCATAAGATAGACAAATGGAATAAGTTCATAATTTTGGYGTGAAGCTTTTTTGCCAGTTTGCTAAGGCAGAATCACAACCCTGTCTCACTGTGTAGACTTAAGAGGAGAAGAAAGCCAACAATCTTCTCCAGATCCAATGGCTGGTCATGTAAAGCTGTGTTATGGCCCCTTTAATCAAAGCAGAAMATAAAGCTRTAAAGGATTASTGAAATATGTCTGGAGAGAAGGATCAAGTCCAGAAAATGGAGTTTGTAAACCCTRTGTAGGCTGTGCCTAGGATTCTAATAACACTAGTGCTCTCTTATTCTAGCACATGTCAAGAAATTAACTGGTGTGCTTCAGTAAACCTCTCTACTTTCAGTTTTGCTAAGTGATTTCTTGTTCATTTTCCTTGGAATTTGTTTGGCTTCAGAGAAAAGTTTATGAAAAAATTAGTTTATGTGGAAAAWTAGTATTRAGGAAGGTTTTCCTGATTTYGCCATACTTTTCATTTTSAGAAATATTTGAGATATTTCTTTGAGGAATTGTAGTTTAAAATGGTTTGGGATTTGGTGGTGGACAGTGTCTAAAAGAGTACAGCATTTCCATGATGGATAATCATAAAATTTTATCTTTGAAATATTCTGGGTTAGAGTGAGCAACAAAAAAAAGAGTTTTAATAGTTAACAGAAGGTAACAGACATCATTAGAGATAAGTGAAACTGTTCAAATCAGGCTTTGAGATTTCCTTTTAAATGTACTATTTCAATATTTATAGAATGTTTTCGATTAGATGCAGATATTTTTCYTTTTGAGTTGTAGATGAATGTCATTTGTTAAACAACAAAACATTACTTGGATAAAAACTAGAAAAAATATCCARATGTGCTGCCTATGAGCTGGGAAGMTGATGCTGGGAATTTAGGCTTTTTACCTGTGTTTGAGAGATTCAATATTGTCTGTTTCACAGAGGAAGACAGGGGCAACATCTTCAGGGTCGCTGATGGATATTTAGTACACTCTGCTGGATTATTAGCTGATGTAGGAGGAAATGCTTTTTATCAATAAAAATTGAGTAGCAAGAAGTTCAAATATTTAAAGAGGAAAAAAAAAAAGATTGTTCTACATCATTGAGAGTGAAGTCTGAGATGTTCCAGGTATCACCTGGAAATCTTGTCGTGCATCTGTCTTTAGGACATTGAGTTCTAATTCAAAAGCAGCCTTAAGGAATGTGCCATTGCATTTAGAAGCAGCAATTATGAAATATAGTATATCTAGCCCATTAGTGTACTATATACAAAATTGAAAGTGTTTTGATAGGGCACCTGCTATTTTTTGTCCCTTATTGTTTATTTAATTTATCTGTGATTTTAATGTAGGTTTTTAAATCAGTGATAAATATTTTTCATATTTTCTCATTTATCATTAGTCAATGTACTTATAACAACCTTGGACATCTCTCATTTTTTCTTTGCCCTCTGCAGCTGAAGATGGGAAAAAAAGGGTTTTTTGTTGCCTTAAACACTTTAGAGCAAAAAGTGCAAAATCTAAATGCTTTTTAACTGAAAATTTTGGAAATAGACTGTGAAACTTGTTTAGAAGTAAAACTTGTTTAAAAAGTACAAAGCCTTGGTTTCCTGGTATATGTAAAAGGCCAGAGTATGAAAGTTGTTTATATGTTTTCCTCACTTTRAAAGTAATGGGAATTAGATAGCTAAGTGTCTTTTGAAGTCTGACCCAAACATCCAGGTGAAAATTTGTCAGAATCTCAAGAAATGCTGCTTATTTTCCCCCTTTCAGCTCTGTGACTTTAGAGTGGCTGAACTGAGGTCGACAATTAAAGTGCTTCAAGTTGCCTGTGGAGAAGTGTGTTTGTCTCAAGGAAACAACACTGTAAATGTAAATTTTGCTCTCTTTATTTTCAAAGTACTCATCATCAAAGAGTCTCTCAATGACTCCAAAACTCTAAGGAGCTCATTGCTCAGACTTGTCTCTCTGTAGACAAATASACAAAAATATTTGGATTTAAAACTCTTAGGCAGGGGGTATGTTTGTTTAAATGTAAGCACCTGGTCMGTCCTTAACTTGCAGCAAAGTTCATGATATGGACTTCTGTGTGAAAAGTTATTCCTTCTTCTGTGGAACAAAATAACTAAATAAGGACAAAACATCTGCAAAATGAATTCCACAGTTCCTTATGGGAAAATATTCCAAAGGAATACATTACACTTTAAAGATTTTTTTCTTCGCTGATTTTATGGGCTGAGACTATTTGAAGTTGGTGTTTTTCTTCAAGCATATCGTGTCTTTGGCATATTTTTAATGATTTCTGTCCATATGATTATATGTTACTCAGGCTCTTCTTAGAAGTGACTTCTTCAGTATTTCAAGATATATTTCTCACCCAATAAAAACCAATACCCTAACAATTTTATTGTTTATTAATATATATCCTTTACTGTTTGTCCCTTGCTATATATATATTATAGGCATTCTTTGGACCTCAGAGAGAAATAGAKTTTTGATACTGAATCAAGAAGTAATTCCATAAGGAACTGAGCAAGTAATTCAGTTGAATACTGTGTCTAAAAATCCTTTATATATTTTCTTGCCTTGACTGTATGAAGCATTGATGTTTTTTGTTGCTATCATGGTTATTGAAATGTTTTCATCTCTTTGTTACATTCTTCATCAGCTTCAGCRGCAGTTATGTATGCCCAAGGAACACAGATTATCTGAGCTTTATGTCAGCACAACCTCCATTACTTTTTTTTCCCTTGTGCTATGCAGGGTTTAAAACACACTAGACTGCTGTAGAGGAAGGTTGAGTGGACTGTTGTCTCATTTGGATAGCAACTTGTTTTATAAAATCTTTACTCCTATTGCTTTCATGTTCTGAGTTGTTTTGTSCAGGTGACCACTTATTGCTGTTGTTTCTGGTTATATACCATCTTCATTGAATGGAAGGTTTGTAGCATTTTCTTTCTTCTAAATGCAAATTTCTGAGGCTCTTGGCTCATCCCTTGTTTCACAGACCATGATCACCTAATCTATTTAATTGAAATTTCCTCTGAAACTGCTTCTCCATATTTGACACAATGTCGAGTGACTCTTCTTGCAGAAGTAGAGCATGTCCATTTTGTGTTGTCTTTTCTTGCATGCAGTGGCAGTGGTTCAAAACCACTTCTCAAATGGCCCTCATCCATATGGACAGCTAATTGTTTGAATTCCATTCCCACTGAGTCAGGAGAATACTTGGCTTAGCAMATGAGAAAATAAGGACCACGAGGAACCTAACCAAACTGATGAAATAAGATGGTTCAGAAAATTGCAATATCCAGAAAAGAATACCCTGGCCTACTCTCACCTCTAGTGTTATGRTGTTTGCTTAGCAATATCATAGACTGCAATCTTCAGTTCTTTATTAAACTAWTGCATCGATAGAACAGAATAGAATATTTCTGATGGAAAGGACAAAAATGAGCATCCAGTTCAACTGCCTGTCCATTTCAGGGCTGCAGAGAAGTTGAAAYATGTTGTTAARGGYATGTTGTCCAAATGCYTCTTGAGCATTGGTAGGCTTGAGGATCGATCACCTCTCTAGGGATCCTGTTCCAGTGTCTGATCCACTTCTCACTAAAGGTGATGCCTCAGGTTTTAGCTTATATGTTTTTCAGATTTTGTGCTGCTTTCGTGTGTAGTTCTGAGCTTCATATGAGGGGATGGCGAGCTCTCTTCACAGAAAAGGCAGACAGAACAATTCCTTCTCTAGCTGGGGACCAAGGACAAACGATCCAGATCTCAGGCCCAAGAGCATAAACAGTGTGGACTGAAGAGAAAAACAAGAAGGATGGGACTTCATAATCTAAAGCTATAATTGGACAATTAACTCCAGTATGCAAATGGACCAAAACTTACAAAAGTGTGAGACCCTGTGACCTGTTGTCCATTTAGGGTTCATCTTGGGTGCAGCCCTGGCTGGGCTCTTGTGCTGCCCAAGGTGGATCCACTGAGGCCTGTTAATAAATCCCTACTTTATTCTTTAACTCTCTCTAGCCTCTGTTCTAGGTCAACCTTCAGAAGGCATCAAAGGAATGCTTCCTAATGTCCAGTTTAACCTTCCTCTGGCACAGCTTTGAACCCTTGTTTCCTATCAGTGGGTACCAGAGAGAAGAACTCAGTGTGGAGACCCTGGGGGACGTCCCCTAGGTTGGGGAGAAACAAGAAGCTTCCCTCAAAAAGCTGTTTAGACCCCAYTGGCTCCTTCCCCTGTTCCTATGTCCCTCAGCCACTTCCTGCCTATTCCTTGAACAGGAATTTGTACTGCCCCAAGACCAGGTTGACCCTTGGCCTCTCGGGAAGGAGAAACCTGGGGACTCCCATGAAGGTGTCTGGGACCCTGAACATCTCACTGCACGGCTGAATTAAACATCTGTGGATATTATGCAAAGGTCCTTTTTGCTTCCTTAYCCTGGGCTTTATTAGCAGCAATTCAACCTGCAGCAGCTCAGTATTTCCCTCTCTGTGTTCCCTTCTCAGGAAGCAGCAGGAAGGAATGAGGTCTCCCATCAGACTGTTTTTTCCTCCAGCCTAGAGAAACCTACTCAGTTGTTCCTCACAGGGCATTYCTTCCAGCCCTTTCACCTGCTTTGTTGTCCTCTTCTGGGCTGTARACTTGTTTGTTTGGGGCTTTTGGAGAGCACAGTTTAGTTTCRTTTTGGGGATGACAAAATAAGAAGCTTTAGCATTACCGCAAAAGTTCGGTTTGGTTTTGTTTTAATCGGTAAATCTTCTGTCAATTTGTTTCTTATTCCCATCGCTTACTGCTGAGATCACACTTGTTTGTGCTTGATGGTATTGAGAGACTTGATGCTATTGAGGGGTTTGCCCAGGTTTTGATTGAGTTTAGCTGCCTCAGAGTTTTATATTGCATATTTATTTATAAGCATATGGGGTCCCCAAGACTCTCAATTCTTTTCTCTCTGAAAGCCCAACACAAACAATTTCTGTKAAAATGTCACATGCATTATGCCATTATTTGTCTGAAATAATCCAGTAGAATTAAATCAACTGGAAGCTAAAGAATAGATATTTCATATATAACAGTGGCTTTAAAAGGTGAGAAAAACTTGTAGCCCACAGCACGAGCAGTTTTCAAAAACATAGGTTTTCACAATGTACTGTAACTGTTAGGAACTAAAGTAAGAAATTTATCATAACATGACAATGCATTGAAATCCACATTAAAAAAAAAACAAAACACCACCAAAAAACCCACAAACCTCACCTCCAACCCTAAAAGTTGAGCCAACCCTATGTAATTTGTTCAGAGCTAACTTCATTGAATTTCTCCAGTCGACTTCTCTTGAGTTTTTTATTTTACAGAAGTGAGAGAGCTGATGTACTTAAGCCTGTTAAAATATGGATGGGAGCAATTTCATTCCATTAACATTTAAGCAGTGCATTGGAAGTACAGCTGTACCTTACAGGATGGTGTAAGTCCTGGTATAAGAGAGTCGATGAATTATAAAATAAATTTGGTGGCAAATGGTCCCTGAAAGGTATTCATTTGATCATWTCTTTTTTTACAGGATTCCTACACCACTTAGCAAAGCTGGTGAAGTTCTTTTTTAGCCATCACAGAACAGGAAGGACAAGAAATCTGCTAAGCAACCTCTGCTGTGCTTCATGCCAGGCAACAAAATAGCTGTTTGATAGGTAAGCAGATCTTTCCCATTTAATTACAAAATGAACAGGGGTGTGGAGATGGTGGAGGTGGAAAAAGSTGATGAAATTCTTGAGGAAGGGAGGAAAGAAGGAATTCTGCTGTATCTGAGATCTAACACGGCATCTATTAGTAAAAACCATTTGTTTCAAGTAAGCTGTGAGATTTTTGGTTAGGAACTGTGTTGTAAATGCTTAAGAAAAAATAAAATCCARCATTTTCTGTAGAAAGAGATTTGTCTTTGAAAAGGCTGTCCAGAGCTACAAGTCATTTAGTTTAGCTGTTTATAATCAAGGAAATGCAAGGAGAACCAGAGACTACATAAATTCCCTGAAAGTCTCATCTGAGAGGGACTTAAGGGAATATACTGATGAGTACTGTGGAAAATTCCTGAGTTTAAATTTGCATATTTTTTTCTTGGGCACTGCACTTCTGTATTCATAAAGCAGAATGAAGTAAGAACTGCATTCCATGCATAAGGAATTCTTTTCTCTTTAGTGTAAGACAGCATTGAAAGAGAGACAACATCCRACCACCAACATTATTTTCCTTTCTCTCTGTAGGTCAGCTTATTCATTAATTGTGGGAATTGTGGTCAGTATGTGTTCTTGAAAAATGCTGTTTATCTCTGAACATTAGTGAGAAAATAGGAAAGCAGCTCTCAAGAGTTGGCAGGAACCAGGAATGCATGAAATAATGCATAACTTCAATTTTATTTTTCTCTAGTAACAAATTGATGTTGCTTTCTCTGTCAGGAGCAGAGAATGTGCAGGATCTGGCCCTTGTTCAGAAAAGCCACTTATTAAAACTTGATGTACTGAATTATTTCTCTGCCCCTCTCCTTCATGTAATGCTTCTAAAACATTTGAATGGTGTATTTTTGTATCGTTGAAATTACAAAGTAGATGCTGAAGCAATCAAAGGTTGAAGTGTGCTGTTGAACATGCATGTAYCAGACCTGCAGGGGTAGGTAAGACTTTCATACACAAATACAGTGACTGAATTTAGTTCACAGTGTGTAAATGGACTGTTGAGAAGATTTTTATGTTGCACCCTGATGTCCTGTAATGCATTCATACTGTGATGCTCATTTGTTGTGCCATAGTCCTGTTGTATCCCTGAGAATTTTTTCAGTGGCCTTTGTCTACAGATGAAGAAAAGCAGGGTATGTTAAATGAATACAGTGGGAGTTTTTCAAATGACTAAGAAATAAATTAAGTAATCAGCATTTCACCTGCTGTACCAAAATGGATGTCATTAGAAACACTACAGGGTAGGTTTGCAGCATATAAAGACTCTGAGTAGCTGCAATCTTTGATAATGATGAGAGTTGCATGTTTAATTCCCTGTGTGCCTCACTGAGAATTAGTTAGTAGCTGTATGGGACTTAAGATCAGCCAAAGCTGTCTGTAACTCCAAGTTTTAATTTCYTGAAGTTGTGCATACTTCTTTTCTTTTGGCTTACAGATCTGCAGACACTCTGCTCTGATATTATACATGCAAATTTGAGTCTAACTGGAACTTTCTGTCTCAGTCTGAGCTGATGAGAAAAGCCCCATGATAACCATATGTTACACTAACTCTGTAAAGGGAGCAATGGGATATTCTGTACTTTCTGTAGCTGTCACTGGGTATGCAACTTTTTCCTGAACTGTGTATTTAGGCCCCCATGGAGAACTGGATTTAGAGTCCTGTGCTTCTTGAGATACAGTGATTTTGATGTGAAAACAAAAGAAGAAAGTTTAAGACAGGAAATAATATTCTGTACAACTGTRAGGAGACAAAAAAGTCTCAATAGCTGGAAATGCATCATGAGGCTAGTTTTTCCAGCTTTCATGAAAAATCAACATGTGTATTTGTCTCCTCAATCATTTTCCTTTTTCTTCTTGAGTGAAGGATAATAGATTCTCTGGGATTTTTTTTTATTTTTCAGCATTTATGTTAAAGACTAGGGTAGGTATCTTCAAATAGCTTCAATAGTGTTTACTTGCTGCTCCTGTTACTGAGAAAGCATTCCCTATGGTTCTTTCTTAGAACCTGTGACAAGTTTTCCCCATTCATTGRCAATTCTGGATGTTTCCCTACTGCACTTTGTTTTCCTGTTCCAGTAGTTAGTTTGAAATGTGCTATGACTATTTTCAGACAAACAGAGRCTTGCTGGTTTTCTGTTTCAAGATCTTGCTATGTGGGGTAGCATTTTTATTTYATCTCATTTTTCTAAGCAACAGTTGGTGCTTTGTGAGAATGAGCAAAAAGTTGCCAATCAGGCTTTGTCAAGCTGGGATTAAAATTACACAGATTGTACACAAGGGTAGGAGCTATTTGCCTTTTATTTTCTTGTAGATGCTACTCAACATTGTAGCTGATCTAAGACTTCTCAAAGGTTTTAAATACCTACTTGAATATACTGCTTAAGGTTTTCTTAGATATTAAAAAATTGTAAGAGCAAAATTGTTTCCCCTTTTTTTTTTTGCTATGTACCTTAAGATCATACTAAAACCAGTTATATATAGAAATGAAATTTTAGAAAATATTTCCATAACTCATTAAAATGTTAAGGWCAGCAGCAATTATGGAAGAATTCTTATTTGGCATTMGRGTTGGACTTGATGACCTTGGAGGACTTTTMTGACCTTAGTGATTCTATGATATTTTTAATATATTTAAGCTAAGGTATAGTTAAACATAAAATAGGGATGGGGGGGATGTGGAGAGATAAACTGAATAGAGAGATTATATTAATTTTTTAGGATAAATAAGATGAGGAATATTTCATAGAGTAAATGTGCAGTGAGAGTCACAAAGAGCTCAAGATGACCTTGTCTGCTGAGGAGACACCATTTTAGTTGTGGAAACAATTTTTGCTTTGCAATTTTTCTGTTTTGCCAGAGAAGCAGAATTTTCACAGTCACATGTTATTTCTGTGCATTTTGGTCATAGGAACCTGTTTTGAACATATTTGACAGCCTGTTAAAGTATCAAAGCAAAATCACATTGAAACAAGCAGATGGATTGCATGCCCAAATAAGAGAGATGCTGCATTACTTGGTTATCCAGTAAAAATGTGAAAAATGCCCTAGGCTGGGGAGAGGTTTATGTGAAGTTTAAATCTTCAATGCACATCAAGGTCAGTCAAACACAGGTCACAAATCTATAGGATACCAGCCTTCATTAAAGCTCCTAGTGTCACTGTCTTATTTTCTGGAAAAATCCCTTTGCCAGGATTTCTTCTCCTGGGAAGCTGWGAAGCCTCAGAGAGAAATGAAAACAATAATTATCTGATGGCTTCTCCTGTGTTTGCTGCTTTGGAATGTGGTCTGGAGATTCTTTACCAACTGGTCATTATTTGATTGGTTTCATGTGAATTGTTTTAACTTMATGGCCAATCACCATCAGCTTTGTTGAGGCTCTGACGAGTCAAGAGKTTTTCATTATCATTCTTGTTAAGCCTTCTGTCTGTATCCTTTCTCTATTCTTTAGTACAGTTTTAGTATAGRATTCTTTAATATAATATATCATAAAATAATAAATCAGCCATCTGAGAAGATGGAGTCAGATTCATCATCTCCCACCTCATCCTGGAGACCCCTCACAAACTCAGCACTCCCAGGTTTGCTTTTGTGTTGCTGTTTGGAAATAGGGCTTAGTGAGACATCTCTGTAGAGATGTTTTCTTCAGTGGTTTGCAGACAGATGATGTTCCTGTCAATTGGACATCTGTAGTTTTGCTGCCTGGCTTAACTTTCATCTTAAAGTATTAGCTTGAAATAACAGCAGCACAGATTTTAGAGAGTATGGGGACAAATATTTCAAGGGAATGTGAGAGGGTTATTTGGATAGGGCTGAGAGAATGAAGACACAAGGAAGAGAGAAGAGGGCAGTGAGGGCATAGTTAGTGGGACATTTTTTATGCTTAAAACAGAGATGTGTAATAACACCCTGTCTTCAGGTTGTTTGCAGGTGTTTGGTTTGCTGCAGYGTGTTATCTCTTCTTTCAGTTAGTATGGGCTCTTTCTCAGTTGTTTTGTGGTTAAAAGACATTGCATTTACTATTTTGTGTAAAAAAAAAAAATAGTTCTACTACATGGCCCGTTTCTCTGGGTTTTGGGCTAGGGCAAACTAAAAGGATGTTAGTTGGGTTTTTTTGAGTGKTTTTTTTTGTAGTTTTATCATTTTGATCTCCAGAAAGGAATATGTTGTTTGCAACCATCAGGAGAAGCCAACCTCTTGGGGGAAGGTTTGGGGCCATGGTGGGAGGAGGAGATGACCAAAAGGAGCTCATTTGTTGTGAATTATTGTCCTGGTGGTCCCTAAACTGTTTCARTGTTAACTGAGGAGTTCAGTAAAAKGCACTTGAGGAATAATGGGTTCCAGTGTTAAAGGCACTAATTTACCCTCCTAATGCTAACAGATGAAGTGTGTGCTGATAGAAACTGGAAGGCAAAGACTACTGATTTCATAAAAAAATGTGAATTAGACTCCATTTTTAAGAGGAATCCTGTCAGCTTGCCACCCTGTGTTGGAAAGAAAAATTATGCCCAGGTAGGGCTATTTTGATAAAAAGACAGAATGGTATAATAGGGAGGATAATAATGTTATAATTTGTGTATGTCATCAGGAGTTGCTGAGCAATCTGAGAGTGAAAGCATCACATAAACTATATAATTMTCAGAAGCTGAATATGTGAGTATTTTGGCATCAACCATCCACTGAGTAAATAAATGTTTGCTGAAGGTTTCTTCCACAAGCCTTTTTTTTCTTCTCTTTTTCCTTTTTTTTCTTTTCCCATTAGGAATGAACCAGGGCTGGTTGCAACAGCTTATCCATATTACAGACAAATCTACTAACCACTGAGGTGGTCCTCTTGCTGATGATTAAGGTTGTTAAAGCAGTTTTTATTTATGTAAATTTATAATCACTAGTTTGTTAATATTCCCACACTGGGCGAATGTTATGTACAAGGAGCTGGTTTATCTGGTTTGAGAAGAAAGTCATCATTTTAGACAAATATTGGTAAAAAATCTTATGTGCATTTATAATAACAATAGTAATATTCAGACTACCTGAACCCCACCAAGGAAAGGCTTTAATTCATTTTTGTTAAATAATAATAATAGAAATTTCCTTACTGTCTATGATGATGGCTTCTTCACTGTTTTTTTTTTATTTCTTCTATTTCATAGAAGAGAAAAATTATGAAGGCAATTTGAACTATGAGAAAGTATGTATGCAAAACCTGGGGAGGTTTAACCCTTACTGTGTTGTGTCTACTTTTATTAAAACCCAAGGGGGTGAAAGTGAATGGAAAGAAGGAAAATGCCATTTGGGAATCATCATTTGCATTTTCAAGGTTGCTTATTAAGCATCTTTCTTTAATGAGCACATTTTTGTCATATTGTAGGTGTTTGGCAGTTATCAATAGTGGTGTCATTCCCAGAGCAGTCAGAAGTATTTACATCCCTKTATGGAGCTTAATCAACTAATATATGAATATATATATATATATACACATATATATTCTCCCTATTTTGCTGCCCCCAAAGCATATTTTTCAGTTGTCAAACTCTTTCTTCTTCAGGGCTGTAAATCAGTTCAGAAGAGTTAACTCTTAATGATTTAATTAAGTCTTTTTATTATAGAATATGGCATTAATTTAATTCCTAATTTAAGATGGTTAAATAACCTTATAGACCCAATTAGGTGAATCACATTGAATATCTTTCAAATAAATAACATGGGCCTTTGTATAAATGGCATCTAATCTCTAATTATCTTTTTGTTAGGATTTCTTCCTAAATATTAAATATTTTATGTTTTATAATGTTCATGTAAGATCTACTTAAATATTCTCAAGGGWCTGCCTTCTAGAATAGTTGCTGATAGACATTGACTGTGAAGGGTGAATATAGTTAATGCATTGAGTGTTACAAATATGAATAACTTGAGTTCAGCACTGGCTCTAGAAAACAATTAATATTTATGGAACAAAAACATTTGAACATGTGCATAATTCTGAACACATATGTGTGTGTATAGACTTCTGTTATGCACATAAATTTGCACATCATAATAGCTTTATGAGTCTAAGACATATGTGACCAATTTCTTTAATATGAAAACTAAAATTATTTTAGGATAATGTAAAGACAGACTTTTTAGTTAGCTATTTTTTTTTTCTGTTAAATTTACCAAATTTATTCAGAGAAAGATTAAACCAGAGCTCTTCATCCCCTGTGATGGCAATATGTAGTAATGACAAGTTACAGTGCTTTGGGTACTTTTCATTTTCATTCAGTTTAGTTTTGCCATTTTAAAATTTATCATTAAATTATTATGATTAAATTCCATTTTAATGAAATCCAAGGTTGAAAAGCCAGCTTCTTTAATATTTATTCCTTTCCTATTGTTTGTAAATACAAATCACGGCTGTTCTGTATTTTCAAGCTTATTATATCACTGTTTCATTTAAAAAAAAAAAAGATAGAAATGGAATTAGTGGGATGATAAAACACCCATTTCCACAGTAATTGTCTTTTAACACACCAAGCACCAAGTCTAGTGTTTTCCCTTTCTGTAGTGCCAGGTGGGTTTTTTTCAGATGGTTTATTCTGCAGAAAGGAGAGTGGTTTTTAGAGGTCTGTGAAGTGCTGGTAGCTGGAGGTGTCTGAGCAGATGTGCTCKCTTAACGTGTGTGTAAAGGCCATAAAAATGAACATCAGGAGTGGTAAACGTGCATGAGGACTGTGCATCATCACAGCTATGCCAGCTCCTTTCGTCCCTCATTGTGATAATTTGCTTGTGGGAAATTTTGGATGGAATTTGAGGTGGGACCTTTGGCTTTTTACAYGATGGAGTTTATTTTTTTATCTTTTATATAGGCAGGGAGGGTTAGTTTGGCTCGCGTCTTTACTGCGTGGTTCAGAAGGTTAGAAGGCCCTTAGTTATGAGACTTTTTAAGGAGTTATTGACTAATAAAACACTGCTAACAAGAATTTTTATGCTTTTGACCTAATCTTTAAATATTTCATCTCATGGACCCATGCTGCAACGTAAGCTTTCTTTCCTTGCATTTCAGATTCCGACACCTCCTTAGTCTTTTAAGCTCTCCAGCAGTTCTGTACTGAGGCAGACTCCATAGACTTTTGCTGTTTGCCATCCCAGATTGCCCTTTGAAGCAAGAACCTTGTTCTTACAAAGGTGTTCTCAGCAGCAGGGAGAAGGGYAAGTTCCCTGCTCTGTCTCTGCATAGTGCTTTGTGGTGGTGTTGGAAGGTCTCCAGGATRAGRGAAGAGATGAAAATCTTGACTCCATGTTTCAGAAGGCTGATTTAGTATTTTATGATATTAGATTATATTAAAAGAAAATTATTTACTTAAACTATACTAAAGAAAGAGAAAGGAGAAATCAGAAGGCTAGCAAAGAATGATAATCAAATCTTGTGACTGCTCACAGCCTTGACACAGCTGGACCTGCAATTGGTCATCATGTAAAAACAATCCACATGAGACCAATCAAAGATGCATCTGTGGGTAAACCATCTCCAGACCACATTCCACAGCCATCAGACAGTTATTGTTTACATTTTGCTTCTGAGGCCTCTCAGCTTCTCAGGAGAAAAGATCCTGGCAAAAGGATTTTTCTTAAAATCTGTCAGTGACAGTACTTGTGTGAAAATCTTGGGATGGTGAGTGGACAGGGCTATGCTCTTGCACAATTCACCTTTTCAACATTAAGTTTTCAGTTAGCTGTGACAGAAGGAGAGAAAAAGAATAGAAGGACAAGAGAGAGAAATTCCACTTACACAGATTAGCCTTGGTGCACATTGATTAAGCACAACAGTAAGAGCTTTTGAGAGAGGCTATATAGCAAAACAATAAATTTTCCATTTTATTACAGAATGGAGAAAAAAAAGGACGTGTGTAACTTTATGAATWAAATTAGATAGCCAAAATTGAAAATTATATGCAATAATAAGAAAAAATACTACTTTGTTTATTTTCAAAAGAAGCAGAAGTAAATTTATGGAAATTGCTTCTATTTTCCAGCTCCACTAGCTTTCACAGAAAATTCCATTAACAAAAGATGAAACTAAACATATATTTTGTAATAAATGTGTGACTTTTCAGAAAATGAAGAAATTATTGCAAGAACCTGAAGTTCAAYGCTGCTTTTTCCTTTTTATTTTCCCATTGAGGCAATTGGGAATTTTTTAATTTGAATATTCGCAACAGCGGCAGCTGAAATATTATTTTCACTGACCCACTCCGATTTAGAAAAGTCTCTTGAGATGTGTACTTGGTGCTGTTTTGTATTTTTTTTTTTTTTGTGGTTACAGTATTTTGGGAAGAATCTTTTTCATTCCTTTGTTGAACCTCTGTTTCAAAGTACCTTGGGAAAAGGCCTTGTCTCACCTATAGTTTCCATTTTAGTTTTACTTAACCAGCTATTTWTTTACCCAAAAGATGGGTTTGCATGAATATACACAGAACAGAGTAACAAATCAAGCKGCACAATTAATCTACCTGGATTCCTGTACTATAGTAAGTCCTCTGGTCCATACATTGCATTTCTGCCTGCCTGCCACACCTTASTTCATAGCTGGAAACTACCAATGTCTAAATCTCATTAGATCTTGACTCTCTTCTCACATTCACATTTTTAGTGATATTTCTTGTAATCCTAATGCATTAGTGTCCAGGTGGGATAATAGATGGATTAACTTGCTGCAGGAAATGTTATCTGGTACTTTTGGAAATACTTCAAATAGTTTTGTTTGGAATATTAAACCTCCAGAAGAACCTTTGCAATATTTAGTCAAAGTTTTGTGACTCATTAGCAGGAAAGCATGAGTGATACGCTCTGGATTGCAATATCAGTGAAATCTGATTAACATTAGAAAGACCTAATAGCATGAACTCACATTTAGTAATTACAATATTAATACAAAAGAAAAAGCAATGTTGGCATCATATTTTTGTAAACTACTTGGCCATTCTGGCATCGTGTCTGTTTAATTAATATGTCAGTATCATTTAGTCCCTTACAAGAATAGAGATGTCTTAAACTAATGACTATCAAAAAGTAATTGAAATGGACTCAATTTCTTTATACTTCACTTATTTTATTTCTCGTTTCCCCGTGATTACTTGTAGGTGCTTAAGCAATTTGAGTATAAAGAAATCAGCAGAAATAGGCCAATACAWATTTAATTTTGACCTATAGCCTCCTTCGTGGAATTTAAATCTCTTATGCTTTCAAATTAATGGTAATTTATCTGAATRAAGAGCCATGGTAAATATGCCAGCRATGCAGTCCTGACTAATCAAAGGAAAGCAGTAATTTTGCAAAACTAAGGTTCCTGATTGTGCACCTTTATTTTTATGGGAGTGAAGATGTTTGTGCTCAGATATTTCTGCAGTCCTCTGCTTCCATAATGTGTATCTGACCGAATATGCATTGAAAGCAGCTGGGTGACCAGTGCCTATCCACCCCCCTTTAACTCATCTTTTCTCYTTTTCTTTTGGACAATAATTTGCTCTGAAACAGATCCAAGGCTAAGTTTGATGGATGTGAAGCTTTGATGATAAATCAAGCTTCAGAGACACATTCATTAAAACTGAATGGCAAGTCTACCATAATAAAAATCAAGTGTCTCAAGTGTCTAGAATGGAAACATCTGCAGATGTTCATTCCTAGAATATCCAGCCACCTTTGGAGCACCCCAGATAATTTTACCTATCCTTTTTCATAAGGTTGCAGCTCAGGATGAACTATAAAGGCCACAATATTTCATTCCTTTATAGTCTCTTAGTTTATAATGCCTTTGCCTGAACTCAGGTTTGAAGTCTCTGAGGCAAAGGCTCTTTTCTTTTTTTTTTTTCAGGAAGTGTCCGTGACTTAGAGCTCCTGATGGTTAAATACTCCCAACAAAGCATTGAAATGCTGTTCTTCTAGAATTTCAAGTAGTTTTGTGGTTGAACTCATTTATTTCCATATTTCTGTTGCAGACTAATAGCATATTCTTCTCAACCAATCAGCCAGTCAATATTAACCACTCAGAGGTAATTTATTCTTTGACATGGGAAACTCATTGGAAGTTACTTTTTTATTCAGCAGATGAGCAGTCTTCTGATRGCTGCAAAATTCATTCTGGAACATGAGACACATAGAAAGTTTTACAAAAGTAGAGAAGAAAGTGCTATGATGGTTTCATAACAACTGAGGCTTTTATCTCAATCTGAAACTTGAAAAGTATTCTAACCAAGGAGGCAGCATTTTTACTACAAGACTGTAAATGCAAAATAATGATAATGCTTTGTTATTCTGTGTACTTTGCTAAACAGACTTTCACTTGGAATTAATTTTCTAGTGCAACATAATTGATTATTATGATGTCTTGGTCTTTTCCTCTGGTTCTTGTAAGCCCTTACTGTGGTTTAAAATAATMATTTAATTCAGTAAAAGTTCCACAGAATAAAGTGTGTAGCAGCAATACAAATTATTTAATTCACTGTGATCTGGAATACTATTCTGCTCTGATGAAAACACTGTAACTTTACTAAAAACTAAATTGTCTTGATTAAATAATAATAATAATAATTTTATATTGATTCTCCACTCCAGCTAGTGATTGAATTTTCTGTGTATCATTGATCAATAACACTAAAGTCAACGTTATTACCTACATATATATGAGAAAGATAAAACCTACTTCATTTTGGTTTCCTTCTATATATGTGAAAATGAGATTTTGAGCTTGAAAAATCTATTTTTTTGTAAAAAACATGACAGGTAGAGGATGTGTCTTTAATAACTTTAAGAAAGAAAGGTGAAATCAAGGGCTTTAATGAGTTTCTTATCAGCCCTTCCTAAACTCCTTCCATAGAAATAAATGCAGATTCAGAAGGGCTGGGTTAAGCATGTGATTATGTGCAGGGGGACATGATGGGGAGTGGAATGAAAATGAAATTACAAAAAAGAAAATTTAGTTATTAGTAAGAAAKAAAAAGATCTTGGATGGCAGCTTTAGTGTGGTATCTATTTGCCAGGAGGCTAATCCAATGAATTCTTCCATTCTGACCAGTAGAGTCCTAGGCAGTAAGTTGTACAAAATCTGTCTGGTGTTTGTTTGGAGCTCTTTTTCTTSATCTTTTTTCCCTTTTTATCCTTCCTTGACCTTTACAGCATAACATAAAGGTCATCTGATGTCTTGAACTGATGGGTGTACTGGGCTATATATTTGTGTGAACATAAGAAACTTCTTTATATTTCCTTGCTGTTTATCAAGCAAATGTTCTATATTTATATTCATGACATTATGCACTGCTGTTGCCCAGAGTTAGAAAATTGATTCATATGGAAATAGCTGTGAGAAATTCGAGATATAAATGCTCTGACAGCATCCATATTCTCCGCAGCATTGTCAGGAATTTGTCTGGCCTATTTGTAAATCATCAAAAGGCATGCTGGTTCAGAGACTCCCACCTGGCTTCCTCCAGTGTGGATGTGTAGAGGTCAGTTCTTCCGATGTGGGCTACTACTCAGAGCTCTCTCTACAAAACACCTTCTGCTGTTACSCCTGTGCCACGCAGGCACACCTTTCTGTCACCATCATATTTTCTGAAATATCCCCTCACCAGGATTTCCTCTCCTGAGAGGCTGACTGATGCCGGCAGGGGGGGTGATTTACAGAGGCGAACGAGCCGGGGCTGCTGTGGAAAGCGTCTCGAGCTGTTTYATTTTCCAGCATCAGTCTCATTCCATGGTTATGACAATGGGAAGATGCCAGCAGCTCACATTCCAGGCAGCAGGCCAGGAAACTTAATGCTACAACTTACTTTATAAGCTTCTTGACTAATCCCACAAAGCAAAAGCACATTGACAGTAGCTCCATCCAACTACTATAAGCACAGGTACCTTTGGTTAAACAATGCTTGCTTATTTTGAATACAATACCTGCTTGTAAGCCTTAAAACACAATGCACAGAGCTCCATTATTAAGCTTTAATCTTTCTAATATCTTGCTAGATAAACTTTTCTGTAGCTTAGAGAGCTATTCACACAAGTGTTAATACACGGACCATTGTTCTATTTGTCCTTGCTTTTCTCCTTTTTGAATAATTTTTCTGCTGACCTAAGTCATGGCTGCTGCTCTAGCTCTAATCACAGTTCTGCTGCATCTGAGGCCTGCCTTTTGCAGCTTTCCCCAAAACCCTCTAATTTTGTGRATTCCCACACTGACAAGCCTCAGAGAAAAAGGAAAACAATCATTATCTGATTTGCTTCTTCTGTATTTTGCTTCTTTGGAGCGTGGTTAGGACATTGTTTACAACTGGTCATTGTTTGATTGGTTTCTTGTGAATTGTTTTTACTTAATGACCAATCACGGTCCAGCTGTGTCGGGACTCTGGYGAGTCAGGAGTTTTTCATTAGTATCTTGTTAAGCCTTCTGTCTGTATCCTTTCTCTATTCTTTAGTATAGTTTTAGTATAGCATTCTTTAATATAATATCATAAAATAATAAATTAGCCTTCTAASAGCAYGGAGTCAGATTGATCTTTCCTCCCCACGAKGGGAGACCCCAGAAGATAGCACACATTTCAGATTTCTACCAGTGGAAGCACCTTGGGGCAGGGGGCATTAATTTTTTTGCAGTCCAAAGCAAAGGCAGAAGGGTCAGTTGTGCGAGGCAAACTCTCAGGCTGTGAGCTCTGAGGRGCAGCCCTGGGATGTGCAGACTCTGGCACAGGAGGCTTTAGCCTGGCTGGCACCTCAGGATGATCAAYAGCAGAAATGTTGTTCTAAAACCTCTGTGAAGTTTTCAAAAGTTGGTTACTGCCAGTCTGTGTCCACGAGGCAAAGGCTTGTGCACTTATTGATTTCCAGCGCTCTTGCTGGCCTTCTCTTTTCCCAAGACATTGCCAAGGACTATTCAAATTATCACTTTGTTACACGCATGGTGAATTCTTCCCCCACAAACCAGGCAGTGTGACACAGCATTCCCTCGACAAACTTGTGAGTCTGTGGTTTGGCTGAGCTGTGTTGATATGCATCTAATTTTCAATTCACAGCAGTTTACTGTCCTTGGGCTGATGTGCTCAGGACAAGTCAGACTCCAGAAAAATCCTAAGTGAGGGCAATTTAAGCAGTCGCCTAAAAAAATTTTACAGCAATGAAAATCGAAGTTACRCTGACTTTTATGGAAATTGAAAGTGTTTCTTTATATGTGTTTTTAAGACTTTGTTTTGAGATAATTGTTGAGTCATACAGACAAATARCACGATGCTAATGTCTCTAAAATTAAAATGTGAATAATCAGTACAATGTTACAGCAGCTTTTTTTTATTAACCTCTGCTCATATTTGACTTGCAATATCACTTACTCCATAGGTTCTGTGTTTCATAAAAATGCTGTGCATCTGAGTATGGCCATTGAAAGGATAATGATACATATGCAGTACTTCAGCAGCAGTAAAGAAAAGCAAAATACATATTTTCTTTGTAATCCTAACGGAGCACTTTTTTTAACTAAGCATCAGGGAGCGTGTATTCACAATGTGTATTACAGRAGTTACATTTCTCATTAATTATTTTGTAGCTGAGTTTCTTTCAACCTCAGACATAAAAGTGAAGGGCTTTKTGTTTTTGTATTAATTAGTATCTTTGTGATAAACCATTTTTTGCTCCGATGGCTGATAAAATAATCAGCATTAGGGTATGTGTATGAATATTCCCTTAGGGTTCACTTCAAAGAGTGAAAATGAGGAATATTTTCATGAGCATGAAAAATTGCTCCAGAAATGTATGACATGTTGTTTGAGAAACACTTCTGAGGTAAACCTTGTAGTATGCAACATACAAACAAGGTGTATGTCCTTTTAAAATTTTTAATTAGAGTAAAAATATTTTCTTCAATATGCAACAAGGGAAGGTTATTATAGTCTAGGATTTTTAGTGATTCTGCAGATTGGCATATTCTWTGTGATGTGATTTTTAATTTTCTTCTAAACTCACAGATTTAAGAATTGTAGAGCATGTTTATATTCCTGCTTACACACAGGGGAGCTTCACTGTTCCTTGAGATCAGCAAGGAGCCAAAGCTGGCATCCTTAGCCAAAGTTCCCTATAACATAAAATATCTGATAGCATTTTTTTTAATATGAATATTCATACTTTCAAATTGTTCCTCTGTAYTTATGATTTTGGCAATCAGCCTGAACTTTTCATACAGATAAACAGGTCTTTGGTACCTGAACAAATGTGGCTTGGGATGTTTACAGATAGATGGACGTTTCTGATGCTCTTCATCATCTAGTACAGGGTTATGTTATTCAGGGAAAGGTTTACCTGTAAGCAAATCTTTACCATTRTAGCATTTGCAGAATTCTTTGTGTGGTCATTAGGGAAATTGTAGGGGAAAAAAAATAAATCTGAGATTATCTACTGCATCTAAAGCTTTACACTCTGCTCCTTAAAAGCCTATTTTATAATGTAGCTAATGGAGAGCTCACGAAGTTGGGAAGTAGTGTGGAAGTAAGATCTACCTGCTTGCAAGGTATTTTTATCTGTAAAATAGTGGCAACAATTCACTGGGTTTGAGATGGAAATTTTTGCAAGAGAGAAGAAAGGATCACATGATGAGGCTATTCCTGAACACACCAGTGGAACGTAGCACTACTTCTTGGTTATGACTTTTAATTCTGTATCTGCAATTTGCATTTCCTAGTTCCTCCTTGCTTCACTGCAACWAAGGTGGTTTTGATCAARTTATGGCCTCTTGGCYRCYTRTGTARTTTAATTTTGCTAAATTTCTATCTRTYTGGGGTATGTTGACAGTTCTTGGTTTGAGCATGGCTGAAAGGAAGCAACAGATTCCTGAGTATATGGCCAAAGATATGTCTTCTTCTTTGAGATATAATTTTTTTCCTTTATTTTCTCCACCCAATAATTTATCTCATTTATATCAGATTCCAATTTCAAGTGCTCATCAAAATGAAAATCCAGATGGGAATTTGTGCTTCTGTACTACCTAGAGAGATGGTACATTAATTGAAGTATACTTTATTATAATGCCTGCAGTACCTGTTGTCACACTCTAGTCTTTCTTATGAGGGTTCCTTCATTTCTGTAGATCTTGATAGACCCTGATACATTTTTTTTTCCAGTCAAACTTGATGTCTCCTCTTTTGAAGATGTGACCAAAGAAACATGCTTAGTGTATGCTGRTTGACATTTTGCACGGAGTTTTGCAGATTGTGCTCTTATCTCATTATGCTTTTGTCATTATTTTCCACTCTTGCYATGTACTGTAATGTCTCTGAGGATGACTGATTGCTGTTGTTCTTGTTAGTATTACAGGTACTGGTTTCTGACATAGTTTTTGTTCTAAAGAGTACGTAGACTCAAAGAGGTGAGGGTTTGTTCAAATAATGGTAAAACAGCTGCTTTGGTGTTTTGTTGGTATTTATACCAAATTGCCAGTATTTGATGTGCACTGGGGACAGAAAAGCTACAGATGACAGAATTTGGGACTGATAGCTTGTCATGTTCTTTGAACCTAGGGTCAGTGAGTATGTGAGGCACCTGAGTATTTTCTTTTATGGTCTAATTGCTGAGTTAATTCATCCTGATAATCTTTTTAGCACTACTGAACTGTGCTGTACTGTAGAGTTCTTTATCTGCCTGAGACCTTTTTGTTAATCTTGAGAGCAAGTTCCTCAGTGCATACAATCACATGGTATTTGCACTTTATGTAATAGCTCAGAAGACATTTGAATGCATAACTGTTCTAGTCTCTCTCTCCTCTTAATTTTTTCTACCATGACATATCCTGTGATAAACTCWGCTCATATTTTGATTTTTGTATCAGCTTAACAAGCTTTTAATTTCTGAAGTYTTTAAAAAAGTATTTTAGTACTTAGAGAAAGATATATATTTATCTGACATTTTAAGCTTTTTGTCAGCATTTTTTCATTTAATTTCTCTCCTTCTGTGGAGAGTGTAGGGGGAATCTGTGAGTCTTCTTAAGGCTTTTTTCTCACAGCTCTTTTTCAGGAGGTTACATGGCTGTACTTTATCAGTGCTGGCCTTGAGGCAGCTGTATTCTTAGTAAGAGATCTGACAGAGAGTGCAGCTTGCCTCTTTTTCAGCTTATTGATAAATCTATTACATAGAATAGGTGCTAAGATGGATCCATGAGGAACCTGATTTCTGGACCTAGAGCCAACCATTAATCACTGCTCGTTGTTGACCTCACTGGGAATCTTTTGTGAATGACTTCACATTAAGCAGGGAAAAAATTTCAAAGCCTGAACAAAAGAAATTTTCCCCACATTTAAAAAGATTTTTATGAAGAAATGAAGTCAAATCAAATGTAAAAARTTGATTGTAAGTTCAGGACAAATTTTCTTGATGAACCAATTTCTCAGTCTCAAATGTTGATGAAATGACTCTATTAATTGTTGGTGCAATTTAAACAAACAGCCAGGAAGRGAATAATGTGAATTATGCTGATATGCCTGGATTGAGTCCATGTTTACAGTACTCTGTGTTCTGTCACCAAGTGTCCTGATTCTGGCCAGGATGGGGTTGATATTTTGCAGTAACTGAGAGAAGGCMAGGCTAGGACATATTCTACACCACCTCACACAAATTTCTGGGGGTGGGGAAAGGGACTYTTCTCCAGGGGGAAGGAGCTCCTTCTGGTCAAGAAAATGGGGTTGAAGGAAGCTGTCCAGTATTCCCAATTATTGGGGCAGAGGAGAAGGATTTTTWTTTTCCATAATTTATTTTCTTAGACCCCCTGTCATTAGTATTGTTGATGTTACAAATAATTTCCTTTTCTCACTGCTGCAAATTGTTCTCCTCTCAGCTCACAATCTTTGTTTTTTGTGCCTCCAGTTGGAAGAGGAAGGGGAAGCAGCTCGTGGTTTTAGTGGGAGTGCTAAATTGAAGCATAACATTTCTAAATCAAAAAGGGAATTAAGGTCACTGGATGCTTAAATAAAGAAATATAAACAATAAAAATTCTTGGTGGTGTAGCAGAATAGAAGAACGTCTGTCTGCAAGTACTGGTAGAGGAAATTATGCCAGGTTTTTTTTTTTTCTGTAAGGATTATGTAACACTGCTCTTCCCATGGAAGAGTTCTGCCTAAAAAGAATTCTGAAGCACTTCATTATATAATTTATTCTTCAGTTCAGGTGATGCTGTTAATTTTCCTTGCTGGCAGTCATTTTTGTAGYAATTTATATTGCTATAGCAGACTTCTATAGATCACTTTTATCTATTTTTGATGCCAAGGCTTTGAAAGTGAGTGCCAGTAATTTTACATGCAAAGTCTGCTATGTGGTTCCTCCTTCTCAGAGCTCTAGGGTGTTTTTTTTGTTGGTGAAAATACTGAAGATTTTTTGTATGTTTTCCTTTATGTCATTRCTTTTCCTCAGTAATTTATATTTCTCTCATGCTCCGCGTTCTTTCTGCTCCCATTAATTTTGCTCTCTTTGTCTGTTCTCTTTTATTATAAATGTCTACTTTTTTGCTCTTGTTTCACACATGAGGAGTTAAACACCAACCTTTACAAACAACACCATTTTCCTTTATTCCAGCCAGCTCTCTATCTGTATGCCCAGCATCCACATTTCTTCCTTTTGTACTTAACCTGAACTCAATCTGTCCTCTGATCTGTTTTTCCTCAGACTTTATCCTTGACTCTCTTTATTCACTGGTTTCATTTCCTCAGGTTAAGTTTGGCCTAAGTAATCTTTACCTCCTTCCCAGTCMAGTTGGGTCTTCCATGACCTGTAAGTCGTTTTCAGCACAATCAACTCTTCTTTCTTTATTCCCAAGTTGTTTTTCTCCTGATTCTCTGCTGTATCCAAACTTGACAGATCATTTGGAGAACAAGGATATTCCCTTTAACCTCCCTTCCAGCTTTCTATGGCACTCCTGTTCCTGCATCTGTGTTTAGCCTCCTAACTTCTAAACTCTTTTTTCCTCTTGAGGTAATTTTATTCATAATTCACATATTAAGAGAAGATCTATTTTCCTTCTCTTCAAGTCTAAAACCCACATATAAACTGGAAAACACAGTTTAGTACAATGGTTTTCTCATGATATATCAAACATATCACATAATCAATAATATATTAAATCAATTTCTCTTAACCATTTGTTATTATTAATAAAGTATTTAGAATTACTACTTTGCACTCTCTGCCATACTAATCTGCTTTACTATTTCAGATAAGAAAAGCCATTATAAAAAGTGCAGCAACATTTCTGAGTAAATCCACATTTTTCCCCTTCAGTTTTCAGCCAAGACATGCTTTTAAATGTTCTACATGATTTTAACATCTGCATGCTCCACATGAATGTCATAACACAACACATGGAATTAAGGAAATGATGTCCAAACACCCTTAGTTTCTTTCTTTTTTGTTTGTAGCTTTCCATGTATTTTTTAAAGCTGCATTGCTAAATATATTTATAAAATTAAAGTTACAAAATAATCTCTTCAGCAAAAGGACTATTGCTGTGGCTATGCAACACACACAATTTGGCAAAAAGGGGAAGGGTTCCCTTGCTTTGTATAACTTTGAGATTTACCAAAAGTAAGATTCAAGATTTGCAAATATATGTGTGATATGGTGTGGTTCTCATGTTTTATATGTTCTTCCTTTTTATGGCATTTAATCATTGTGGTTTTCTGACTCATCAACTCCTCCATTATCCATTTCTGATGTTTTACTGTGTAGTACCTAATAAAAATAAGGCAGCAAAAGTAAAAGACATTACTTCTTAGTTATTCAGTACATTTGGCTATTTTCTAGTCACTGACAAGTGGAATATTTTGTTACATTTGAGAGGGACAAATCTCTATTGCTTGCAGTTGGATGCTTGATCAGAACCTTTCCCAACCCTAAAACATTTATTCTGAACCTATATGTGCAAAAGTGCCTTAAAATACTTTAATTAACTGATCTGTTTGAGATCTGCAAATGTAATGCCAGAGATCTGCTTTCACATATCAAGTCTGGTATCACGGTTCAGAGAGTAACTCTGGGTTTTTTTGGGGGGATGGAATGGTGTAATGCTGGGAAGGTATTTGGATTGGACATGTTACTAACCTCTGAATGATTCCATCTTTTGTTTGAGAGCCCCTTTTTTACCAAATATTTCAGTCTTCAAGCCTCTGTTTGGGAAAGRATATTGCTTATTTTCAGAGGGCATCCTTCAGTCTTATTCAGAACCTTGCATCTTCTCTAAAAAGCTGTGGTTTCCTGGTAGGTGCTCTCACATACACCTGCCTGCATGGGAAAGATTGCTGATTCAGCCTTATTTCAAATGTCATAGATCAACAATAGCTAAAAAATGCTGGCTGTAGAAGGAGCAGGATTAAACTATTTGAATGTTGAGTGCTTAGTCTCTTGCTTTTCAAGGTCATTGTTGCATATGATTGCCTTCAAATAATTTATAGTTTGCTTGCTCATTTGCTCTATGTGGATTTTTTTTTTTTTCACCAAAGAAATGTCTTTTGAGAGAACTTTTTATCAGCAAAGTAGGAAATTATCTGGTGAATATTAATAAGCATGTCTAGTGTCTGATGCTTGAAAGTAAAGTTTAAGTGTTTGATCCTTAGCTGCACTGCAGTCAGCTTGAGCCACTTAAGTAGATATCATGGGTAAAACTGAGAAAAAAGGAAAAAAAACAAGAAAGAAGCTGTTGGAGTTCATTACTTGAAACAAGTGGCTGGAAGTGAAGTAGCTTTGTTCTCTGTTTCTGAATGATTGAAGAGCCAATGTGATTATTCTTCAGAGCACAATAGATCTTCCACAAGACAAGATGCAGCCCTGATATGAGAGCTTTGACTTCTGGCTTGTGATGCCACTCAGCCAAGCTGCCTCCAYGACTGAGTTATCCTGATGGGAGGAGGGAGAGCCCTCCTTTTCCCCTATTAAGATCCTGTGTTTCTCACCACATGGGAGGAAGGAGAGAAATGCAGCTTTTCTCTGAGTTTATGAATGGAATTGGAGCGAGAAGGGCTTTGAGGCAAGTCTTTATCATGTGCACAGCTRGGGTCAAAGACTTCCATTCTCACAATGCCTACTCAGGGCCCTGCACCGAGTCCTCAGCATGGTGCAGGGATGGGTGCATTTCACCTTGAAAGCTTCAAGGTTAGTGTCTGGCATCAGTGATTACATTTGCAATTCAAGTTAGTCTATTTTCTGCTTTTTAGCGTTTATTCAACTGAATTTAGTGCTTGTGAAAGGTGTTCAATTGTTATTTCTGGAGACTGATCCTCCCCTTGTCCAACACTACCCCTTCTGGTGTCCCTAATGCTGAAGAAATATCTCTTAGAAGTGAGAATAATGTTTCATTTTCATGTAGCTGTAACAGCTTAAATGGGTAGCTCTGTATGGAAGAACTTAAGAGAAATCGCAGCCTATCCACATTATGGAGCARTAGCAAATAAATGACATTGACTGTCACCCTGTAGAATGAATACTGGTTGAAAATGTTCTGCATTAAATTTGGGGTAATGCAAATTGGTGGGGGAAATATTTGTGGCTGMATTTGGCTTTGTGAGTTTCTGGGAAGCAAAGAACTATATCTCAAGATACTGGGAAAATGAATACATCAGCAGGGATGTTTTGTTGGGTTTTCACAGACATATTTCTAGCATGTAATGCATTGCCCCCCAGATTGGGAAAAGAATGGAATTTTAAATAAATTATCAGACTAATTTAAGGATCATTGCTATAGAAAAGTTAAATAATATGTTCCAAAACATGAAGTGTTTTTGTAATATGGGAATAACAGAATATTATGGTGTTGTCTAAGAAAGGGAATGTACTTGCAGAGCTGAAGCTGAAAATCATAGTTCCCATTAGGAGCAGTGTTAAAACAGGGAAAAAAGAATTGAATGTCAGTTATGCATAACTCCTGTGCAAAAAGTTTCCTGGGAGCTGCCAGGTGCTGTGTATGCTTTAAATCATTCCAGCTGCTGGAGATTTAGAGGCATTGTTCAGTGGTATGGGGAGAATGTTCTCTGCGGGTTTCTGGGAGGCAGCATGGTCTAATGGCAGATTCATTGGTCTGGAGAAAGTGAACACAAACATGCATCTCTAATTTAGAAAGTACAGCTGAAAGCTGTCCTGGCTGTTTCCTYCTAGCTCGAGAAATTAGGAACAAGGCAAGAATTATGTTCACTTTCTGATCCTTCAGAAAATTAAGTATTTATTTAATAAAGTATTTATTTATTARGGTACCAAATGAAGTATTTCCTGGAGGTGTTTATAGAGCAGTCCTTCAGACCTCTTATAATTCATAGATGTATCTATTTATGTCTATACTTTGAGGTTAACCAGCTATAGACTTAAAGTGCATACCTRTTTCTGAGTGGTTCTAGAGGAAATTTGAATATTTCCTTAAAGAGGGAGAATTAAATCTTAGTATCTCACATATTTGGTAGGTTACTGAACTATAAACAGAAAAGGGAATGCCATGTCTTTCAGCCATGCTTGTAAGCAATCAGGATTCTGCTGCATTTCAGGATGCACATAGAGTTTGGTTTTTWGGCTGTGTTGGGAGGAAAGCATGAAATGAACACCAGGTTACTCAGCTGTGTTGAGACATAAGCCACTGTTGGTCTTCTCCACCAGAGTTTTGGTAATCATCAGGAATGTCAGTTTTGAAAGGTGGTTGGCCTCTGAAGTTTTTATCTTTCCAGGCTAATGTAGCTGTGTGGAGATTACAATTTTAAATTTTTGAGCCATCTGCAAGTCTCACTTTTAGACTTAATGTATGGATTTGGATTTTAAAGCCTGTCTTAGCCAAATGAATGTGAACTTCACTAAAGCCTGGAAGCCAAAAGTGTGAAATTTGAAATAAGCTTAGAATTGGAAGTCTGAGCTTGTTATTTGATATTATTGAGTGTAGTGCTAGACTACCATTTTCAGAATCTCTTTTCAGCCCAGAACTTTAAATGAATTTTGTAAAAGTCAGGCAAGATTTCAGAAAAGATACAAGGATGAGCTTTTTAGGAAAAGAAGAGTTTTGTAATAGTAAGAAAATCCAAGTTACTGAAACGAGGGCATAGAAACATTTTGAGTACTCATGGTAAGTATGTTTTGGGGCTGAGCTATCCAGCAGCAAGTAACTCTTCATGATACAGGAAAAATTAATGTCAGATCCTGTTTGCAGCTGAAATTAGGTAAATTAAAATAAGAATTAAATGTGTATTTTTAACTTAAAATACTGCAACTATAGCAAGTATGTTTGAGGATTTATTTTATTATATGAAGTCTGTGAATTTAAGACTGGATGTGCTTCCAAAGGTGAGTGGTAAATCAAAGAGTTGGACTAATTACATACACACATATATATAGGCTCTTTGGTTTTTCATGCAGGAAAKCATTCTAAATTTTCAAAATTCAGCTAACTGCAAGATGTTGCAGGCAAAACTACTTGGCACTTCGCATTTAGAGAGCTATTAGAGGTGATGCTGGAAAATAGTAATTCCCTCTCTTCTAAAATCAGCATGCTAGGGCAGTGTGTAAGCAGCTCTCCTGTGGTGCATGATGGACAMTGATTGTTCTCTCAAGAGAGGTCAATTCCCCCCATTTTAACCTCTCTTGTGTGGCCTCTTACTCAAGGAAGACATAAGCCCTCAAACTGGTGAGGTGAKCAGGGAGGCGTTGTAGCTCAGCTGCACAGAGCAGGAAGGGGGAAAAAAGTCACTTGGTGATCCCTGGCTTTGCATTGTCTACAGTACCAAGCCAGGGAGAAGAAAAACTGCTTTTCAACATCTCTGTCTGTGCACTGAAATTATTTCAGCTAAACTAGCCAGGCAGCAGAGCATGGAGACAGGTTCAACTATCTGCAGCGCAAATATGGCATAGAAACCTCCACTTAAAACCTGTTTGGAATAGTTTTGGCAGAATTGTTCTTTATTAGTCATGTCTTCTAGATAAATATGTTTGCTAAATATTCTTGCCATATGATCAGCTTAATGTTTTAAAATTTGTTTTGCAGCAGAATAAAACAATTCCATGAGATGTAAGGAATCCAGAAATGCTCACAAACAGCAGCTGCTGATTTCAACCCGCAGACAAAAAATATCTRAGCTGTGTTATGAGAGCAATAGATGCACCCAATTGAAATCAGGATTGCTCTGTGAACAAATGCCAGAGAGAATAAATTTGTGCTGATTACAATTAGTGTCAGACTGATATCCTACAAAATTTCATCTTACTTACAATGCCAATTTAGGAAACGCTTAAGCACATGCTTAAGTATAATTAAGCATATGCTTGGTCCTTGACTGATTTGGGGGCTTGCACTGAAATGTGTGCACAGGGCCAGCAGCTTTCCTGCTAAATTCTGCAACCCATAACATYCTGATTTATTTTAGTGTTAGAAGAGAAACTCTAATTCATTGTGCAATTACTTAGTCGAGAGTTGTAGTTCCTGCTGGCTGTGACTGTGTATWAAAAAACCCCAACAACAAAGGCACATTAGGAATTACCTTGGAAAAGAATAAAAAGCAATCTCTGGCTACTTAAGAATATTGACACTAATTGTGTATTTTAGAGGACAAAGCTCCTAATTCAAGTCAGGGAAAAGTACTGGGTAGGCTTTCCCTGTGCAGTCGTCATGATTTATGGGATTTCTGTCTGAATGATCATAGCAGTGGGCAGATGGACTGTTCCTGTAGTGCTGGAATCTTGACTTGATCTGATGGGTAGTGGTTTTTAACTCCAGATACAGCCCTATTTTACTGCTTCATCAATCTCTATAGCTTCATTTCATATTTTAATGCACACGATAGCAATCCTAAATGAACATGTATTTATTTTTAAGGCATTTTTCATCAAACCTGGGATAATATGGATGAATATATTACAAAGAATAACCATCCTCTGTTTAGAAAACAATGTGACAGAACCTGAGATCTTAATGGTCACTATGACAGCTTTTTGCACTTGATTTCTTCAAGAAAAATGTTAATATAAATGTACACTGAATTTTCAAGGTGRTTTCCTTTTATTTTCAGTATATCAYTGGAAARTCTTTGAATTAATTGAAAATGRGATGCCATCTCAATATAATTTGYTTTCTRTTGATGATGCCSTGTATTTTTKGTCRTTGTATGTCTWGGGGTTCCTTTAACATTCTCTGATGTCATACCATTCCCAATAACAGCTTTTCATCCTTTATAAATGGCACCTCTTGATGGCCCTGGCCTGTTGGGAATATGGGGTTAAGGAATGCATTTACTTTCATTCCAATCTTTGCTGTCAGCACATTATTTTTGCCATCTCTCTGAACCCCACTGATCTGTCTTCTTCTTAATGTACTTGTGGAAAAGTCTTACCTCAGCCTCTTGCACAGTTTATGCCCATTTTCCTTATTTGGCTCATCTTTCATCATTTCAGCTTCTACCTGTTTTATATTATATCTAACATATAAGGCCTTTTTATTCTTGATTACATTATGCAGGTCTGATTTCATCCAAGCTGGGATCCTCTTTCCTTTCTCACCTATTCAGGCAAATGAAATGCAGAAAGACTGAGCATATTGTGCAGAAATACACTATGAACCAACAGTTCTTCTTTGCTTTCATAAGCTCTTTACTTAGTTCAAACCTGTTATTTAAAAGTTTTTATATGRATTTGTTTGGTTTTATTGTTTGAGAGTTTTTTTAGTGTTTTGTCCTTTTTTTTATTTTTTAGAAGCTTAAAATCTACAAAACTTGGCCTCATTTAATGTTTAATTTCTTTTGGGTGCGTATTGCTATCCATAGCTCCTACAATTACTTCACAATAAGGAGATTTTTTCCCCCCACACCATTATCTTAAAAAGAAAAATACTTTCTCTCTACTCCTAAGTCTAGGAAGAGTGTGATTTCTAATACCACTTGTTGTGCATTGATTTATATCATGGCAATGAAGAAAGAATAAGAATATAAGAATTTATAAGAATATATTTCCTTTCATAAGCCATTGTCACTGACAGAACAGTGTGCAAATGATCAGYTTGCTTGGTTTGGTATCAGTGTTTCAGGAGAATTCCTTTAGTTGACATGATCARTGTCTTCCATCTGTTTTAATTTTGTATCACTGTAACACCACTGATTTCTAAAGTATAGCTGTATGCATAGATTGATTTAAGAATGGTGAAAATATCGGGACAAAACACAGAGTTTTACAGATAAATACATGGGATTGAAAAATACATTTGGGATTAGGATTACATTGAGAAACATGGGGTTTTTTTTGGCTGGGTGAGGGATCTGAAAGAATCTCACTGCTAAGAACAGAGCTTAGCTCACCTGTGAATATGTTTTTACATCTCAAATGATTTGATTGCACCTCAGATGAGCAGTATGGCCATTCATTGCTGGTCAGAACCTAGGTGAGGCTGGTTGAGTGCAGCTGCACCCATAACTTTGTGCCAGCAACTGCATCTTTGACTCTGAAAGTAGCAATATGGCCCTCCAAAATGGMACTGAGAATCACAGAGTGGACTGGGTTGGAAAGACCATCTGGCTCCAATTACCCTGCCATGGGCAGAGACACCTCCAGAACAGGTTGCTCAAAGCCCCATCCAACCTGGCCTTGAGACTTCCAGAGATGGGGCACTGACAATTTCTCTGGGCAACCTCTTCCAACCACTCCCCACCCTCATGTTCAAGAATTTCTAAACCTACCACATTATTTTCCCCTCTCTGATAGTGGCTGGATTTTATTTAGGATCTGAAAGGAGCTGCTTTTATCTGTGGAGTATAGGCTGATGCTGCTTTCAGTACAACACGGGCAGACTGCACAGAAAACAAAAAATTTTTACAAAGTGCACACCCCCAAAACGTGTCTCTGTGTCTAGACAGAAGATTCCTGGTGATGCTAACAGGCTTCAGCATTGCAACCCAATCAARACAGTTGCAAGCTTTAAAATCTCATCAGCATCAGCTGAGTCAACACAGTTAAAGATCATCCTCAGGAGTTAACCTTGCTTGATTCCAGTGGCTGATATTTGCTAGCTTGGAGTGTGGGGGAAAACAGAAGGGTCAAATGTTAATTATGAATCTTAAGTCATTGTTTTTTTCCTCATGAGTATATTATTAARTATACTATACAAATTATTATATAGATGATATAGTATATATAATAAATTATATTTACTATAATATAATATATATTATATATAATATAATAATTATATATAGTTATAATAATTATATAATAKATATTACTATATATAATATCATTATATTGCATATATAATTATTATATTACATATAATAAATATATACTATTTTCTTTTATAATTATATGTATTATCTATAATTTATAGTTTTATGTAATATATTTCATCATTTATAAATTGGCATATATTCTATAAGTATCATTATATAATAATGTAAGTATACTAATATATTGTAATTTTATAAATATATAGTATGATATAACTGTATAGTATTATATAATTTACAAATTGGCACCTTTCTTCCTTTATTTCAAAGTGAAAGCAAATTAGGCCTCCAATAAAAATGTGTAGGAATGTATGGCTGAGAAAAGTATTGCTGATACCATTGTGCAGAAGCCTTTCCAGAGATACTGGGAGGAGGGCAATACAAGTCAATCCTTTTATTCTCCTTCCACCATAATTCTGTTTTATTTAGCCTTTAACTTGAAATGAGTGAGATTTTTAAAGCRTTGCCCTTGAGTTGTGCCAAGTGAGTGCAAATTTGAAATGGTGGGTCCCCTGTGATGCAGCCTTTCCTCACTCATATTGCAACATGAGAGAAAAATGACAAAATTACATTTGGCTGAAAACTCAAAGCCTCTTGTAGAGTGGAAAATTGACCTTGAGGTACATTCATCAGTTGTTCTATTTTCAATAGAATATTCATTTGATAACTTACAGCGTTAGTAAAGAAATGGTATGGTATCTTGTTTTCTGCTTACATACTTAATTTACTTTGCAAATTACTTTTCTTTCCAGTTAGAATGGTGGGTGACAGTTTTTTCCTYGTATGTCACTCTGTTTGTATAGCTAAACAGATGACTTTTACTTTTTGTGACACCTATTAGTAAATACCTGAAAATTTAAGCTGTATCWTTTAGGTTTTGGCTTGAAAGAGTTAAAAAAAAATCTGACAAAGTCTAGGCAAAACTGACAAAATATCAATTTGCCCTCCCAGACTTGTCTGAAGATGAATATGACGGTTAATGATAACCTCTTGATCCGTCTTTGGTCTTGTTTTAAGCACTTGGTTAAGAACTGATGACTGTTTGATCTAACCTATCTATGTCTCTTATCTCTGCTAGTAAATATACTCTTGTAATGTGGATTTTCTGACCATGATACAGGTTGTAAAAATGTGGATTTTCTGACCATGATACAGGTTGYAAAAACAGGCAATGACTGAAAATATTCTTTAGTATGCGTATAAATGGACTTCTCAAAAGTGGGTGTTACTTATATTAACTATATTAAACTCATATTTAACTTACATTTATAACTATATTTAACTTATATTAACTATATTAAGCTGTATTAGAACTTTGAAGATGTCTGTTCAGCTTTAAGATTTCCTTCCACAGGCATAGGTCAGGAAGGATCTTCACTTATGGRAAATGATGTTTAGGAGTATGTTTAGAACTCTGTTACCTCTGATGACATAATCCTGACTCCAGATAATAACAAACCCACTTTGTTGGTTCCTGCTGCACGATGTGGTTGTTAGGGGTTGTTGCAAAACTTTAAAAAATTCTTTAGGCATGCATCAAAAATGTAACAAACTCAATCTGTGCTGTAAAATTCTGGCTGAAAACTCTAACCACGCAGCTTACAAATATTTTAAAGAATTTTTGCAGCCTGAGATGGAAAAGTGGCTGTGCTCCTCTATAAATTGCTGTTAGATACAAGTAGATTTTGCACTGTTTTCCAAGGAATATGAGTAAGATTATCTGCTGTGATCAAGACATATGTTAAAAACTGGAAAGGACTAGCAAGTAAAGAAAAATTATGCTTTGACACACAAAACTAAAATGTAAATAATTACTCTTCTGATGAAACAGCCTACAATGTAAAAAGGGTGCTTTCTTCAGTTTCATTTAACATCAGTTAAATAAATCTGCAAGGTTCACACTTTCTTCAGATCATTTTATGCTGATCTATYGGTTTTGTAAGGAGCTGTACTCCAGTGGGTAAAGGAAATGTTCTACTCAGTCAGTCCTAATAATTGTTCATCCTGACATGGCATTAATGAAAAGKTTTCTTTTCCAATTTACAAATATATATTTGAAAAAAAGCAGTTTGGCACAGAAACTCTCGAAACAAAACAGCTGGTATGAATTTTGGGTAGCAGTTGAAGTTTCACACCRTGGGTTAGTTTTGCTTACTACATTGACCAATTTAATTGTCTGCAAACTACATTTCATTTAATCCATTATTGAAGTGATCACTGTCAAATGGGTTAGATCATTGAGTAACACTTAAAAGTGACAGCAGTGTGTGGTAGCTTTGATCAAGTTTATTCCAACCAATTAGTTTTTGGTGAAAATCAAAAAAGAAGAAAACTTAGGAGCAATGTCACACAATTTCATTGAAGTTTTCCTGTTGCTTTGTTGCTCTTATCTTTCTTTTTTTCCTCTGGGCTTTGCCTCACGTGGAGCTGACTTTTAGGGACAGATTATGAGCTGATATGGCGCATTCTTGTTTCTGATAGTGACTTCTGCTTCACCTCTCTTTAGTGCTGATATGCATAACTTGGTTAAGTCTGCAGCCCACAGATTTCAGACTGAGAATGACCCTTGAACAAATGGGGATGACACAGCCTTTTTAAAGCAGCTCTGATTTATTGGGATGATCTACCCCAAGAGCCCAATCCACCTCTTCTGGTTTCCCCAGTCCCTTGCTTACAGAGTTTGTACTGGTTGAAACTTGACAGAACTGTAAAGTGTCTGCCAAGAGCACCTTTTCTTCCTTGGAGCCACTTGTAGCCTTAAAATTTGCACAGAGGAGGGAAAAAGSAGAATTCCTTAGCAGCTGTCAGCCAGCCAGTCGTAGGTACTGGAGTTATTTCATCATTTTGACAACGTGCAGGATATTACTCAAAATTAATGTTCTTCCTAGATGATTATAGATGCAAAAKCTGTACTCAATTAGTAAAGCAAGAGAAAATCAGCAGGCAAGATTTTTCTCTAGTTTATTCTCCCCTCCAAAATATGGGAGGTGTTGATTTGATACCCGCCTACTAAAACAAAAATCAGCTTAACAATATATATAAAATATAGCCCTTACATAAATTTACTCAGATTGGGACATTCCAAACTGAATGTTCAGTCTCCTTTGAAAGGAGGAGAATATTTTTGGGAGGAAGAAACAGTTTGAGACAGCAAAAGAGTACATAAATAGGTGGAAATCTTTCTGATAAAGGTCAGAGAGTGCAGAATGGCTGGTGGAGCTGTGCTCTGCAGGTTTGACAGCTGTGGACTGAGTTGAACACATTGAATTGTTGGGTAAAAAGGAAAGGTAAATGATCTTTTGGAATTATTAATGTGATGTGCTTAAGGGCAGTTGAGACTTGGTGGTGATTAGGTTATGACCACAGTCACTGCATTTTTCAAGTAAGGAAATGTAAATTTTATGATTAGTTTAATTTCTGCATTTTTCAGATATGACATGATAATGACTTACAAAAGCTGGAGTGCAATTTCAATTAAAGAKGTGTAGGTGGTAGGAAATTTGCATATTAAAATAACAATTCTTTATATTATTTTTGAACTCCATTAGACAGTATGCTCAGTTTTCTCATTCTCACGAGGCATTTGTCTTTTTATCAATCTTTCCTTCTATGTGCCATTGTAGCTTTATTTGCAAGGTGTTTTATTGTACATTATATAAGGGAAATTGATGGTATAAACCTATTTCTAAAAGTGTAACAAAAACCTTGTAGAAAGCCTCATTTGTTGTGAATAAGCACACTTGGAATGAATTCATCTGACTTGTTTTCCATTCTGCTTGCTAAAAACCTCTGTGGTATTGCTGAGATAAAACAGCATAAGTGCTTTGTTTTGAAGGAATACAATAGCTGGAKAGCAAATTATAAGCAAACAAAAATAAAAGTTCTAGGGGTGAAGAAAGAAGTCTCAAAATTTCTTAAGACATCAGCCAGTTCTTCTGTGAGAGGAATGGCATTATCAAAGACTTGTTTTAGACTTGATTTTCATCATAGCTGAAGGGGCCTGCTCCTTAGAAACACACAGCAGGAAGGCCTCACTAAATATTTCCATTTGTTGAGCAGAAAGCTGAATTTATTATGTTTTTATTTCAAYTCAAAAACTTCCTTTTGAATTGGAATAAAAACATAATAAATAATTAAAACCGGCTATTCTGCACTCTGAACTTTATCAGAAAGATTTCCACCTATTTAAGTTCTCTTCTACTGTCTTCAACAGCTTCTTCCTCCCAAAAAATTTCTCCTTCTTTCAAAGACAGATTGAACATTCAGTTTGAAATGTCCCAATCTGAGTCAATTTAAAATCTAAGGACTATATTTGATATATATTGTTAAGCTGATTTTTGTTTTAGTAGGTGGGTATCAAATCAACATCTCCCATATTTTGGAGGGGAGAATAAACTAGARTTGTTCTACACATGTGACTCAACTTTATATATAGCTTTATGTAAATTGTAGAGCCATTGTACCATGCTTGCTATGCAGTGGGACTCAACACATTCTCTTGGTTTAAAAAGAAGAATGGAAGACTGAACTCGACTCCTTTAGCTCACTGAGTCCAGATTTTYAGGAAAGAGGTGAATAAAATGCTTWRGAAATAATAATAATCTGTGCTAATRTTGTAGTGGAAGAAACGATGAAAAGTAAAGGACAGGGACAGTAAGGAAATGTCTCAAGCTAAGCAAAGCAATGTAAGCAGCAGGCAAGCAAAGCATGTACCAGCAGTCCTCAGTCCAGGGGAAGGGTAATGATTAAAAGATCTTTATCAGGAGAGGTTTCCAGACCCTGCATTGTTTGGGACAGGCCCAGGATCAAAAGCTAAATGGTGCAGTACAGAGATGGAGCAGGCAGTTCTGTAATGCTGTGATGCAAAGTCACATATCCCAAAGTCACCATCCCAAAACTAGGGGTGGTCTGATGTCACATGGCTGCCTCTTCAACAAGCATTCTGGATTTGCTGAGGAATTCTTAATTTCTTCTCAGGAAATGGAACGCCACTAGCTTTTCAACTCAACTTCCTTGTTCTGTGCCTTTTCTCTGCTTTCAGGAATGAAAAATTTAGAATAATCTCTTTGTGTACATGAAAGTTTGAAAATTAATGAGTCATTTTTGCTTCATCTCTCACATACTGTCATAGTAAGAAAAACCCATTGGAAGTTTTGCAATTTTTTGTGTTCTATGAGTTTTTATAATGCTCATGGCAAAAGGAGGATAAAAAGTGATAAACAGCATTTGAGATTGACTAAACACAGTGAGAGCTGAGGAATTGATGACTGCAAACCCCATTTATTGTGAGTATTATATAATGAAATTATTATATAAATCCATTGGGTTGCTAGATTAAAAAAAAAAGAAAAATAAATTCTGGTCTGTATTTAGGCTGCAAAAATCCTTGTTTTCCTTTGCTCCTCGTTTCTTGTTTTTACTCTTCTAGATTAAAGAGTTAATTTTTTATTTGCAATGCTGTGGATTAAGGAGTTAAAGATGAATGGTTTAAGAAGGGTTAGTGAGCRTGCTGAGTGCAATTTACACTTTTCAAATGGAACTCAAGGATTAGATAGACCCTATACCATATTTTTTAAAAGAGGAATGAAGTAGTAACTGCTTGCTGAAAAATTTACAGTCCCTAAAGAGTCCCTAAAAAGTCTCTAACCTTGCATGAGATTTTTCTTATATCTGAAGCAGTGTGACTAGGCTTGTTTGGCTCACTTCCTTCTCCCTCTCTAAAGAGAATGTGCTGAAGATGAACAAAACTCAGGGAAATGTCATCCCTTTTTAGCCTCACAGATATATCTTTACTATCAAAGATACACTTCCAGTATAAATACTCGATTTCTAGCTAGGCAAGGGACAGTAGCATTCAAATCCAGAGTCTCAGTTCACAATGTCCTCATCAAATAAAAAAACCCAAAAACCAGCAGACAGCTAGAGGTGTCCAAAGGTATTTCTGTAAAAAAAAAAAAAAAAAAAAAAGGCCAAGGACAGAGTTAAAAACACTCTACAGATCAGTGGTTGAATCGGGTTTATGCTGAAAATATATATGATGTGTAGGATAGAAATAAAGGCAGCCTTTAGTTATGGAAATAGCTCTGCAAAATGTATTTTTAAGCAATTATATTCATAAGGAATAATCTACCTTCTGTCTCTTAGCATTGCATGAACCAAGAAATCATCCTACTCCATCAGAATTATACTTTCTAAATTTATATTGTGTAGTGCTCTCCAAATTATGTTGTGCTCTGCTAGCATTTCTTTCAAGTTGTGTAAGCTTTCAATAAATACAGAGCACAGTAGGATTTATGGGAAAAGTCCGGCTTGTCAGGAATTTTATTTTTTTTTGGTATCCTGATGACTTTTCAGAAAAGTGTTTCTTAGCAAACGGCAAAACCTCATCTGGCCACTAAGTTCTGCCATTCAGAAGTGATGRCAAACTAAATATTTACAAGAAGTGGATCATCTAGCTCAGTTCATATGCACATGAAGAAAACTTGTTCCTCATGCCATTTTGTTTCTCATTTTYCTTTGAAGTCCATTTTATATGCTGGTGATGCTCAAAACAATTCTTACCTTGAACACAAAACTATTGTGGCATTAGGATATTTTTATTGAACTAAAGCTGAGAAGATTGTGGCCTTGTATAAAATGTTATATCATATTTTAAACGTATTATTTTATCTTTCTGTATATGAGCATTTATTTCAACCATCATTCTAAGATAGAGCTTTTAAAAAATAGGTGAGATTTTGTTTAAAACCTGTTTAAAGTGGTCGTGGAGTTCTGGTTTGGTGGCTCAGGCTCCATACATTATGTTGGAGGTGGTTCCTTACTGGATAGTTTTGTGCTATTTCTGGTTCTGTAACAGACTTTATGGACACCCCAATTGGTTTTTGCTTGGCTTCAGCAGCCAAATCATAATTCACAAAACTCAAATTTAAACATCCTGTTTYTTTATTATGGAAACCATAATTTTTAGCTGAATGCAATCGGAATGCTAAATGTCATCATGAATCATTGCAASCTACAGTCCAATTTCTTCAGATTGCTATCATAAAGAAAACATGTATAGTGTTTAAATGGACAGGCAAATATTCCTACTGGRGCAGATTAAGATAATGAAATGAAAACTACAGCCTAGCTTTCTGCTGATATTGATAAACAGGTTATGTTTCCCAATCTCTATTATTCCAATATTTACTTAATAAACAAAATATTTATGTTCCTGTTTCTCTTAGTTTTAAAGCAATAGCAGTTGCAGCACTGCTGTTCTCTGGTGAGRGCAGTGTGTGTTCTGTTGACAAGAGAAATCTGTTGCTACAGGACATGAAATAAAATGATGTAGACATGGGACTTTCCAAGTAAAAAAGAGGGCATTTAATTTCTGACTCTAACATTTAYAGATTTCCAAAAGTGACAGTGGATTGGAGGGTGACAGTGCCACCTCTCCAATGACACTGGACAAACCAACAGTCTATCAAATTTCTCTTTTTCCACAAAAGAATGCAAAACAATAAATTATTTACGTAAAGTACGTGAGAAAATTCGTTACAMGAATGTAAACATCAAAAAAACCTAAAAAACCCCAGAACAACAGAAATCTGTGCATTAGTTTGCATGTCCCTTCATTGTCAAAAGTTGATGTATTTGGAACTTTGGATCCTTGCTTGTTTCATCTTTGATTAGTCCTGTTCCACCACAACCTGGGAATGGGAACACTTAAGGTGCTCAAGGCATTCCTTCCCTGGATGCGCATCCACAGGACACATCTCCACGTGTTCTGGCAGCATCTTCAGGCTGGCTCACATCACAACTTCCATTGTATTCAAACAATCATTTTCCTCCCTTGGTCTTTTGTGCTCCATGATTCATCCTGGATGAGCTGTTGGTTATTTCCTGTGCTTGGCAGAGCGGTGCAGGTGTCACCGCGATATTTTATGGAAAATCCCTTGGCCAGGATCTTTCTCCTGAGAAGCTGAGAGGCCTCAGGAAAGAAATGTAAACAATAATTATCTGATTGCTTGGAAGGTGGTCTGGAGGTTGCTCGCCAACAGGGGCATCTTTGGTTCAGAGTGAATTGTTTTTAATTAATGGCCAATCCCAGTCCAGCTGTGTCAGACTCTCTGGTCAGTCATGGGTTTTTATTATCATTCTTGTCTAGCTTTCTGATGTCTCCTTTATTACAGTTTTATGATATCACCTTAAAATATAATRCAGTATAATATAATAWATAATATAATACAGAACATTATATAATATAGAATATAATATATAATATTATATATTATATCAGCCTTCTGAGAACGTGGAGTCAATTCTCATCTCTCACCTCATCCTGGCGACCCACAACAGTGCAGGCTTGCATTATCCACCAGAGRAAGTCTTGCTCTGATTAAAAATGACTGCAGGCACCAGGAGACCTGTGAGTGAGCACAAAGGAAGCTGTAAACATTTCTCTGTGTAATKGCATGGCACTTGGAAAGACTGTGTGTGTAGGCACAAGTGGTGCTGATATTATGAAAGTGCAGCAGCTTCTGCCTKCCAAGCTCAGTCAGGAGGTCAGAGTGAACCTTAATAGCAAGAGTGCATCTCACTTGCTGCCCTGTTTGTGCCTGTAATTATTCAAACATGCCCATGAATGCTTAGGCACTCTAACAAGCCCAGTGTTCTACACATTTAAAAAAACAAAAAACAACAAAACCAACAAATTAATTTGGTTCAGAAGAAGATAATACAGTTCTTCTTGTCATATTCTGATCTGGCTTTAGTGAAGGAGATGCATCTTATGAAAATCATACTTAATGCCATTTAAATCAATTAGCGTTAAAGTTTCTGTCAAAAGTAAAAAATGTGCCAAGRGATTGTCAGTTTGGCTCATTTTAGATGGAAAAGAGGGATGGAATGCCTTTCTCTTGCCTGGAATTTCTCTGTATTAGTGGCATGGGTAGGAAATATAAAGTTGGGCTATTGACTTGTTGCTCAGGAATTTCTGAGAAATGTTTATTCTGAAATGTGAGAACGTTCCTGAGATTTTTGTACTGCTKGGTTTGAATATGGAAATGGAACAAGTTTGGTGGTAATTATCCCTAATACCATTCTGATTAGAATCTCATATTTGTTTAGAATGTCATATTTGGCTGAATATTTTAAGAAGACAAAAGTAATCTAGAATATTTTTTTTCTCTCCCAAGATTTTTTGTCAGCAGCAAGCACCAAAACTTTTCAGGGAAGGGACTTTGCAGAAATGTACGTTAAAAAAAATCCATTGAGATTTTATTTCATTTGTAACCACCTTCCTAAGTAAATTACTATTTTTTTATTAGCTTCACAGACTTCAAATTTTATGCAGTTGCAGATGAAGGAAATATTTCTGTTGTATATAAAGACTGGGGGGAACTATTTACAGAAAATGACTGTTGTATTTGGTAAAGGATTTCTATTTGACAAGTGGGAAGAATTGGTTTGTAACTGAGCTACTGCCCTAGGGAAAAAGAGAATGCAAACAAAAGACATTTATGCACTCCTCAGTGCATGCATCAGCCTTGTTGTGGAATGAAATTCTGAAGTTTAAACAAGATGACTCTGGAGGAAAGAGCATAAAGAGATGCATTTTGAGCAACAACACCTTGTAGCCAGGAGCTGTCAGGGTTTGTATCCTCTGTAAATTGACATAGCAGGCAGATCCTGTAACGTGCATTTATCAGCATGGTGTGTATTGCAGAGAGATTTGTAAGGTGTGTTTGAAAGCATTAGAGGGGACAGATTTGTCTGCAAGGGTTATGTAAGTAATCACATAAAAAGGAGAAGAATGGCATGGCTGTGGGGAAGGATGAAATGAAGATCAGGATGTGGTTTGAGTTCTGCTGTTTAGAAAGAAAGCTACGCTCACATAATAGTGCTTTGTTCATCTTTTAATTTAAGGCTGGAGATCAGGTTTTTGATGTGTAAAAATGCAATTCTTTTGTGCTGAATGCATCATCAGAGCACAATGTGTTTGTTTGTCCTCAGGAACTGTTGTACTGAGTAGTTTTAACCTTAGCACACGGCAGTTCTCAAATTGTGGCTGCGGCTTCCCTGGGGAGGCTCAACTCTACTGAGTRAGATCCAAGCAGATGTCAGCAGCATGGCTCCTTTATTGTTTTTCTTGAGATGTAGGGTAAGTATAACCTTGTAATGAGTATTTAATCATGAATAAAGAATTAGAATCCTGAAGAGCTCAAACTTTTGTAACTTCACGTATCTGAAAAACTTGGCCTTCATATTTTCCTCAATTTTTATGTTCCAAAGAAGCTGCCTAAGTCGTTACCTCAGTCACCTACCTAAGGTCACTGGGGTTTTTTTCCCCGTGTTTCTGCTCAATATTTACAGTTCTCTAAAGCTTTTGTAGTGTTATAGTATTGTAAGGAGTGTTTTGAATGGTTACATGGCCTCACTTCTATCAGAAGTGGATGCTGTCCTCTGACCTGAAGTGCCTTTGGAAACTACATTTCCCTCTGAGGGAAGCCTTGAATATTCCTTCTGTAGAAACTTTTGGAAGCTTTGCCACAGCCTCCCCTCTGAGACAATTTGTGAGAGCAGCTGTGCAGGTTTTTTTGGAAAATTGCTACCCTGGGTGGCCAGTGTAAAGAAAATAATTTGTTTTCCTTTCTTGAAAATTTTGTAAGTCATCCCTTTCCCCCCAGKGTGGAGTTAGCATAAGAAAATAGGAATAAGGACAGACTGGTTACTCAGAAATCTGAAAATGAAATATTACTGTCTTTACAAGATTTGGTGAGAGAATTGTAGTGTCAGCAAAATGAAGAAAACAAAAAAGGGTTACAGGTGGAGAGGCTGCCTGCTGCTGAGTGCCAGTGAAAACAGGGAGCTTCAAACAGAGTTTGCAGGAAAGGAAGAGAATTGTACTGGAGAAACTGTGGGATGTAGGGCTAGTAACATTCTCAGGAATCAATTCTTTTGACTCAGACCTTTTTTTGGAGGAATTGGGAGACAGTGAGCCAATCTGTCGTTCTGATAAAGAGTGAGATGTGGCATTTACATTTGCATCTGATGATGAAGAAACATCATTAAAACCCTCTTAAAACTGAAACCTCAAATGATTTTCAGAGTCAGCAAACTGCTACTGAAACAGTGCTGTGTGCTGCTACCAAAATGGCAAAGTCTGGACATGAATTGGGTGAGAGTAAAACCCAGTCAGAATTTATTTTGTGGTGGAATGTCAAAAGGTAGTGTGTGCTTCCCAGGAAGCTAAAAGTTAAAATCACCAGAGCATGGGTTATTTGGCAAACATGGGTTATTTGGCAAAATATTTCTGGCTCATGGCAATATTTTTGGCTCACAAGTGAGAAATGGAAATCTGCTAATCTTAACCCTAGAGGAAACCCAGAGTCTCTGCTATCACAGTGCTGGATAATTGCGACAAAACAAAATTTCTGAAGTTATAGAATAGAGTTATAATGAGTTATATAATAGAATTTCTGAATTCAGACCTACTAACAGCTGCAGAATTAAGTATTGCAAACATGACATTAGAATTCCTGATACCAGCACGCATTGCTTCAACAGTAGAGGGATGTTCTTAAACTTCCCTTCTGATTCTCTTATCTGGCCTGTTTATTAGAAGAAATTGAATAGCAATACTTTTAAATGCTGCTAAGTTTTGTGGAACTGGTAACTAAAACTCAGAGAGCTTCCAACTCATGGATGGCTACCCCAGTTGTAAAAAAAGAAGTCTTTTATGATTCCATGCYAGAAACCTGACGAGGCTGAATTAGCCTTTACCTGCATGGTGGGGAAAGGGCAACCCACTTCTAATTAACTACTGCAGGAGTTAGATGTTGTGCTTGCCTCAAACCGGAGGAAAACCCCCTGGAAAAAAAAAAAAATAGAGGAGGTAACAGCAGTGGGGAATGCATTTAGCAATGTGAAAAAAGTTGGGACACCACCTGAGAAATACCAAGCCCAAGCTGTTAAACAATTTGAATCACTAAAGCATCATTTGTCAGGGAAGCTGGTGGTGATGTCTTTTTCCAGGAATGCCAGCACCTCTGTCACTGAAGATCAAAGGAATGAGTTCCAAGTGGGGAAGCCACCAAGGGATTTACAAGGAAAAACTCACAGAAAACAGCCTGAAAGATCAGATAATCATTTTTCCCTTAAGCAGTTTTAAGCTTGTGGTTACTTTTGTGTTATAAGAAAGAACAAAATCAGTGCTCTGAGTTTTCCCTATTCTTTCATAGGAACCTGGTAAGAGAAACAGAGGGAACGTTTAACTGCCTCCATAATTGACTGTATTATCAGTTATAAATATTTGTGATTGGTTTCTGTGTTCATTGAGAGGAACTTTTTGGGAGACCAAATATTAGTAGGATTCTATGAGACAAATCATTTTTATGTATCATTAATTTGGTTTTTATTCTGTTAAATTAAATAAATTATTAATATTGTGTGAGAAAAGGTTTTACTTTTGTTCTATGGACACATACTTTTGTTTCAATGAACTGAGAATTAGAAAATCCAAGCAAATATAACCTGGGAGTTGGTGAAAGAATCCATCATTCAAATGGGCATTTATTGTCTTCTGTTGAGCAATGTGATATTCTTCCAGTGCTTTCTTCAAATCTATGAATAATACTGGACTTTTAACAGTATTAGTATATCCACTGCATGAGGTATAGCGTATATGTGTCCCCAAAATTTGAAGCATGGAGAAGATTTATGTGCAACAGTGAGGTGATTTTTTTTTAACTCAAATATTGCATTGCAATTTGAAGTGGCATTGGCTGACAGTGATGAAGAGATCTGCAGGTGATTTTCCACTGCCTCAACTAAGCCACCATGATTATTACGTGTGCACACTGACTGTGAGCTGGAAATCATGGCTTCACTTTATGAAAGCATTGTAGAACTCTTGCTGTTTAAAGAACTTTATTTTGTAGGCCCAACTTATAATTTTATGTTTTTATGCAGCAAAAGACCCATAAACAACTTTTATGGTCCAGCCACAATAGGAAAGAAAGCCGTGGTTGTATCTGTGTGGGATATGGAGGCATTGAGGTTTAGCTAAAGGACTGTTATTATGGTTTTTACACAGTAATTACTTGAACTAGCCTATTTGATTATGCTAATGAATTTGTGCTTTGATATTATGGATGTTAAAATTCTTTAGCTCTCTATGGAAGTGACCTAAAATAACTCTGGTCCCTTTTAATGGCTTTGACTTCGTCAAGGGTATTGTGTTCCCTAGGAATTAGAGCTATTAACCTCAAAGAGAAAATTGTGCAGAGTAATTTTTCCTGCAACCAGTCATGGGTTTTAGTGCTGAGGAGAGGAGAATGGGGATAGCTATCATTGTCTTTAGACAGAACTGCAAAATGCCYGATATGATTCATCTTTCATCAGTTAAAAAAAGATAGGACAAAAAAGGGAAAAGAAAACAGGGAAATAAAAAGTAAATAATAATATCTGCATGGGAAAAGTAGTTTATTAATTTTATTTTTGTTTCTGAACTGAGATAAAACAACAAAATGCAGTCTCTTTAGTTCAAGTAAATGGATTTCATTTTCTTATGCAAYCTCAGAAACAGAGACCAAAATTTTATCAATTTTTTTTTGGAAGATTAATCCTGCAGTTTAATTTCACTATGTGTAGCCTTTGTACTAAGATTTTAATCTCTTTTTACTCTGGGCAAATGAATGTACACTGTCATTCTTGCTTTTTTGTTGAAAGTTYTATATTTTAGTTGACTCAGTGGTGAACTTCTGTCCACAAAAGTACTGTTAACATGGACTGTTCATTCCAGGTGGCAATATGAATTAAAAAAAAAAAAAAAAAGAAACTATGATGGTTAAAAAAGGCTGCAAAAATCCAAGTTGTTATTGTATCAAAACTTACTGCAGGCTTCCTAATCCCATTGGTTTTACCATTACTCTGGATTACTATGGATATGTTTAATTTAAAGAAAAAAAAAATCATCTCAATCTAAAGGGTCCAATCTGGTTTCCTTTTACTCACACAGGGAAKGCAGCTGAAGTTGAATAAGGGTATGAAAATCTACGCCTTCTTGCTGAAAGGTAAGATCTATTCAACAGTACTCTTCATGAGCTTTGAAGCACTACCTAAAATAAGTATTTTTCTGTGGTATTTTACCTTATTTTGAAATGTAACCTTTTTAGAACAAGTCAAAACCAAACCAACAAAACAATAAAATACAGGACAGAGAAAATCTCCAGGAGATCAACATTTGAATTCTAAAAGGTGCTTTCAAGATCTAAATACGTCCTTGCCCATAAAAGTTAATATGTTTTATATTTGGAAATTGCAGTGAGACAGCCTTCCTTTCAGTAGCCCCTACTTAARGATGGTGCTTGAGGGTATAATTACTAAATTAAAATTTACTACTCACACTTCTGTGAAATTARGCTGGAATTTTTCTAAGGGACAGATTTCATTGTGAACGCTCTTCTGGTTTTGCTTGGTCAGAATAACTCTTCCTGTGAGTTATTTAACACCTTTAAACAGTGCTTCCATAGGCTTCCTTCACAGCAACATGGTGAAATACAAAGCAGTTTTCTTTGTTTTCTTGCAGACCTTTAAATAAATCAGGTGGCCTTTTAAACTCATGGTTTTTCAAGTTGTGTTTAATCTTTATGTGATGGAGTCCAGGAGAAGCTCCAAGTGAAATGCTGGAAATCCTAAACTGAAAGATTTAAAGTATCACTGAAACTCTTCCACACTGCCCATGCTCAAGATAGATACTGCTTGAGAGATCAGATACTGATCAAAGAGAGTAGATTTTGGGAAAGGGTTCAGCTTTTTAGGGTTWTAGCACTCCCAGGTTGTGAGTAGCTTGCTGCTCATCACAACATTTGGAAGAATCCCTTTTAAAAAACAAAGGCAACAGGGATGGTCAGAGCTGTGATCCAGCTGATACCCCATGGAAGACTCAACAGCTCAGCAATTCCTAATTTCTAAAGGAAATCTAAAGGACATCTTTAAGAAGCAATTTAAAAAGGTGTCTAGACTGCAAATGTCACAGAAGGGGTGACTAGGAATTTATAGCTTGTGGGGTTTTAGCATTTTAGAAGTTGACTTTTATTGTGCATAACATTTGTTTGATGATCAGTCTACAGTTAAGCAGAAATTCTGTTGCGTTCTCTCTCTAATTCAATTCTGGTTCTGTGGGCAGCAAATATTTAAGACTCCCTGGTGAGTTAAAAACTGGAGGCAAAATAGTACTCTTACTGTGTTTGTGTGTAAATCTATCTGTGCTGAGGAAATTTATCAAAACAGTGGCTGGTGGAGACACAAACTGRAGTCTCAGGAAAGGCATTCTGAGTCTAGACCACAGCTTGTTTTGGAATGACTTTAAATKTTTCCGTCTGTTTAGTCCCACAATAAAAATATGTTCATCCTTCATGCCCCTCACCAGTCCCTGGCTTGAAGACATTTTAATTTTTTTTTTTTCCATTGGTAATTCAACCAGTTGCATAGGGATAAATTTCAAAATGAGAAGAACTCAATTAGGGCGAGGGAAAAGAAGTATATTTGTGATTTGCCAAATAATGAATGTTCTTTTYTGGCATTCAATTTCAGCTGCTAGAATCTCCGTGGCCTTGTATGCATTACATGGGTGAGAACTGAAGGCATCATTTGGCACTTAATTGGACTGTGTGCTGGGGAACAGATCTCCTGTAAAGCACTAAGCATGCTCTAACTCTGCTTTCACTGAGACRTCTTTGGGATTGTTATGAGGAATAACAAGGACGTCTGAAAGCAGGTTTCTTAATTTTGGTGTGCAACTGAGGCAGCAATCAATGGCAAAGCAATTTAAAAGCACTTGCTTCTGTGAAGAGGAAAGTTTTCTTTCCAGTTTTRAGTATTTTTATATATACATGTTTGTTCTCAGACGTGCAGTAGAGCTTTAATTGCTTGAATAAAAATACCTGAAACCAAAGTTTGCTTTCAGTGCCGCTGAGTTTGAACACAGTGGATAGACCATGTTTATAAATCTTAAGTAACTTTCTCTCTCTGGAGGTTTCGTTAGTTTTTTTTTGCTGTTGTTTTGTTTTGCGTTTTGCTTTGTTTTTTGGTTYTTGTGGGGTTTTTTTGGTTGGATTTTTTTGGGGTTTTTTGTTTGCTTGGTTKGCTATGGAAAATAGATCTGAATAARCCAAGAATGATGTGCAGGCTGTGAGGTGTAAGAAAATGTGTCATAGTGGCGTACGTAGACCTGATCTAGTCCCAGAGATATAAGAAATGAATTCCATTGTGGTCGTTGCAGAAGCGAGAATATCGYAGCACTGAAATTTGGGGTAAATTATCTGATCATTTTCTGTTCCTCTGACACCAAAATATGACTCCAGCTCCCTGATGAATGCTGCAGTCTGGAGCCATATGTGATTCTACTCCTTTGCCGACTTGTTTTTGGGTTTTACTGCCTGTTTTTCACTCTTGAGAGGGAAACTTTTACAAAAGACAAAATAAAATTGTAGATTTAGACAAAAAAAAAATTAAGCATGTTTACTATGAGAAAATGTCTGTCTCAGAGAATCAATATTGAACTTTTAAAATGTTTTATTTCAAGAAAGTTAATTTTGTTAGATAAAGTTAGAGGATTTTATTTTGAGCTTTACTTGCATTATTGCTCTTCTGTTGAGAAATAAGGAAATTTCCAAGCCATATGAATTACCCAGCTATAAAAATTGCTGAGATTTKTTCATGTCTCAGAATATTAAAAAATTGAAAGTAACATCCAGGGTGGAGGTGAACAACAGCAAACTTTTCTTGATTTTTTTTTTTGTGGTTTTTATTTATTTTACTCTATCATGTTCTGTGCAAAACTTGAAATACATGGACATTTGAAATTTTTTTAATGAAGAAAAATGCCTTTGAAAATATCAAAACATTGATACAGTAAAGCTTTGAAATTTTTTTTATATCTTTATTCTGAAAACTGAAACTTGCACYGGAGGAGAAAATTCTGTCAAAAGAATCAAAAATTATGAATACAGATGAGGCAATACTATCGGAGATGGGCATAACATAATGTAAAAAAAATTGAAGGGATATCAGAGGTAACAATTTTAGTATTTTATAGAAGGTAACAAATTGCTGTTCCCTTTCCCCTTGGAAAAAAAAAAAGAAAACTAGCTACTTTTATTTTCCTTTCTTAATTATTTAAACTATCATGCTACTAGGCTGGGGCTTTGTTGCAGTTGGTTCTTCTAAATTTTGATATTTGAGAGGATAAATCTTGCAATATTTCTTTTTGTAGATACTGTCACAAAACGATTTTCTTTTATAAATATTAGCAAAATATTTTTGTTAATGTAAAATGGACTTCTGCATTTTAACTGTCTCAGGAATAACATCCTGAATCAGWCAAAGTAGTGCTTGGGCTGGGATACACAATGGGTGGCAAAGCGAAAGTCCATAAATTTATGATGTRATTGTCCAGATTGCTCCTGGCACTGGCAATGGAAGGGGTCTCTTTGCCCGTGCCTCAACAAAAGAATAGCTTTAGGCAATCACRAGCATTTTCTTGCTTTTAGCTAAATGAAGCTGTTTCATTACTTTCAGCCGATGCGTGTGGGCCAGTGCAATCAGGAGAAAATAATGTGAAGGGGCTTGGCTGAAAAAAAAAAAAAGGTACCATTTTTGTCTTTTTACAGGAGAAAAAGCAGGAAAGAGTCCAGTGGTTTCTTTAAAAAAGGTCTTGTTGCTTATGTTTCATTAAAAAGTGTCAACAATTTATTTAGTTGGAAATTGCCTCACCTGTGTGAGAAGAAAGAGAGAGGGCAGAATCAAGAACTTTGGGAATTCTGGCATTTTGTTTGTTGCCACATAATATTTGGTTTTCTCTAGTCCTGTAAAAGTTTCCTACCTGCTTGGGTAACATTTTTACATCCCTGCCCTATGCTTGCCTTGAGACTACTCTACATCACAGTGCCAAYATGAAGTGATCTGAAAGAGGGCTGAAGTTATCCTATCACAACTGATGCAATGGGTGATTATTTTTCAGATGAGGAAAAGATTCTTCTCTTCCTTTGCCAATACATTAAGCTTTGGTACTGCCAGAAAGAAGAGCTCACTTGTAGCAGATTTTTCTAAAAGTATTTAGAAATATTTAGGTCTAAGGATATTTCTGAAAGGTTTTATCAATTTTTTTTTTCTGCCATTTTAGTCTGAACATTTTTGAGTAATTTAGGGATAGCAATGCACTAAAGCATTGCAGGAAAAACAAGGTTTGAGCCATTGGCATTCCAGCCTCATTGGAGGGCTGATCTATTTTCAGTGACAACAGCTGAGGGGAAGATGATAAAAACATCTGCAGCACCACCAGATTTTAATCTTCCCATTCAGAGTTCTGAAATCATCTTACAGATGTCTGCACCTCATTACATGGCTACAGGGGGATTCTTTCATCTGGTACGCTTCTGCAGCCCGGGTGTACCTTTAATAAGCAATCTGGCATTAGCCTGTTTGTGGCACTGGAAAGCAGAGAATTGTGGTCTATCAATGATAYTGTTAATTACACTGCTGTGCCTGGCACCATTAAAGCTCATAACACTGAAAGGCATTTTCAGGAGGATTCACTTTTCCTTACATGAATCAGCACTGAGGCAGTCAAGGAAACTGTTGCAGGTTCAAGATGAAAGGTGTTTGCTTCCAACCCTCTTTTTTTTTACTTCAAACATTCTTTTCAAAGTAAAAGGAAGTAGCTGTTTTATTGGAGACTGTTGACCAATGATGGAGCTCTGTGGTTTTATGGAATAAAGAAAACAATTTCATATTAAATACTTCAGGTATTCCTGCATGTACCTCACACTCATACAGATAAAGAGGACTTGTTTTATATAGATTTTGATCAAATGCCAGGAGTGGAGGAAAAGAAAAAAGCAAGAAACTTGGGACAGTGTATTATGTGCACGTATATAACAGAATTCTACTGAGCAAGTTACAAAAACTGCTTTTTAAGAAACTAGACATAGTTCCAGTGATCCATGTAGCATAAAGCCTTTTCCAGTCAGTACTCATCTTGATCTGAAGACTACTATTTTTCCTCAAAGGAAAAGTGGAGAGACAACAGGAAAACAAAGTTAGCAGTTGTATGTGCTTTTAGGAAGGTGTAATTCTTTTAATACCTCTTAATGAAACATTATACATAAAAAATAGTTAGTAAGRAAAGCCAAGATCAATAATTCCTAATATTTACATGACACTTGCAGTTATTGCACAGTTTGCTTGGCTTGTGTGTTAAGTTGTTCCCTCAGCCTAAATTTGACTTTTAATTAAATTATGTGCCCTTGTATTGGACATTTGAAGAGCACGACTTTCACAAATTCCTTACAATAACATAACTAGAATACCTGAGCTGCTGGTACTCTAATCACTGCCATGGCAAACTAATTGTTACAAAAAAGATGCATAAGATCTAGTTAAGCCATCAAGTGTGTGGACTTTATTTARTATTAATTTAAGTTCTCTTTAATTGAAATGGATTTTTACTTGCTTCAATTAGTCCCATTTTCTTAACTTTAACACCTTTTTCTGAGGCTTTTATGTATTAGAAGCGTCCAATAGATGTGAAGAATTGCATCCTGTTCTGTCCAAAAGAGAAACACCTGATTCATCACTTTGTCTTCAAATTTTTGTCCTCCTGTTTTTACAAAATATTATCTGTCTGAGGAGGGAGTGGAGTGTGCTGTGAAATATTGAATTATATATTTTTAATGAGCAGAAAGTTGAAGGAGCTGGTATAGTAGAGTCTAGCATTATGAAAAGCAATTTTTCATGTTTGAGTAGTTAGAAAATCAACAGAGATACTCCATGTATTCCTCTTGTGGTTTCTTCTTAATTTAGCTCTAAATGTGAGAGGTYAACTGTATCAGAAATCAGTGAGTTACTTATTTTGCCATGCTGAAAATAAAAGCTGAAATCCTACCTTTGATGTAACCTAGCAAAACAACTGCTGCCTTCCGTTTGAGCAGCAGTTTCATGTGCCCATATAGCATTAATTTGGATTTCAAGGCAGTCTATGGAGAAGGACACTCGGAACACAGACTGAAAGATTCTTTGTGTCGGGTAAAATATCAGAAGGATTTTCAGTGCGCTAAGATTTTATTTGTACTTGAAAGGATTGTCAGAGTTTGTGATGAAAATTGTTGTGCAAGGAAAACCTGCTACAATTGTGTGACAGATTACGGAGGAAAGGGTAATTCACACCAAAATATGTTCACAGTTAATTGAAAGTGGAGAAAAAGTTTCTTCTTTACTAATCTTTAAAAATAATAGGACCTTGAATATCCCAATAATTCTGCATTAATAAGATTGGACTGGTGGAGAATAAAAAGCCATTATAGAATCTAATCTGCTGCCATCACAGGCAACTATGCAGGAAGCTCCATGATTTACAAGACTAAGAACTCTTCTAGCCTGATAAAAAATAGTCCAGACCAAAGAAAAGATTGGAGAATATATAGGAAAATATCAAAAGTTATCAAGAAAGTGTTCAGTATTCCTGATCCTTGGATCAGTTTATGAATTGTTAAGTAGGGCTCTGGCAGAGTCCTGATATTGACCAATATAGAGAAAAAAAAAAAAGCTTTAATTATGTTGTCCTGACTTTACATAAGCTCCAAACAGGAATTTAATTACTTGCAAGTTTGGATTTCTTTTAACATCTGTTCCTTTAACCTGCAATGTAAACTGCAGAAATTGTTTGCAGAATTTTCACTCAGTGACTATTTGTCAAATACTTTTAATCTTTCACCATATATCTGTGTAGAAAGTATTTCTTCATTATTATAACCTGTTAGATTAGAATGAGGAAAATATAACTGGTCAGTCTGAAATTTCATCCACTTTCTGTCAATTGTCTAAAAATAATTTCGCTAGTAATAAAATACTCTCTTGTTAAGACCAGAGCAGCCAATATGATAATCTAAAAAGGCAGACAGGTGACAAAAGCTTGTAACTTCAAAAAAATCTTTATCTTTTCTATGCGTCTTATCTATATTTTAGTGAGAGGAACAAATACACAGGGCCAAGTTTTGAAYATGTTTCTTAAAAGCATAAAGCACATTGTTCTCACCCAAAATATTAGCAACACTAACAAATTATGAWTAAAATCTCCGTAACTTTATCCACCTGAAAAATTAAAAATATATATGTAGAATTAAAAAAAATATTATTTTTTTTCAAAATTGCATGTTCGTGTTTATTTTTCTTATTTCTTAWTTGGGCAGAACTCAAGTCTTCTCAAGTCTGTGTCTGAAATTATGCAGTGATGGAATTTCTCTCACAGATACTTTCACTGCAAAAATAATTCTCTGATTCAAGTTTGAACAAGTTAAGGGAAATCCTAGAATGATGTTCAAGGTGTACAAATGATCACATCAGTCCCTTCTGGTTTTTAGTGCATGAATTGTGAGATCTGAAAACTTAGCTTAAAAATAAAGGCTGAGAGCCTCACAAAGCATCTAAYTCCTAGAGCTGATGCCTTAGTAAAGCCTCCAGATGTAAGAGCACTGTTGTAAAAATTGTCAGAGTGATCATATTATTGGCAGATTGCTGATGGGAGTTGTCTCTGTTTTCAAGGGCTCTCCAGCTGAGCGCTCTGATGTGAGATTTTCACTAAGACAGGAGCTGTGCAGCTAGTCCCAGTGGAATTACACTACTCTTCCTCAGGGTAACAGGCCTCCCTTATTCCATGATGTGATTTTTTTTTTTCCTCTTTTCCCAGGTAATGGGAGAATGCTGGCAAAGAAATACTTATTCTTATTATTGTATACAATGATTCTTCCATATTTGAAGAGGTATAAAAAAATTYCTTCTTTTTCTAATAGGCTCTTTCCCTTATCTTTCTCTATTGTTTGGATGATGTTTAAAACTAWCCAGGGGTCAGATTTGTCACAAGAAGCTTGGTTATAAGCAGGAGACATGAAGTTTGGCTCATTATATGTATGCCAAGTTATATAGAGAGACAATGACAGAACMTGTTGTGGGGTACAGCAGAAAATACTTGATATTATATACTTTATATTGCATGGACATGTGAGAAGTGGGCCAGACTGAGGATAAACTTGTGTATGTGCTGGCACAATTATTTCCAGTAGAATTCAGCTGTTCAAAGAATCTGAGCCCATAAGGTAGAAACTTCATTCTACAGAGCTCTTGGAACTCTCTGTTTCTTCAATTTCTCTTAAATGTTTCTTAAATGTTTCTTAAATGTTTCTTAAATGTTTCTTAAATGTTTCTTAAATGTTTCTTAAATGTTTCTTAAATTTCTCTTAAATTTCTCTTAAATTTCTCTTAAATGTTTCTTAAATTTCTCCTAAATTTCTCTTAAATTTCTCCTAAATGTCTCTTAAATGTTTCTTAAATTTCTCCTAAATTTCTCTTAGCCTAACTTCATGTAAAAGTGGGATACAGAAGCAGTCTCAGTGAGAAAAATAGCTTACAGGTATTGTTGATTGAACTGATGCTTCAAGAACTGCTATTCATCTTTTATAGTTTTTTATTTGGCTATAAAATTTAGGGAATTCATCAGTATTACTGATATTTCTATAGTTGGAATATTTTTTTAAATATAGTGTTCAAAGTACTGTGTATTCTTAGTTTTAACAGCATGCCATTACAAATCTCTCATTCCACTTATGCTCAAAAATATTACAGGAAAAAAAACCCCTCTTAATTGGTGGTTAAATCTAAGATCTGTAAAGAAGGACAGATGAAAGACACACTCAGCATAAAATTCTGTTACTGTCTGTGATTTGAACATGCAGTAGAGAGAAAAAATCCTTGCAAGTATTTAGACATACCCTTCTGGAAGACTGGGGTTAAAATTAAAAAAAAACCAAAAAACCAAAAAAAAACAAACAGAAAAAACCCTAATTTTCCAGCATCTGAGGGAGACTCAGAAATGTGAGCATTGCCAAAAAACTCCTCTCAGTCTCCCCATCTTAAAAATAGTGCTCATGGGGAAAATGTTTTTGCTTTGAGGAAACAACACGTTTTCCTTGAGCCAAGCTTCCATAGGGTAAAAGTGGSACGAGCAATAAAATCTTTGTGTTTTATTGGATTGTTCAAATTCAAGTACTGCTTCAGTAAATGGTTTGCAAGCAGGGGAAATTTATGTTGAAAAGCAATTATATGCTAGCTATAAAAATATAATGTGATTATCCATATGATTTATGTGGTCATTATAAAAAATTTGCCAACCTTACTTTGTGTGTTTGTAACATGATCTATATTTTAATTGTAGAATTAAAAGCTACTTTAAAAAATCTAACAACTTCAAGCTGTAAAAACGCAGCTCACATTGCTAACCTTTTTAACTCTATGAAAGAATCAACGAGGTTTGAGTAACTGCAGGCTTGGTGGTCTGATCTTAGTATTGTGCAAGCCTAAAAAGTGATTTTTAATGGAAAAAATAATAACTGGAAGGACGATCAGATAACATTCTGTGGGCTTGACTGAATGCAGTCAGTCCCTTAGAGAAATAAATGGTTGGGTGAAGATGACTGTGAATTGCCACTGTGATGTGATCACAAAAAAGTTCAAATTTATATTTGGGAAAATTTAATTTGCACAGATGTTGGTGGGTATTCATTCCAAATTAATAATTTGTCTCCCGTTAAAATGTTAAGGTAATAGAAAAAGTTGCATTTGCCATTATACTTATTACAGATCCATCTGTGCCTAAAAAATAAAAGGCACCCAAAAAAATTTGCACGCTTAATTATTGAATTCCTTCATTAGGTAAGAGGGTAAGATGAAAATGATTTACTTCAGATAAATGCCAGTCAAAAGCAAGACAAATATTTGGGAAGGTTAGAGGAGATGTGAAAGATAGGATTAAACTGAGAAAAGGAAACATTAGATGAGATATAAAGTCAGAACTCTTTCTTTTATTTCAATAAAAGTATTTTTCTTTTACAGTAGATCAGTAGCATTTGTCTCTTTGCTCATTCAGAMCTAAGCACAGAGATACCTGCTGCAGAGAGCCATTTTATATTGCCAAGGACAAACACAGTATGATCTAATAAGCTTTTTCTCATCACAAATTTCTCTTTGTGGTACTTTATTTTGGTGATTTGGAAAATTGAAAAGAGAATTGCAAACAAGATGAATGCTTGGTTTGAATTTGATTCATATTTTTGCTATTTCTATAATTATGTTCTTGTGGGTTTCCTGAGATTGCACTTCTATTTGTCAAGTACATTATTAAGCYATTGACCTGCATCACTCACAAACTCAAAACCCAGGTGCATAAAGTAGAACCTGAAGTACCTTAAGAATTTATCTGTTCTTGTGTGTTTATCCAAAACAGAAAGAAAAGTCACTTACTTTAGCCTATTTCACACTACTGTTTTTCTTTCATCAGAGTAACTGCTGTTAGGTGTGGAAAAGACTCCTTGTGCCATTTATTTTTGTGCCTGGGGAGGTAAAGGCCAGCCAGATTTCTTTTCCTAGTAGCTTTTGTCTGGGAGCAATTCTTGGATTTATTTGAGCTCAGTTCTCTTTATTTTAGCTTGATGAGAGCAGAAAACTTTGAGCCTGAAGCTGAAAAAAAGCAAAGCTCAGGGAGGACCAAAAGCATTGGTTGGAGAAATTAGTAGCTCAATTTGTTGTTTGTGATAGCTACAGAAGTGTATTATTCTTCAGAAGTAAGAAAAAGTTCTGTGCTTTTTCTCATGGTCAGACTTGTAGTTTTTATTTCCAAGGTCTCACATTTCATATATTCTTTTGTATATATGTCCCAAACATGTTTTATTCAMCTCTGATTGCCCCGCTCTGTTCCTTGAGTACTGCATCCAGTTTTGGGCAACCCAATATTACAAAGATATTAAGGTGTCGAAGAGCATCCAAAGGAGGAACAGGAGGATGGTGAAGAATCTGGAGGGAAAACCATATGRGGAGTGGCTGAGATTTGTGTTCATCCTGGAGGAGACTGAGGGAGACCTCACTGTGGACTTCAGCATCCTCACAAGGAGAAGAGGAGGGGCAGGCACTGATCTCTTCAYTCTCATGAGCAGGGACAGRATTTGAAGGAATGGCTTGAAACTGAGCCAGGGGATGTTCAGGCTGGGTATYAGGAAAAGGTTTTTCATCCAGAGGGTGGATAGGGACAGGAATAGGCTCCCTAGGGAAGCAGCCAGAGCACAGGACCRTCCCCAAGAACGACACACATGTGCACAGGAGCATTGTCCAAAAGCTTCTTGAGCTCTGTCAGRCYTGGTGCCATGAACCTGRGGAGCCTGTTCCAGTACCCAACCACCSTCTGGGTGAAGAAGATTRTTCTARTATCTAAATTAAACCTCCCCTGAYGTAATTTCAGGCCATTCCCTGGGGTCCTGTAACTGGTCACCATGGGAGGGATCMCTGTTTGCCCATCACGAGGAAACTGGTGACTGTGATCTGGTTCTCCCTTCAGTCTCCTCTTCTGAACAAACCAAATGACATCAGTTACTGCTCAGACTGCTTGCCTTCTAGGCCCTTCACAATCTTCCTTGTCCTCCTTTGGACRCTTAATGTCTTTTTTATATTGTGGCACCCCAAACTGCCCCCAGCACTCAGGGTGAGGCCGCCCCAGTGCAGAACAGAGGKGACAATCCCTTCCCTTGYCTGKMTGGTGATGCTGTGCCTGATGCCCTCAGGACAGGGTTGGCCCTCCTAGCTCCAGGGCACTGACTCACATTCAACTTTCCATGGACCAGAACCCCCAGGGCCCTTTTCTGTGGMCCTGCTTTCCAGYMTCTCATTCTCCAGTCTACACATACCCAGGGTTGCCCCATCCTATCTGTAGGATCTGGCACTTTTCTTTGTTGAACTTCTGTCGCAGACATCTTTTATGAAAAATCCTTTCCTTAGGATTTTTCCTCCTGAGAAGCTGAGAGGCCTCAGGAACAAAATGTAAACATTGATCATCTGCTGCTGTGGAATGCAACAGGTGCATCTGTGATTGGTCCATGTTGGTGGTTTCTAATTAATGGCCAATCACAGCCCAGCTGGCTCAGAGAGCCGAGCCACAAGCCTTTGTTATCATTCTTTGCTGTTCTATTCTTAGCTAGCCTTCTGATGAAATCCTTTCTTCTATTCTTTAGTATAGTTTTAATGTAATATATATCATAAAATAATAAATCAAGCCTTTTGGAACATGGAGTCAGGTCCTCGTCTCTTCCCCAGCCCAAAAACGCTGTGAACGCCGTCACAAACTTCGTTTGGTTGGTGATTGTCCAATTGTCTAATCTGTCGAGGTCTCTCTGCCTTTGAGGGATTCTGCTCCTCCCAATTTTGTGTCATCTCTGACCTTGCTCAGTACATCTCAGTCCAAGTCATTTATGCAGGTGTTGAAGAGCAAAGGGACTTAAAATGAAGTTCTGTGGAACCCATATAATCACAGGTCACCAGTCTGATGTTATCCTATTCATTATGAATGATTTCTGGATAAAAGTGCACAATTTCCTAATTCTACCTAGATTATTTTTTTTCTTTTTGAAAATGCTAGCTCTTTCATTTYAAGCTGCAGAAATTTATTCTCATTTCAGGAATAATTAGGATCCAACTAACCTGTCAATTGCTTCAGTGATTGAAATCTCCACAGGTTGCTAAGTGGTTCTTGATTGTCCCAGCTGGCATCTGGAGACAGCTCTTTTTGTGTTTCTGGTCAAAGTCCATGTTTAGAATACAAATGGAGTTTTCATGCATTAGCCAAATAGAGATCTTAAAGTTCTTTCATCAAGGCAAGTTGATAGTTCTGAAATGTCTGTGAAATAATAGAAATCCTGGCATTGTGWTATGGCTTCACTTCAGCTGTGTATGGAATTAAAAATTCTAACTGTGGTGTATTTTGCCCATGTTTATATATCTCAGAAAAAAATATTAAAGCCCAGTAGATGCAACTTCTTTAAGCTTAATCATGGTAACATTAACTGGGAAGCAATACTTATGAGAAGTCAAATCAAAATCTCTCTTTGCTTATGGTTGAAACTCATACCATTAATTTTTCAATTATGAATTCATTGTTAATGGGACCAATGGTTCTGTTTGCTTCTGAAGTGGTCTCTGTGTATATCATGGGAGATTTTTAACTCAGACATAGAAATATGATAATTTCCTAGGTTAATCTCCTCAACTCTTTCTCATGCTGAAAATAAATAATTGTGCATGTGAAGTCACATCTCCTTAACTCTCCTAACAAGTGCCARAAGGGTGGAGTTAGACTCAGAGGAATGGTATCCAGTGAAGGGACAAAATGGGGCAAAGAAACTGAAATGCGAAAACCGTTTCACCTGAAAAAAAGATTTCCCAAGAGCACAGTTAAACACTGCAGTAACATTCCCAGGCTGGTTGTGGAGTTTCCTTCCCTGAAGATTCAGAACTTCCCTGGACATGATCCTGAGCAGGCCTGCTTGAGTTTGCCCTRATTTTTGAGCAGTGGGGAGTGGAAAATGTCCCCACCAGCCTAAGCCCCTCTGAGGTTCTGTGAAATCCTTCCTTAGAACTGTTGCACTTAATTGCAGCTGGTTTCAATGAACCAGCTGCAATTGAAACAACAGAAAAAGAAGGTTTTGTTTTTGTTTTTTTTTTTTCAAAGCTGAGTATGTAAGTCAATGCCATTGTGTACTTAGATTGTTGTGCCATAATCTTTAATGAAGCCAACATCTGATTTCAGATGATTCCACTTAAAATACTTGTGATCCTTTCTCTGTTTATTGTATCTGAATGTTCAGAATCTGAACTAATCTTGAACTGAACAGCTGTAGTATAGCAGCCAGAGTTGTTGTAAAACATAACAGAAAAGTTTTAAAAAATTGTTGTTACTATTAATGGGAGCTTAATATTTTGATCAAGGAAAAGAAAGCTTTTTTGTCAATGTGTGCAGATTTGTTACAAAAGTATTTATTACAGGAATTCTTAAGAGCTGTATTAAAATAAATTTAGATAATACACTGGTCACATTTTTTAAAAAAGTAAAATTTTTTAAAAAGTGTTAATAATGGTTACTATAGCAAATTGTACTCTGTCCCCAAGACACTCTCTGGGCTATGAAGAGCCACTCTATGCTACAACAACATGTGATTTGATGACATGGAAAAACAGGATTATTTCAAAAGAATTTAGTCAACTTGTGCAGRCTTCAGAGAAATTAAATATTATCACCTTTCCTTCTCTGACAGCTGGAAAATGAGGTGCACACTTTAAGTGCAGCGTGCTACTTCAAAAATTGAAAACAAAGCCAGAATTGTGATAATTTTCTGCACAATATCTTTTTACTTCTGTTGCAGCAAATCACTGAATTATAGCAGTAAGGGCTGTGCATCCCACTCTGCAGAAGCATTAAACATAAATTTTTTTGCAYGTAACCCTGTCCCTGCCACCTGTGTGTCCACTCTGTCCTGCACACTTTCAAATAAGGATGGCTTGCTGTACTGCCTAACTCTGTAACAGTCTGAGTGTATTCCAAAATGAGGTTTTTTTTAATTGTACATCTAATGCTTTTTTSTTTTTCTCCAGGGGCCATGGAGAACACTTAAATTGCAGATTTTATAAGAGGCTTTCAATGGAGGAAAATTGTTGTGGGTGCTCCTTTGAAGGTGTGTTTCTCTAGACCAAATCTTTCCGTGTTTATTCATATGTGAGTAAAAACCAGTCAGTTTTTATATGTTTTATTRTATTTCTGAAGATGCTTGTTTGTGGCTTGTTCCTTATTTTTTTCTTGAAATGTCCTACCCAGCTGAAGCATGGTCATCTAAATAGGATTAAAAGTCCTGAGTTGCAGAAATGTATTCCTATTAAGATGAGTCCTAATTTCCTACAGGAGCAGTTTATTGCTCACTCATAATCCACTTATTTTCCAACTTCAAAGGGAGGACTAATCTCATATGTTTTCTATTTTATACTTGTGCAGTTGATTTTCTTTTTCCTCTTCTCACTAAAGCTGTGGGTTTTGGTGTACAATCAGGCAAAATGGGGAGAATGAAGAGTATTATTAACAAAATATACTTTAAAGTAACATATGAGTGTGTTGAGGTGCTTGAATGTACCTTGAAGAGGCCAACAAAGCTGGTGAAAGGGCAGGAAAGAATGTCCTCTGAGGAGTGATTTAGGATACTGTGTTTGTCCTCATTGGAAACAACCTCATTGCTCTYTGCAGCTTCCCGAGGAAGGGATGTGGAGAGGTGCTCACCTCTTCTCCCTGCAAGGATTTTTTATTACAAGGGGYGTTTTAGCAGCTCARTTCTTTTTGTGAGTAGCATAATATGAGTTAAATTCAAACAGGAATATTTGTGCATCTGTGTTACCTCTGAAACCCTGTAGGGACTTAACAACAGCCACTGCAATTTTTAGAAATACATTTACGATTGTTTTAACTTTAAACATTTAAAACATGAAATGTTATGTTAAGCTCATCAAGAAATCTCAGCAATAAGTTGGATAAACTTTTTTATTAAATACTGATGGGAATATTATCTAATTTTTTCCATCAGGAACAGTCAGATCTTTTGTTGACTTATCACTACATGAAAAATGGAAATTCATTCTTTGGTGTTGCTCCCACGTTATAGAACCGTAGACTCATTTACAGAATCTTGTATGGTTCATTTTGTGTTGTCGCAGAGATCTTTTCATTAAAAATCCGATTTTTCCTTCTGAGAAGCTGAGAGGCCTCAGGAACAAAATGTAAACATTGATTATCTGCTGCTGTGGAATGCAACAGGTGCATCTGGGATTGGTCTCGTGTGGATGTTTGGAATTAGTGACCAGTCGCAGCAGAGCTGGTTCTCTCTCTCTTTCTGAGCCACAGACCTTTGTTTTCATTCTTTTCCCTTCTATTCTTAGCTTAGCTTGCCTTCTGAGATGAAACCTTTCCTTCTATTCTTTTTAGTATAATTTTAATGTAATATATATCACAAAATAATAAATCAAGCCTTCTGAACGCGGAGTCAACATTCTTGTCTCTTCCCTCACCTGAAAACCCCTGTGAACGCCGTCACATTTGTGTTATRATTATATCCATGTAGAAAGTATGACCATGGTCAGAACTCACCCTCTGGTGATTTCAGAAACTGTGTTTCCTGATTAGAGACCCTTCAGGCTACACCCTCTGGGATCAATGGGAATAAGTGGTCACAATGCCAAAGCTGGACACACATGTCAGACGGCTGAGATTTCTCATTCTGTCTTTTATACTGTGTGGTTCAACGATAAACACTTAATTCCCTGTGGCATTAATGTTGCATCCAGTGAATTAAATGCATTGCTGTAAGTTTTGAGATATTTCTGATAGAAAATTTCTGGCTCTGTAAATATCCAGAGCAGGATAAGGTAGAACAGACATACRTATGAGCAGAGTTGATAAAGAGGCATTTGCACTTTGGATTCCTCTTTACTGGGCTGTTGACTGCAAATGAAGGCACAGAAAGCAAAAAGGGATTCAGAGAATATTTTGCTGGTTAAATACAGACATGACTCTGACCTTGACCACACAAAAACTTTATACCTCTTTCCACAATATACTAACCTTAAAACCCTGAGGTTTTGCAAATTCTGTACCTGGAGCAACACTTATTCTGGAAGAGAGGATTTCACCTATCTGCATTATTTCTGCCTTCTTGAGCAGGCAGAAATTACCATGTTGCCAAAACTGAGTGAAGGACATCTGCTTTCATATTCTTTATGTGTATCTCTCCCAGTTTGMTAGAAGTGTACACTTGATGATGATTGGCCTCCATTTTTCTTCGTGTTGCTTCAGTGTCTTTTTTGGATATATTGATTCCCCATTTAATTTTTAAATATCTCTTGTATCTGCTAGGAAACTAATCAAATTTTGTCTTTAGACATTATAAGAGAAGAAGTATGAGTTGCAGAAGAACAGTAAAGAATTAGTGAAGAAGCTAATAAAAAAACTAATCAAATTTTGTCTTTAGACATTGTAAGAAAAGAATTATGAGTTGCAGAAGACCAGTAAAGAATTAGCAAAGAAGCTATCAGGCTGTGACAGAAAATGCATGATAAATAAGCACAATATGTAATCTGCTGAATAAATAGGAAGTTGTCTGTTGCCATCAGAGTAACTTTCTAAATTCAGCTGAACTCCTCATGCTTATGTCAATATAATATAAAAACAAACTTGYAGTATCCTTGATCCAAATAGCAGACGTGAGACAAAAGAGACAGTATGTCCTTCAGCTCTGATAAGAAGTATCTRTTTATCAGATAAATAGAAGAAAAATGTAGATGGTTCTTTCTTGGCTGTCTGCTCTAATGTATCATTGTAAAGTTTTGAGAGTGCTACTGTAAAGCAATCGTGATGATATATGGGTGATTCTCTTTATAAAGTGCTGGCTGAAGAAAAATATTTCAAATATTAATAACTTCATGCAAATGGTGTATTACAAGAGCTGATGCCATTGAGTGCTATGTTGCAAAAGGGCTTTTGCTGGTGTGGTGTCTTCCCATTCTTCTTTTTACCCAGAGCATTGTGTTAAGCACATCAGACAGGAGCCCTTCTCTTGGTCTAGGCAGCTTCAGAATTGCTCTTGCAGCTTGCTGACCTCGTGTGGTGTTGGTTCACCTGGGGGCACCCAACAGAATCCTGCAGAGGTGGGTGCTTGGTGAAAGGGAAGAGTTCCTGCAGCAGGACGTGAGCAGGCAGGTGCCAGTAATCCTGATGGTCTGGAGGGAGATGGACCCCAAGGCAAAGCATTGTGAGGGGATTTCACTGAAGTTATAAGAATAATGGGTGAGAGTGAAAAGAAAAACCCAGGAAATTCATTCTGAAATCTGTACAGCTTCAATTATGTCTGTGGAAGATCCTCCTCCTCTGTCTSTCATTTTTTTACTAAGCTTCTCTTTTTTTTTTTAATTAAGCTTCTGAGACTGCCATTAACAAAATGAAAACATAAGTTATGCTTATCCAGTATAGCATTTCCTATCAGCTGCTTCACAGAGGTGTTCAGAAGCTGGTAGTACAAAATTTATTGCAAAATCCAAGTTTTTTGCTTCCTCCCATTTTGCCTCTAGCTGTGTGATAGCTAATTTGAGTGAAACACTTAATTATCTATTAGCCAGGGCTATAATATAAAATTAGTCACAGCCCTCTATGAAAAGTAGCTAACAACTTTCTCCTCAAAAAAAATCAAACACTGATTTACCCATTTTCGGTACAAAGTGACTGGAATAAAATCTGTTTKAAAGAATATATCAAAACTAATCTGAAAAAAAAAATCCCTAAATTAAAAACCAGAAAAACCTAGAATKGAATGGCCATTTGCATTTTAATATTTATATCCCAAAGATGATGAATGCTTATGAAATACGTCAACCTTCATTTTTAAGTTTGAATTCCTTAATACATGGGTGGAGTAATACTTAATTTCTCACTAGCCATAAAAGAGCTCATTAAAACACAGCTTGATCTTCAATTACAGAATGAAATACCATTTTTCAAAGCAATATGTATCAGATTATTCTGAGACACACAAATTTATAGTTAGTAAATTTTAAAGCAGATGAATGAGGATGTTCAAAAGGGGATTTTGCAAATGCATGGACAGCAGATACTAAGGTCAGTATGTGGATACAAACCCCACAACATCCCAAATCCAACATCTGTGAATCCAACAAATGGGAAAATCCAAAGGCAGATGTACCACAGGAAGTGGCTGAGAATGTGTGCTATTCCTAAATGGAATCTTCCATGGCTTCTGTCAGAACTCTGGTCTTGATAAACCAGTGTTATAATGGGATTTTTCTTGTGTTCTTTGTTACAAAAGAAAGATCAGGAAAGATCTTGATAAACCAGTGTTCTTAATGGGATAATTCTTKGTGTTCTTTACTCTTCAAATATTATAAAACGTGAAGATTTTAATGTGTATTTGCTTTGTGCACCTGTTCTTTGGTTAGTGTGATTGTTTGTTTTGAGCTCTCGCGTCGCAGTGGAAAAAGGAGAGGAAAAAATAGATGCACAAGGGCATAATGTCTGCATGCACACCTTTCAGATATATCAGCACTTTGGTGGTTTTGTTGTGAAATCTCTGCTCTTCTACAGGGCATCACAGCAAAAACAAGACTTGAAATTCCAAATACGTTGCTTAATTTGGCGCCCCAGGGTGGGGGCGTTTCTTGAAATGCCTTTGCTTCAGCTGGTATTTGGATCATCTTTTCCTGGGGCTTTTTTCAGGGTCACTTCTCACTGTGGGCTCAGGAGACAGCTTCAGTGATGCAGAGAGGGCTCCCACTGAGCAAGTGGCAGGAGCATTGAAAAAAAGCATCCAAACCAGGATGGAATTGTTCGGTGCGGCTTGGCTGTTTGACCGACAGCTGCCAAACTCCGCACCCTGCTCGCTGAACCCAGATCAGGCATGCTTTGTTTAACATTCTTCCACTTATTTCAGGTAGRGTAATCACCTGGTTTGTTGTACAGCCCGACACGCAGCAAAGAGGCAGGACCCAAAAAGGAATTGTTGCAGTGCTCGCTTTTCTTGCTCCGAACTTTTTTGTTCGTGATTATTCTGGGAATCTGCCAAGATTGCCCTGTCTGCAGGACAGCACAGGTGTTTGCATGCTTTGGACAGCTTTGAAATAATGTAGCAGCTAAAGATTGGAATGGACAACCAGGTTTTCAATGAGTTGAAAACCTCAGAATTTAATACATAAATGAAAGGCTTGCAGAGTGATTTAAAGAATCTTTTGAGCCCTGTTGTGTGTGGKTTTTTTTGTTATTTTTTATGCTGCTAGTTTGCACTTTTATCCTTTTTCCTTTTATTTCTTTTTCCTTTCATTTCTTTTTCCTTTTCTGAGGCAAAAATCTTTGTTTCATTGGCATTAATTTTATTTATTGCATTGATTTTTTTAAGGATTTTTCTCTCTTATGTGAGCAGTGTTAGTTTTCTTTTTCTCTCTTAAAAAAAAAAAAATCCCCAAAAACTCGTTTTTGTCAATTTATTAGTCTAAGGCAGCAGCAAGTACAATCCCATTATTGCTGATTGCATTCAAAAAGACAGTGCATTTTTTCACCTCTCTTAGAACATGAGCAAATTTCCCATGTAGCAGGTGGTTGTAATTAGTTTTGAATTCAGTTTGGCTGGCAAATTCCTTCCTGTTCAGTGCATAATTTCACTGCTMCAGTCCCAAAACAGTGGTGGGTAACAGCAAGAGAAGTCTCTGGTACTCTGGTATAAATCTGAGAGAATTTCCCCTAAGTCCTGCTAATGCAAGCTGCTACTATGAAAATTAAAATCATGCAGGTTTGGGGGTCCCTGACACTCAGGTCATAGGRCTGAATGATAAAATAAAAATCCCTCAGTAAACATAATGCACAAAATGTGAGTCACCTCGCTGGTTTTTAGCTGCCCTCTGTGATGTAAAGGATCATGTAAAGAAGTCTGACATCTCCACCCCTAGTTCTCAGTGGGAATCCCATAAACGACACTTCTTGTCCCTATTTTTGAGGTGTGTTGCACGATATTCCATAAAATTTTGTGACAGAAKTAAACAGAGATGCTTAGCATCAGCTGAAGTAGTAAATAGTAATAGTTACTCTTCAAATAATAGTAGTAATAGTACTATTTAGTAGGTAAATAGTAAATCGTTCTGAAAATCCTTGTGAAGATGGGTTCTGTAATGTGGGAGCAACACCAAAGAATGAATTTCCATTGTTCAGGTAGTGCTAAGTCAGTRAAAGCTCTGATTGCTACTGATGGACAGAAATTAGGTAAAATTCCCATCAGTGTTTAWTAAAAAAGTTTATCCAACTTATTGCTGAGATTTMTTGATGAGCTTAACATAACCGTATTTCATGTTTTAAATTTTTAAAGTTAAAACAATCCTAAACGTATTTCTAAAAATTGCAGTAGCTGTTGTCAAGTCACTACAGGGTTTTGGAGGTAACASAGAYRCACAAATATTCCTGTTTGAMTTTAACTCATCTTGTGCTACTCACAAAAAGAACTGAGCTGCTAAAACACCCCTTGTAATAAAAATCAAAGACATGCTAATGCTTTGCAGCCGAAGACAACATTTCTCAAAACTGAGATGTTGGCAGTGACGCATAATCGATGTTCTGCTAAAACCAATCAGTTGGCTTTATTATTCAAATAGCTGAGTGTTGATAAATTATACAATTATAAAGTGCATTCAAAGCCTGTGTTAGATTAAATGGGTGGCTGTATATATCTGCTATAAAAGATAAATCACAATACACTATTAATTGAATAAGTGAAACACAGAATTGCCAAACTTTCATTCCCTCCAATTGTTGAACAGCCTTTTTTATTTCTTCRTTCCTAACCCCTCTACTTGCAACARGGATATTTTAACAGCTATTCTAAATTATTTTTCTACCACTAAACCTGAGTAMAACCTTCAGATTTCTCATTAGAAAATGGTGGTCTATCTCCACTGTGAAGGCCCTGTTTTTTGCTAAAACTGGCCTTGCAAATCCCTCAAAACCTGGAATTTTGCCTCTTTTAGTCATACTGTTTATCATAACAGTTTCATAAACATCTCTGTAAATGGTGGGAACTTTCAGTGACTGTTAATGAATAAATAACTTAATTCAAATACCATAACTGTAAAAAAACCAAACCACCACRTCTGAAACTGTAGCCCCATGGTCACTTTGAATCTTGCCCACTGATTTAGTTGCATTTTTCAGATGTGTAGTGTTCTTTATAGTAATGCCCAGTGCAGTGCTTCACTGTTTGAATTATTCTCAGGCTGAACCCTGAAGTCATGTGAAGACACAGGCAGTGAGCATGTCCCCATCACGGTGCTTTATTGTCATTACCAGGGAGCTGAACAGTGGACTAGGTGCTTCAAAACCACCAAATTGTTTGAATTGTCTGAATTTTTATTGTCAGCTGACTAAAATGGAGGCCCTCTTCACAGTGATATTAATTTTCCTTTTCTATTTGCTTTTATCTGTCAATTATGTAATATACTCTCMGTCAGTAAAATGATGCCTCCTTTTGTCCTGTTCCTTTACAAGCTGTCAAGGGCTTTTTTTCCAATTCATATTGCTAATAAACTGTATGCAATAGCTTAGACTGAAGGAGAAAACTGATCACTTGATGCAGGCTTATAAAGACCACTGTATCATTTTATCTTCCACAAAAGTCCCACTGTCACTCAATAAATAGGATTTAACTATAAAACATGACCACAGGGTCTGTCCAAGATGCTTTCTTAAGATAAAATCCTCATTAGGTTAATGTAAGATCATGGGCTGTAGCCTACATTTTATTTTAGATAATGAGTTCCTTTTTATACAATAAACCTTATGAAAGGAGAAATTATTGGCTGATAGGGGTAGAGATGGATGAATATAATAACGCTTCTGCTGGAGGGATTTATGATGTATATTTAGCATCACAGACAAGGTACTAAATCACTGCCACAGCCAATGTGAAAGATACATTAGTTGTCATTTGTTTTTACCAGCTTCTCTAAGTCCTTTTCAGATGTCATTCTAGAGATTTCTAAATCAACCTCACTTTGTGTTATTATAAAGTCTATTATACATTCTAATGCTACTCTAAAACATGGCAAATTGTTTCACTTTCATTGGTTTTGATACCATTAATATCTGCTCCCTCTTCTGGTATATTTATAACTAGATAGAAGAAACCCTAGTGCCAGTGTGATGAGAACAACACACTAATTGGAAAGGCAGATAAAATGTTTSTGAGAAATGTAATAGGCATATATTCCCCCTGTTTCCTTGGATTCACATGTAAACTGACAGTTTATTCTCTGATYAGGTGCTGCTGTTAATACTAAAACAAAAAAAGAAATCATTAGTTTGGAAAGGGCTTAGAATGGCAGATTATTGTAGTACATGARCTATGTCCATACTATTGACTATGGCAATATCTGTAATCAGAAAAATGCTATGCAATTGGATTTTTGTGTGGAAACCTCATAGTAGCATCCATGGCCACACTTTTTGAGACCAGTGTTTGCTCTTAAGTAGATTTTTCATAGAACACTTCAATAGTGTCTTTATGCTGCTCAACATGATCGGATGAAAACAAAAATATAAGGCTTTTTAAAAATAGAGAAGATTGGGAGACTTGAAAACTCAAAGAATGAAAGGTATTACATTTAGTGAGCGCTCCCAGCTCACATTATTCAGTTTCTGCCCCTCTACWGACAAAATAAAGCACATCAAAATACTCCCTTGGTCAAGGGTGTATCCATCCAATGCAACTTKTGTAACTTGGAAAAGAAAGACTTGAAAATCAATTAAGAGTGGTTTGTTTTAATGCGTGGCAATGTCTTCCAGGTATCTCAGAGAGGTTGAGATATCAGAAATGGCTTCAGTTAAGAGGGAAGACACATTGTATGGGAAGAGGGTCTGTACTGGAGTGACAAGACTAAAACCCAATAAATGAAAGTTTTCTCTTGTAGCTCTCAGAGGGAAAAACATAGAGCACCGTCACTACCAGGTTTATGTTCTTTTAAGTGATATTTTGCTTGATYTTGTTCAGTCCACATGGGATGTATTTTGCTGAGGTGCATGGATACATAGATGACTGGTTAATAATGGACAATTTTGCCTATTTGTGTGTAAAGGCTTCAGTTCTTTTCCAGCTTGTCYGAACATGTTTTTCCATTTTTCCCTTAATGCTATTATTTTAAGAGTTATTGAGATATRATTGATTGCTAGGATTAAGCCATAYCCAAGTGACTTTCATGTATTTGTTATTCATGGTGTTTTCCCCATTTAAAATTAACTTTGGATGAAYAAGAGCATGTGTTTATTTGCAAAGAGAAATATTTGAAATGTCTGGCAAAGTTTTATAACACACAAGAAACTTGTCACTACGGTGGAGAAAGTTGAGGACATCAGTTATTACCAGAACAGTTTTATTTCATCTCTTTTACTGTCACCTAGTCAAAAATGTTGCAGTTCTGAAATGTGGATTTGTTCCACAGCTGCTGATGGTTTTCCTCTGGCAGAAGCAATCTATAAAGCAGTGTCTCTGTGGCTTAAACATGTAGATTAATCTGAAACTTAGTGTAACACAGTTACTAGTCTTCTGAATTCCCTAAGAAGAAAATGGGAAGCTTGTGGTGTTTCTTTTGGTTTTGTTTTTTTATTGTTTTTTTGTTTGTTTGTTTTTTTTTATTGTTTTTTTGTTTGTTTGTTTTGTTTCATTTTTTGTTAATTTGTTTGTTTTGGGGTTTTTTTTTGGTGGTCTTTTTTTTTTTGGTTTTGTTTTGGTTTTTTGTATCTTTCCATGCTGGCTGTTCAGCACTCAGAATACAACATGACCCACACCATTTATTGGGAAATCCCTGCAGGAAAGGCTCAACAAGAATGTGTTTTCACTCATGAGGAATCCTGATGAGAATTATCCAAGCGTGAGGACGAAATGAAGGAGGAAAGATGTAAGCCAGTCTTCAGATCTGAAAACACGGTTTTTGTGTTTAATTTTGTGTTTTGAAAAATAGGCACAGACATGGTGATTGGTGCTTTGTGCACATTTGCAGGATCACCATTGACAGCTTCCTTTTTATGGGAACAATRCCCTCTGAGGACCAAATACCTCTTTGTCTAGATTGCCTGAGGACAGAAACATCTAAGATAAGCAAGATAGCAGAAATGAAATAATTCTAAGTCCCATTAATTCTAATGACTATAAAACACAAATAATGCACAYTCAAACTAATCATTATTTATAATTATTTCTGAAACTACATTATAAAGTCTGAAGTAAAGTCAGATTAAAATCAATACTATGTCACATCAGCAGTGTTGTATCTTCTGGAGTCAGTATGGAACACAGGAAATGGTTATTAAGGACTATATTCATTAAAATCTGTGAATTCATGTTTCTAAAAGCATCTTTAAAAAAAGCTTATAGAGAATCATAGAAATTGCTGAGTTGCAAGGATCACTGAGTCTAACTCCTGGCTCTGTACAGGGTGCCCCAAGACACCATATGGACAATACCTAGAATATTGTCCAAATGCTTCTTGCGCTCTGCTGGGCTTTGTGCTATGACCACTTCTCTGGGGAGCTTGTTCAGTGCCCAGACACCCTCTGGGTGAAGGACCTTTTCCTSATATCCAACCTAAACAGCCCTTGACTCAGCTGGATGCTCATGGCACCTTCAAATCCTGTCCTTGGTCATGAGAGTGAGGAGAGRTCAGTGTCTGTCCATCTGCTTCCCCGCATCAGGATGCTGTAACTGCAGCGAGGTCTCCCCTCAGTCTCCTCTTCTCCAGRCTGAACACAAAYCTCAGCCWCTCCYCYTGAGKTTTTCCCTCCAGATCCTTCACCATATTCATTTTCCTCCTCTGGATGTTCTCTATCAACTTAATAYCCTTTTAATAATTCCAAAACTGCATGCAGTACTCAAGGTGAGGCTGCRCTGGTAGAGCAGGACCATCACCTTTTTCTCTTTTTTCAGTTTTAAGTGTCATTGGCAATGTTTTTGTGTATATATATATATGTCACCCATATGTAAAAAGAGAATGTCAAGATTATAGTTTTACTACTTTGTGGTAGTTTGAAATAGTTTGGGTTTTATTTAAAGTAAAAAAAGAACATCAGATATGTAAATAATTCTTTGTTAGAGAGCGTTAAAGCTTGGCAGAGCCAATTACTTGGCTGGCTTTAAAAAATTGATATGGCAAGTAACCAATTATAAAAACTCTACAAATCACTATATTTAAGTGAAGAAAGAGCTGCTAAAACCTCTCTTGCTTCCTGTTTTCTTCAGAGGAGAGGAGCTTTCCCCGCTACCCTTCTCCCAAATCAGAGAAAAGGAGAAATGAAGGCRCTTGAAGAGAATAACATGGAGACACTGAGGTCAGTGAAGGAGTTGAATCTGAGATGGAAGGAGATCTTTAACCCTGCCCTGAAATTCTGTGGTATGAAGATGAAGAGGTGATTGGGACCTCAGACTCTTTTTTCCTCTGTAACTCATGGGATGCACYGGGGGGATGCAGTGCTCTAACCACAGCCATGAACAGAGGCACCAGTGCTGAAACAAGCAGAYATTGAAGTAGCTGTGATYCAATGAAAAKCTTGAATAGAAAGAGAAAGATGAGAGAGATGAAAAGTTTTGCCCCRGGAATWGAAGAAGAAAACCTCTGTTCCCAGAGATAAATGAAGAGAACTTTTGTTTCTACGCTAGARCAGCTCATCCTTAAAATTGCTTRATCARGCAATTAAAATCAAGCAACTTAAAGGATGAGCTGAGATGACCCATGTTTGGTAGTTGTGGTAAGACTACCAAACTGTGGGAAGGATTTAAGGACTGCAGATTTCCAGGCGGCTGCCATTCATGAAAATTGAACCATGAGAGAACTGTTTCTTGTGGAAAAATCTCCATGGTGTGGCAGGAGAGACTCTTCTCCCTAGGTGGACWGAAGAAAGATTATTTTAGAAGTGGTAAGCTGACTGAAAATACCGGAGAGGAGATGGGGGAGGAGAAGCGTTCTAAAGGTTTATTCYGATTCTTATTATTCTTCTTTTTGTTCTTTTAATGAAACTTTATTTATACCCTTTAAAGTTTACAGCCTACTTTTGCCCTTCTCCTGATCCTTATCTCACAGCAGAAAATGAAAAAATAAATTTAGTGGGTGCGCTGGCATTTGGCCAGCTCTCAACTCACCACGTGCTTGTATAGATGTACAAAATTAACAGATTTTAAAAAAGGATTCCAGTTTCTTAATTGTTGAGGAAWCCTACTTGCTTCTCCTTCTGAAAAGAGAATGTATTTATTTTTCCCATGCTGTACATATACACAAATGTGGCAAGAAAACTCAAAACATGTTTCTGGCACTGTGAGCRTGGAAAATTAACACTGAACTTAACAACTTTGGATAATTGTGTTTGTTGAGGCTTTGGCATATGTTGCATTTGCCATTAAAAAAAATCTGTTGTCGACAACCACTCCTTTTACAGTTTAATGTTAAGTATGACTTCAGACAATGAAAGCTGTATGAACATTTTTGCATGTAGATTGGCACACTAAAAGTTGTTATGAGCAGAGAAATCAAACAATATTGAAATTACCTTATACATTTCACAATTATTACTAGAAAGAGATTGCACATTCTCCTTAAAAAAACCCATTCCGAGTCTGACAGAAGTGCAGGGAATGGATTTTTTAAAAAAGGCTGAAAAAAGAACAGAAAAAAAAAAAAGAAAACGGAGTCACACAGTAGTCAGATAAGATTTTTCATCTGTGGACWTTCACTGCACTTTTCTTCAACTCAATTGGAAGTGATTCAGTGAGTGAAGCTGCTAGGAATGAAGTGGGTGTTTCCAAGTGTCAGCCAACAGAAAAATGATAAAAATGCTGCAGAACCCTATGTTGGTTTTCAGAGCTAGGAAATGAAATGGCAGTGTCCTTTGTATTCAGATCAGCTCTGTCTCCTCTAGTATTTTAAATTCTTRCAAATTTTTAAGAAGTTCAACATGAACAAAAGGGTGAAATGCACAGTAGGTCAGTGTTTTGTTCTATGAAATCCTGTAACTCCAAGGAAACAGTGAAATATCTTTTATACTGACTCCACTGTGAGTATCTTGCTGTGCATCTGATACCATAGCACTATCATTTGCTCCTCTGAACAAGCTCCCCAGAGAAGTGGTCATAGCACAAAGCCCAGCAGAGCGCAAGAAATTTTTTTCTAAACTTTCATACTTCAAAACTCTCAGTTTTGATTTGAACCCAGAAGAAAAAAATGCCAAGTAAAAAACTTAAGCATAAGTGATACTTTTATTATTATTATTATTAGTAGTAGTAGTATTTAATATTATTCATTATTATTATTATGGAAAACAATCTGGAAATCTTTCACACAAGTGAACATAATGGCACTTAGTTGTTAAGTGGTCACAATAAATAATCTCTTTTAATATTGCAAAAAAGGAAGGGATGATTTCTGATTTTCTGATGAATTAGTGAGTAGTAGTTTCATGGCTGATGTTGTTTCTTTTGCCCACTCTACTCAGTTTCTCCTCTGAAGGCCTCTTTCTGCACTGGCACACATGGTCAGCAATTTGTTTTATCTGATAAAAAGGTCCAGAATCAGGGAAGAATAAAATTTCATATGAGAAGCTCATTTAGTTTTGCCTAACCTTTGTCTTATTTCTCTTCCTTCAGGAATAGCCATGGTAGAACTGCTTCTCTTCTATTAGCAACCATATTTGAAAATCTGTAAAAATTCCTCATTTGGCAGCAGTTTCTTCTGACACACAAATTTTAGAGATTCTTTATGCCCTAAAAACATGAAAAATTATGCCAAAATCTAGTAAGGGCTCCCAAGCCAAACCTCTTAGCASAGCTGTAATTTGCCATCTTTGTAGCTCCAACTGCATGGCTAAAAACTGGAGGTGAAGAGAGGGTTTGCTGGAAAAAATGTTTGTGAATTTAGAAATCTCAGTTCAGATAAATTGGGTTCTTTTTAGGCTGATTGAGTTACACATTTGAGTTTGGGATGCTCCACATGTATAAATACATGCTTAAATATTAATAAGGTCGTGTGAAAGACCACAGAGTATTCTGATGCTAAAATAGCGAAGCGAAATTGAAAATTAAGAAAGTAAATTTATCCTGGTTGACAAAAATTATTTGTAGGCTTGCTGTTTAATGGTGTTTTAAGAGTAACTCCAAAGCCAAATTTTTTTARTGGTTTCCCAGAAAATCTTCATTCAGGTAAGGTTAATTGATATCAAATAGTGTTATGTTAACTAAGGAAAATTTGTGGCCGGTCTGTACTAAYGAGGCTAAAGGAGTAAATTATAAAACTGTGTGGCTGTTGCCAAGAAGCTTCCATCAGCACACACACACAGCTGGAAGGTGGGAGAGGATGCCCAGAGGTCCCAGATTTGCCCAGAGCTGCAAACACCAGGACAGCAGGGGTTCATCTGTGTGCAAAAGATCTATTCTGCATCATCCAGAGACAGTGGGAAAAGGTAACTGGCTTTCTGTAAGAGGCCATCTCTTGGATACTCTTTCTTCAGTCAAATTCCACATAGATTTGAAACCCCTKGTGTGAATTTGGCTAATTTATGGTGGGACACTGAAAAAACTCATACCTCCAGCTCATTCAACCTTGTTGTTGAATGGCATGGTGTCTAAATACCTTTTATAAATTTTAAAAATGATGTCAGTAGCCACAATGTTCAAAAAAATGAAACTGGGAAGTCAAGTTCTCCAAAGTTAGGAAATGCCATGATTTCAGTGAAACCTGAATTTTWACAATTTAAACTGTGTGCAGAGACTGTGTAAGGTCTGAGACTTTCAGATTCTCTCCTACAATCCTGCTAGCAGTGATTTCCAGAAGTCTACATTCTTCTCTGTATCAGAGGGTGGTGATGTAGGCTTTCAAGTGACTTCCAGCGATAATTTTAAATGTATTTTATATTATTTTTCCTTTCATTTTATTGCAGACCTCTTTGAAAAAGGACACCTGCTCCAACTTGTCAGTAGGTACTGGTTAAGTTCTTCTCATGTGCACTCATGACTGAGGAGCAAAAATGGTACAAATTGTTCATCTAAAATGATAAAATATAGCTGAAAACATCAACTGACAACATCAGWTCTCCTGTTTCCTGGATTATCAATCTTTGATTTCCCAACTTAACAAAGATAATTTTTGAGAAGTCTATTTGACACAGTTCTTTATGGTGAAGATTTTAGATGAAAAAAAAAAACAACAATGCATCTATTTTAGCTCATATTGTGGAGAAAAAAGATGTGGGCTGTGTTTCCAGCCTTGACATGATATGTGTGTAAACACTTGCCTGGATCAATAAGGCTGTCTTTGATTTTTGGTCTAAAAAGGGAATACTGCTATGTGATCTTCCTTTCTGAATGTTGTAGGTTTTTAAAAATATCTCCAGATACTGAGGTGTGACATGGTTAAGTTGAAGAAATTAAGGAATCAAATAGAATCATCTATTTCAAAGATGCCCTGGGAGGCTTATTTTGGTTAATTCCCTCTTTCTTTTTCAACTGCTGTGCCCTGTGAAGTCATTGAGTGGATCTGTGGTTTTCTTTCAGARAGGAGAAAAATGGCCAAACGAGATTAAATTAATGGGTTTCCCTTTATTCAGCTGCAGTCTTTTCAAGAGACTTGATTGATGTTTTGCTATTTTCACATTTTGTTACATTCCTTGCCATTTGAATGAATTGTCAACATCATAATGTCTTGAATACTCTGTAAATTATATCATAAGTACTCCCACTTTGTTTACACACTGAATTGTGATTGATCTATCCATTTTATATTTCTTTAATTTATAACTYTCCTGATTGCTAAGTATAATGGGACCAATCAAACCCCAAATTATTTAAAGCAAAGCAGTGATTTAATCTGTTGTGTTTCATAGATGGCATGAGGTACTAAACCCCAGCCCTGTTTCAAATGGCTCTGAGAATATAGATGACTAAATATAATGCAAAGATGGGGTTTTTTTGCCAGTTTTGTTTTGGTTTTTACTGAGCCTGGTTTAAATACTTGCCTCCTCACTTAGGTGAGACTGTCCCCTAGCTGTGCGCTGTTCTGTTTCTCTGTTCCCAGGATAAATATAAATGAATATAAATTAAATGAAATAAAAATGATATAAATGAAAAGTGAGTGTGGAGGAGCCACCATGACCACAGTTGAKGGAGGAATTATTACTGAGGCAAAAAGGGAGGTAATGGGAGCTGGCAGTGTTAGTGATGTAGGTGGATTGTGCTGAGAGAAAAGAGGAACAAGAAAAGCCCAGGGAAGAAGAAAAGGAAGAGACTGTGACTGGAAGAATGAGAAAATTTTCCATTCCTTTCAACTTTGAGACTAATCCTGCTTACATGCTTTCTCTTCTTAGCAGTCAGTTTTACTTCTTGTTCTTCTCCTTTGCCCTTCGAAGGCAGGGGAAGAAAAAAGAAGGGGAAAAAAAAAGAATAGATGAAAAAGCAAGAGTGAATTTTCCTCATCAGCTCCCTGACTGTGAGATTGCTTCTCCTTTCAGGTGTTCTAGTGTGCTTAGTGTTGTTCTGGAATTGCACTTTTCATCTTGTCAGTAGTTGTGATGAGATAAAACTGAGAAAGGGTGTGACACACATGGCTGGTTTGAATTCTCTCTGAAACTCATCATGTTCCTTAGATGAACAAATATATTATGTGCAAGTTGGAGTATATCACAGGAAAAAAATTGCCAGACAGGGCTCAGTGTGCACAGAAACTRGTTTCATCCTTAAACCAGAACAGTGTTAGAGATTGTTTATGAACACCAAGAATGAAATATTTCTAAATGTGTGACCTGGATTTTTTATTACCAGAACAATGATWTTTTTTGTTCTTGAGCWTTCTCATTCTCTTTTCGGTAAATCTTGTGCAGGCTCTTGAGTGGAGATTATTTTTTTTTATCAGTGGAGAGCAGGTTGGAAATGTTAGTGAATCTGAATAACATTAGGCTCAGCTGAAGTGAACAGCCATGAAAGACATTAGGCAATGGGAGAATCAAGCCTGAAATAATAAATGAAGTGTGCCTTTTTAGTCTTCAAGAAAAGCTATGTCTCAACAGTAAAGTTTGAAACCTAGGACAAGAGAAAAGACTCYATTTTATTTTGTAATTCTAGAATTAGCAAGGAAATTATAGGCATCTAAATTTTACTGCATTTTTAGATAATGAATCAACAATATGAACAAGTCAGGGATAATTATTTTCCATTATGTTTCTGTTTCYATTGTTTTCAGCCTGTGGATCTGTGTTGGCTCACACTATAGGCTCTGCCCTTCTTTAGCAGTCAGGTAGTTGATTTTTATTTTTTTTCCCCCTACATCTTTGATTACCCTGCCACAGAAATGAAAGGAGSCTCATCAGATTTTATTTTAAGTCTGGGAACTTTTCCTACCTCKTGAACCTGAATGAATATTTAAGCAACTCATAATGCAACAATTGTTATTCTGAGGGAAAATAAAAAGCAATTCTCTGCTGAACATCTCTGTAGCCTGATGGAAAGGTAATGGCACTGCTGCAGACTAGAATAAAATCAAATCCTAATTGTTTTGGTGAATTAGACTTCCTAGCAAGTCATACTTTAATCTCTGCATAAATTAGAGGCCTTTGCTCTGTTCCAATTCCTGTGGGGTCGCTGTCTTTGGTTTCTGTCTACTCCATTCAGCTCAGCTAGCGAGCGCTTCTGAACGATGTCGTGATATTTCCACTCAAGAATTCAGAGCTGCTGAGAAGAAAYGTGTCAAGCTGTTGATAAAATTCAATCTAGATGGGTTGCAGCACYGAGCCTGAGGTTTGGTAGATTCCTCAAGCACTCTAAGGGGAGTTGGAGAATCAGCCAAGGTCCAGGGCCCAGGGGYAAAGCTGTTTGTCCAGAGTGCCCGCAGAGCAAACTGGAGCTCCAGTTACTCCAAATGCAGGTTCTGGGGCTCGTGGCTGATGAAGAAGAAGGGCATACCAGTGATTGCAAGCTTTTGGGAAGAAGCCGAGCACATAACTGAAAGAAAAAATTTTTAAAACCAATTATTTCTTTGGGCAAGTGAGCTAGGTGATGGGAAAATATACATTCAAGAAGTTTCAATCTTGRTGTGCTTTTGGTTAAGCATGTCCTGCTTTTCCCATTTTTTTCTGTTCCTAAATACACAATATAAAAACATTCTCTACAGTGAGGCTGCTAAATAGYCTAGCAGACTTAGATAAATTTAGTTTATTTAACTTAGTAAACTGCTGGTTTGATTTTTGCTTTATGCAAGGAATGAATATGAGGAAGGTCATGATATTGCCAAAATAAAGTTCAAAATTGCCATCAATATCAAACCAATGGAATATATTTTAACAGAAAAAAAGAAGAAATCTCTCAAATTCCCGTGGACTTGTGTAGCTGAAACGTGTAAGTTCAGACTATAAGAGTAATGTACATCAGTCTGAGGTGCAGATTKTTAATTGGTTAATTGATAATTGGTTTGTTCACTCTAAAAGGTGCAAAGACATAAGTTACATATATCTAAATTATTAATAAATATATATTAATATATATATTGATAAAAATAATATATATCAACAAAAAATATTTTTAAGAGCTACTTCTAAGTACCTTTTTAAAAAAGCCCTCTGAATACACATATAGACACCCTAGAGTTCACACAAAYCCTATCTGTTATTCCACTTGGGTGACCTTGAAATGACCCTATCAGCCTAACTCAAATCAGCTGTATTCCTGGAGAGTGGTAGGAAAATGCATATGTAAGAAGAAAAAGCATAAGAAAAATGTTATTTTCTGGGGAGCCTGAGTTATAAGATTAGATTATGGCTGTCAGAATCAAGGGCACATAGGCATGGCACATGATGATTATGATTTATGGGAGCCTTAAAGAGGAAGAAGTAAATATATGTTCTAAAAGTTCTGTTTTGCTGTGATTAATCTAAACACCTTCCTTGGGTTTGTGATGACAGAGGAAGGCTATGTTGACCAGAACTTTTCCTTTTTTCCTCACCAACAGTTTCAGTAACTTCTGATGTACAAATCCAGACTTAGAGAATGAATCTTTTGTAGCCTTTCATTGTAAAGGATGAAAGCTAGCAGGTACAATTTGCAATAAATTTGAGGTCAAATGTGACACTAGATAGACATCTGCTACAAATAAACAAAGTCATTGTGCAGTACATGAAGATATCATTAGCAGGACACAAAATCAAAAGAACAGTCTGTCTACAAAAAAAGAAAAAAATAAAAAAAATTCTTCCCTTCAGCTCTTTTTAACAGTTATTCTCCTTGTTTTGAAGCCTGCAGCAAAGTGATATCTTCAGCTGAAGGTCTATGCTGGTTTTAAATTTATAGCTTAGTGCATCATAGATCTAGTCAGATATTTGTAGCAAATTAAAAACTGCATCATATTTTTCTCTCTCATAAACTCTATGTGATTTCTTGATACCTTTTTCCCATCTGGTTGTCTGAAAGTATTTCTTCAAAAATTTTGTTATTTTAAAACACATAAATAYATTTTCTAGTAATATTAAATCTTTCATTTCTTGGTGTTATAGAAAATAAAGAAAAAAATTGCAATTAGAAGAAACATACATCCATATAGCCAAATACCTGTCTYCATCTTGGCCATCCTGTAAATGTCATACAACCTACTTAGGAATGGGATATATAAAGACACAGTTAAGATTCTCGTTACATCAACATGGTAAAACATCTTGACTAGAAGAGTCATTGTATGGTTTTTATTAAGTGTACRTGCAGTCATTGCTGGTACTTTTTAAAAATACTGCCATTGGGATGTGGGGCTTTTTGAACATCCAGTTTTAAAACCAAAACTTTGAACCAACCAAACAGATCTTAAGCATCAGTATCTTGAAACAAGAGAGATGAAGGGGTATTTCACTGAATTGGTTTTGTTTCTAGAGAGTGAACTTCTAGCTAGACAGTAGAGCTTACAAAGAACATAGATCAGAGTAAAATAGAAACCAGTAAATGGGAACATCTCAATGGAAAAAAAAAAAGATGGGAAAAGTTAGACACTCTTCACCCCATCCAGGTCCAAAAAAACCCCCTTAGATTATAGGATGGATCATATGGATACAATATAGCATACAAAATATGGAAGGTTATTTTTCATAGTGGTTTAAGAGGTTCAGCWTTTGTACATTGTCTCTTAAATGTCRCCAAAATTAATTCCAGTYGTCCAGAATGGCTGTAGCAATAATAAGGGATTGAAGAACTCTAATTACTGCACTGCAGAATGTTAAGAAAAATACAAATTATAAAATAGCCTCACAAACATTTTTAAATCYGAAAAAAGTACCAATAAATGTCACTAAAATTTGTATTGGAAGAATAGTAATGAACATAAATTATGAGTAAAGTTCTAGAAGTTAAAATACTAGAAAATTATCAGTGGAAATAATTGCTTTGTAGGTATCAATCAGTGAAAATTCATAACACTTTTATAAAATAAAGAAATAGTATTTTTTCTTTAATTTTGTCTAATTGGTTAGTATAAAGTAAGTTTGATGGAGCCCTTGATAATACTTGGAAGATAATGAGAGTCTATGTAAGTAAGAGTAAGCTAGTAAGAGTTTGATTGTGTTTATAAAACTCATTTAGATACTAACTCTTAAAATGAAGTCTATCTTTTTATTATTTCCTTAGATCTCATGTGCATCTTTACAATTAAACCAAACTTCGTGAGTACTGTAGGTTAAGGTTGAAAAGTGTATTTTAAGTTATGAGATGAAGAGAAAAGACTCTTTGTGGCATGGTGCCTCTCCAGACAAACACTGCAGCTATTAAAAGATGCCTGGAAGCAGTGTTGTAGAAGACTTTTGTATTTCACAATAAATGTACAGCTGAATTCACAGCATGCTAGAATCCATGAGGAACAAGCAAAGGGTAAAGGTTGTAGTTTTCTTTGTGTTCCTTCAAGAGAGAAATAGCACAGCCATTCAGTGAACATGAAATGGGCTTCCATACCTGTTCAGGTTTTAGAAATCAGCATAAGCGTTTCTTTTAAATGAAAAATAGAGAACAATTTTGGGTTAAAACCCAGTTATAATAAACATAGAAACCTAATCTTGCGGTTATGCAAGAATTATTATTCAACATTTGTGTCAGAATGTTTGGAGCAGACCGGTTGTATTTAATTGCACAAACTTTGAGAAAACRACACACTAAATTAGAAGGAATGCTGGGTGGACAGTTACATGGACTGTATTCTACTGATCAAATTCTTCTAGATTTTGTTTTCTAGTCCAAAAACACTAGACCTTAAAAGAAACACAAGTGTTAAACAAAATGTAAAGGGCTTTGTCTGTTGATACACAAKGCCTGAGAGAAATACAACCTAGTAGATAATTCCAGTAAAGAGACTGAGTTAAAAGGAGGAGTAGAAGAATGCTTTGGATTCGCAGCAGAAGAGCTCTTGTGAGACACCTGTAGCCTTGTCTGCAKTAGAGGTTGGAGCCAATTTTGGGTGTGTTATTTCTCTTGGTGAATGTGTTGGGTTCAGAGAGCTCCAAGGGTGATAAAATGGTCACGTCCTAGAGCTGGTGAGAGAGGYTTGTTGAGTTCAGTCAAGACCTCACAGTAGGCAGGACAAGAAGCAAAGCAGGTGGTGCCTCATTGGGAATAAACAGGGAAATCAAGACAGTGCTTCTTTATCAAAAATTGAAAGGGTCAGAAAAGGACAAGATAAGAAAATGATATAGGCACTGCAAGGTAGTCAGGAGACAGTTGCTGATGTCTCAAATCATACAGAYAAAGCCAGCAAAAGAATTATTTGGTGCATTTTACTAAGCTGGTCAGGAGAAGCAAAGGCCTGTGTTGGCTCTCTGATTTGAATTAAGAAATATCATCTGTTCTTGGCTTCATCAGCATCGATGAGCRTCTCAAGGATGAAGCTCTGAGTAACACTTAGATGTTATCCTTAGATGTGTATTRGGAAGGTGTGTAGGGGTAAATAATAAAGCCTAGCATCTAGCTCTAGTAGGCAAGACTAATGTACTTCAGGATTTAATAGAAACTGGGGTATTGATTGATCCCAGGTATGTGGAACTGCTGGCTGAGAACCATTATGATGAAAAAAACCATAACATCACCCAGTAATTTTTAATGGTATGGAACAAAGCCAATGAAGCAAACCTCTTCTGAAGATGAGAAAAAAAAATCAATAGAGCAGCTTGATCAGGTTGGTTTGAGGTACTTGAGTGCACAGTCAGCTGCAGTCTAAATGCCATAAATATCTTAACGCCTATCCAGAGATGAAAATGATGTCTTTATTGCTAATCCATAGGGATTTAATTGAATATATTATTTTCTTCATTGCAAATTATTTATTGCTTGTATTTACATGAATCTATTTGGATTATGCATATGTATTATTTTTATAAGACTGGGTCTGATGGTATAAATATCAAATGACAGTTTGGTCTAGGATATTTGGATACTGATATTAATGTGTAGGGTCACAGGTGGAGTCTCTACATGTCTGTCACCACCTTAAAAAACAGGTGTTGCTAAAGTACAGCTAGAAGWTGGTTTTTTCCTGTGGCATTTGACAGGTCTTTTACAATTCCATTAAAACCTTTCAGCATCTTTGATCCTTTGACATTCTTTCCCTAAATCAAACAAAGGATCAAATATGCTTTCTTGCACAGGCTGTAATTTTTTAGCACTGCAAAAGCCTTTCGTTTATGGCTTTGCTTTTCTGGGGTGTTTTTTATCACATAATTGGAGTATTTCATTGATTAGCACTAGGTTAATTTTGTTTCATTCTTGACAATAAACTTTTTGGCAAATGAGTAATTTCTACCACATCTATGTGATAGGGGATTGCAAATACTTCTAGTCCTCTCTTTACTTCAGATGATGTCCTCTTACTGCCCATTATGCTTTTTTTCTAGAATACATGATCTACTTGCATATAATTGTRATAACTTTTAGCCATTTAAAAAAGTTTCAGGTATTGTGGTACTACTCATGGTTTATAAAGAAAATGTGTTAATGTGGTAACATGTAGAATTTTAGTGATACTTTCAAACTCATGCTGCTCAAATGAAACTCAGAGGACTTAATGGGATCCAAAATATAGKATTAGATGTCCTCTTTCTGATTATTTCTATTTGCTATAAAAATCCAACATGTAAAGTTTAATTTTATTTCTACTTTTTTATGATATCCAAATGTTCTAAATTTGAAAAACTGCAAAAGGTTAAATTATTATTTAGTGTGTACTTTGTTMAAAAATCCAGAAAAAATACACTTATTCTTGGCTCCTAATTAAATGATCTTGATCTCAGTAATATTACCAGCTTTATCTACAAGAGTTTAGGAATTTTAACTGAATTTTATTAGCTTCCTATAATAATCTTTCATGCAAAACTAATCCTGCTGCTTGATTATTACTGCAACTTTTGTCAAAAACTGAACTGCAGGCTTTTTCTTCTTAATGTGGCAAACATTAGGCCATTCATGTTTATGGATTCCTGAATTTTAAAGACAAATTACTTTTTGTCTTTTAAATTCCAAAACACAAAGTAAAACTTGAAGCAAAACTAACACCTTATCTTTGAAAATTTCACAGTGTGCATGCATTGAAAATTGTTATCTTCTCTTCAGGCTTCAAATTTCRAGAATTTCCCTTGGGTAAACTTGAAACTGAATGGGCCCATACCATAAATGCTAAACATGTTCATTTGAYAGCAATTTATCTGTATGGCTTGTTTTGTTTTAGTATGACTGCTTCCTTCAGTCTCTCATAATTAAATTGTCATGCATCTTCACAAASCTTAATGAATCAGCATGATTTGGGKTTTTTTCCTTAATTTTTWCAGATTTTTCCTTAATTTTTACAGCTTGGTAAATTTGTTTAATATGCATTTTATCATTTGACACATAATGCTTCCCAAATATTCTGCTAATGCTTTGGGCTTCATGGTTTTATTTTTTTAATTGTACGTGCAGAAGATCCCTACATATACTGAAGGAAGSTCCTTTCTAATAATATTTAGGCAAAATTTTTCTATTTATATTGGTCAGGCTCCTGTGAATTGTTCTGAACTTAAAGCAGAAGGAAATTCAGTTGTTTTTTATGGTTTTCTGAAAGGCTCTGTGGTGTTATAGCCAATTGATCTTCATCAGACTCAGGCTACCAGAACAATAGCAAGGTTTTGAATTGTCTKAGTGTGGCTTTCCTGTCTCAAATTTGTTGGAGAAAGAACAGGGTAAAATAGAAAACTTCAGTGTCAGTCAATATATCTGTTATTACTCTTTCTCTCTAGCAACATGTACAGAGAAAAAAATATAGATCACACTCTTTACCTCTGCTTTTATTCTAGATGTCTCCATTTCTGCATCTACATGAATATTAAAAATGTGTTTTCTTTGAGAATCAGCTCARCAGTGTCCTGGGAGCCAGAAATGTCTCTTTTGGGTTGATTTTTCTGCTGCATTTTGTCTGCTTGTCTTGATTCCACTACTATTTTTTTTTAATTTATTTTTATGTGCTCTCTCACAGTGKTTAACTCTGAAGTTGGGGCACCATTTCTGAACAGAACAAGAGACTTATGTACAGTTGAAACCCAGATTTTGACTAAATTTTCATTTTAGKTAAGTTTAGCCCACTTTATTTCTAGCCAAAAGGGAATATGAAAGACACATAAATATTTAAGTGAATTCAGTCTTACTGTATAGAAAACAGATGTGAATTACTGAGACAAATTGCCTTTGTTTTAGACCCCTCTTGCACAAAAATCTTCCCAGTAGCTCATTAAAAATACCTTCTGGGTAAAATTTCTGGCAAACCAATAGGCTTCAGAGAAAAGTCAAATTAGTAACTACTTGAAAAGTTTTGTTTTTTCCCTTGTCAAGTAAAACCTTCATTCTCAAAAGTAAGCTTGTATCTCTCTGCCTATTTGGATAATTTTTTATATTTATTTATCTTGCTAGGAGAAAARTGCTGTTGATTGTTGATGTATTCTTTAGAACCACCTGAGGATATTTTCTGGCTCTTTCCAAAGGCTATAAACTCACAAGATATTTCTCTCTCTAACCAAAAGAAGCATGTTAAAAACCAATTGAAATAATGCTCATAATAAATGAAAAATACCAGGATTTTTCTTTCTTAGAAAGATTGGGTGTCAAAAGGCTAATCTAATGACCATCCTGGTTCATCTGYTTTACAAAATAAATATTGTAGTGTTATTGTTACTCAGAAGTTAAAAGAGCAACATATAAAATCTTCTTCCTCTACATGATTTTCTAAAAACCTCACTGATTTGTCCTACGGCCATTTATGACAGAGAGCTTCCTCTATTTGTGCTCCCAAATGAAAATAAAATTAAATGTAATTTGAATAACTTTATGCAATTGTTCTCTTTCATGCCTTGCCTTGAAAAAAAAAAAACTTAAATCATGCTCTAAATTACTTGCMAAGAGGACATGACACTCAGTTTTGGAAGCTAGGCTCATTAATTAACAAACTTTTATTCCACCACCCACTAATTTTCCCTGAACTGTTCTTCACACAGGTGAAAAGACACTAGAAGAGATCTTCCAAGAGTCTCAATATGAGAAAAGATTTTATAAATATTTTATATTTTTTTTAAATAAAACATTTTTTCAGCAACATGCAGATAATTTTTATGCAAGGTGTTTCTTACATTTGGGCTATATTTGTAGAAAAGTATCTTTAACCAACAGTCTGTCAAGTTCTTTTTTCTCTAGGATTGTTTTGTCTCTGTATCACAAGTTATTTTTAAAATCTTGTTGACATGTTAAACTCTATGAAATGTGTCTGGAGAAGCTTGCAGCTTCTATGAGAGAAACAGCTCTTGTTCATTATTCTAGCTCAGATAAAGTGCAGACAAATGAGGAGAACAACTCTAGTGATCTTGCTGAGTGGAGCAGTAAACTGGATAATCTGTTGAGTCACTCTGGCAGTGAATTTTGGAGTGCATAAAGCATGGAAAAGGGAGACCTGCATTAAAATGGTGTAGGTTGTGTGCTAGGTAAGAAATTCCCCCTTGGCTGACATTAGGATGCATGGAGGCGAATATTAAAATGCAAGTGTAAACCTTAAAGACATATGATTTAAATTTCTGATGTCTCAATCTTCTAATTCTCTYGAGAGAAGAAGAAACAAAGCCTGTGTTTATTTGATTGTGTAGGGTACTGAAAAAAATTCCATTAGAGGAGCAGGATTTGCARTGTTGGTACCGGATATTGGTCAAAAATCCTTAAAAGCAACAGGTTCTGACAGTTTCTTTTTTTTTCATGCTGTATCATGTATCTCTCTAAACAGCAGGCAATATAATCAGAAAGTGCTGACCCATATGCTACAGAAATGGCATAAATAATACACTTTACCTTAGTGAATCCTGTTTKGGAAAGAAGCTCTAGTGATTACAAATGAATTACCTTAATTTGTCCTCTTTGTTTAGCCTGTCTTTAGATGTGGCAAGATACCACAGTTCTTCACACATCTTAAAGGAATATTTAAAAACTTATGGAGATAGATATCCTGCTCCCAAGTGTTTAAGCTCATTCACCAAAACAGTTTTTATCACTTTATTTTTTTTTWAATTTAAATAATTGCAGAATACAACACTGGCAGACTAGTGTGAAACAGCACTTGTGAAGATGCAGAAGTTTTCTGGTAATACATCTTTGTCAGTTTGTTCCTTGTTCCATTCAATGAAATTTTGTCTTTTTAATGGAAGTCATTAAAATCAAATAGCTTCATATACAGAAGAGTGGGAAATCTACTTTCTGGCATACATTTTGTTTTCTTCTTGTCTCTATTTGTAATACATTCTGTGTTTCAGGATGGCATCTGCAAGGCTAATGTTTTTCTACAAACATGAAAGTCACAGTCTAATGAAAAATATAGCAAAAAAAAATAAAATCCAGATGTAATAAGCCACTTACTAACTTCACTAGCATTATATAATGGAAATATTATTTCTAGAATATTAGTGATTTATTAATGGCTTCCATGTGAAGTATGCCTCATTTCAAATAGCTTTCCCTCAGTTTCCATGTTTACTGAAATATTTAAGGTACACCTTAAATTAAAATTGCTTTTATTATGCATCTGCACTAAATATGTTTACTCCAGAAAGTTTTCTTTGAGAAATCATGTCTGGGTAAGGTGACTAATTATTCAAAAATTAAGATACTTTCATATAGCTTTGAAATGGTAAACCCCATGCATTTATTCACTTTAAACCAAAAAATTAATAAAACTTTCAAACATGTAGAGAACAGTAATTATTTATAGTGCCTCTGGGTTTAAAACCACTAATTTTCTAATTACAGTGCTTCCAAAGTCATATATTCTTATTTGTGCTGAGATACAGAGCATATAGCTTTCCTAAGGTTAAGAGAGGTAACATGTAACTTCAGGAGAGGTAAAATCTATTCTAAAAGACTTTTGTGTACACACAACAGATCGTAATATATGATAAAATAAAGAATGTTCACTTTTATGATAGATACTGGAATGAAATATTACCTACTCTCCTTCCAGACTTTCAAAAAAAGCTCTGGTGAATATACCTGAAGTAGGGAAAATAAAGAGACAAGGGGGTAAAAATGTCATCATCCATCTTAAATATAATTTTTTTCTGAGTTTCCCTGCTGCTGAATTGTTGTAATTTCCAAAATAAGGCCAGTTAAATCCATTGTTGGGGTTTATTTTCCTCACACTTCTARCAGATGCCATTTTCCAAATAAATTGCTTAGGGCAATGTGGGGAGGTGAGAGAGTACAAAAACATTTAAGTATTTTTCAGAGTTAATGTTTTGAAAGCCACTGTATTTTTTTCCCTTCTGTTTTGGCACGAAGTATTATGCATTGAAATTGAAAAAATCAAGTAGTTAATATAACAGTTTTGCAAGCTTTAAGAGGTATCAGATGGATGATTTCAATATTAACAGAAAAATAACCTTCCTTTAGCTTGTGATACTGAAGAGTCAAATATTTAATTTGGTAAGATAGTATTTTTGTAAAACCCAGATATAAGTTTTTTATTGATTTTATGTATTGATATCAACTATAATAACTATATAATCAACTAAATATCAGCTATATATTGGTTTTTTTAGGTAGTTTTTCAACAGTGTTGGTACCTAATCCTATGGCACCACATGAAAACTATCCAAATTTATTCCACATTTCCACTTATTTTAGTAACTCTGTATGGGCTCTGTAAGTCTGCCTTAGAACTTTGGTAGGAAATACAATGCCTCCTGCAGAAGTGTAGATGTGAGGTCTGGTATATCCAGACTTCAGGCTATATTTATATCCATCATCTGAGAAATCATCAGCAAAACAATAAAGGTGGGGAGAGAGTCGCTCAAACCCCTTTTTAGATTATATGCTCAGTGTTCCTGTGGGGTCACAGAGATGGGTTACMAAAGTTTGTATTTGATCAAGCTCCTAGGGAGAACAGCTTTTCATTCAGGAAACCCAGCAAAATTCAGGCATAAATTAGAGTTAGGTGCACAAAATCAATGCTGGAGGCATCTTACTTCAAAACACAGAATTTCAAAACATGAACAATGCAGCATGACCTTCTCCATGTTTCCTAGCTGGATTCTCTGATGAATCCAGCTGTTTTGAATACTTTTTTTAGGAATGCATCAAGATAAGTCTAAAAAATCCTGTCTGTGGTAAATAACTAAAAGGTGGTAATTGAATCTGATGTTTTGTTTTTATGGACATCTCACATTTCATGGGACTCACTGCAGATATCTAAAGGGGTATTTGCATTTTCAGAGTGCAGCTGACAGCCCTCTGACACTCGTGTTGCTAATTACCTGACCGGGAAGGGATTTTTCTAACTTTTGACTATAAACGAATAAAACTGCTTTGCTGGTAATTCAAATGTGCATGAYCTGTTTCTTAAATTTAGAAAACAGTTCTTATCCAGTCGTGCTTGACTTGCTTCACGGCTGTGTTTCAGGGGAGGAGTGGCAGAGTATGAATGTCACAGTTTTGGGGACAGAGCAGTGACAGGACRCACTGAGTTCATGCAGCAGCAGTGCACTTTATCCACAGTGAACCAGTGAGAAGGTTTGTTTCACCAGTGGAAATGGTTTGTTTCTCATTGACAGAGAGAAAACTATGCTTCATGAGATGGTCCAACTTGTGACAGAGCTGTTTATCACACATCCTTCTTTGATTCTCTTACAAGCTGATTTTTGTTAGTATGTTGTCCTAGTCCGCTAGTTCAAGTGAAAAGCCACAGGATAGAGATAACATCCAATTACTTTTTAGGCTGAAAATAATTTCTGTTAACATTGGAAAAAAAGATATAAGAAGCATCACACCAGCTTTAAAAGGACTTACCATAYTACAAAGGATATTGGAATGCTATGAGCCAGCTTTTAATGTGTGCTTCCTCACTAAGGCAGAAAATTGCACTGGGGAAAAAATACTCCACCTGTTTCTGCTCCATTGCTACAGTTTCACAGATGAGGCTGTGCTTTGAATTTTCGTTGGAGAAAGTTTAACATTACTAACACTTTGACTGTACTGATGAGTTCYGATATGAAATGGTAATTAAAGATCAGTTTGGTTGCATATGCRTCTATGTTTAAGAGGAGTCTGRTATTTTYATAAATTATTATTCTGAGACATTTCTGCTTCTTACCAGCATCACTGATTTCATYGCAGGAGCACAAGTGTAATTTTTAGAGTATAAGAATAGGGGAAAATTGCCTTTTTTGTTTTTTTCTTTTTCTTCCTCATTACAATCACCATCCTAACAGTTTCCTGGTTTACCAATCCTATTCTTGTTACAGTTTCTGTCACAGAAATGAGAATGGAACTGTAATGCCAATGCAGGCTGCGAAATGATGAGTGAGTTACTGGAATGTGATGGTCTGGAATCCACTTATGGGTTTTTCTACCTAAAAGAGAAAAGACAACTGGCAATCAAAAGAGAAACACTGAATAAGGCAGAATGATGTATTTGACTATTGGAAGTGAGTGGGAAGGTAAGGAAGTAATTTTTGGGGTGGGAAAATTTCCTTGAACTCCTCTTCTGCCTGTCCCCTGTCGATTTATTGTCAAAGCTCATGCATTTGCCAACAAGCCTCCTAAAGAATGGTAGCAATCACCATGTTACTGCAGCTCCAAAAMCAACAGCTAAACATTACAGCCAAATATGTTAATGTCCAGTAAAATTGTCTTTTTAGTTATAGTACCTAAGGGATTTGGCCCATGGTACATYCTTGTCCTTCCCTAATCTCTTCTCAGTAACATTTCAATCCCTTTATTATATGTTATAACTCCTGCTGTATGTTGAAAGATATCTTCAAGTAGCTATCATTGCTGATTGAATACTTATGGCCAGTTAAGACTCAGTTAAATGTAATCACAGTAATTGGGGTTATGTGGTTTATGAGGTTCACCCCAGATTTACAGAATTATAACTGAGATATGAATTTGACCGTTTCATGGAATCCTGTCGTTACTTGGTAGATAACACTCATGGAATGCCGAGTATCACTTTATTCCATGTGCTATAGGCAATTGTTTCATCTAATTTAATGTGTTGAAACAGTTGAAATAGTTCTGTAGGTGTTCCTTGCCTTGTACTTGTTTGCTCTACATTTTATTTGCTKCTTCCAGTTTACAGCATGACATCGTCTCAGAGTGTTTTGTATAATATTRCCTTGTCTTAGACATTCTGAATGATTTTACACTGACAGCAGCTGTTCTTCCTCAGATTTCCTGTCTTCCCAATCTTTTTCTGACCTTTATGAGAGACATTTCATTAACTGTCCCTTTTGAAACACGTTAAAAAAATAACATTCTSTAATCCTAATCCCTAAGAACAATTTTTGCTTTTCTGCCCAGTTCTCCATATTCTGGATGCTTAAAAGAATCACAGCCAGAGCACTRCTGTTATTATTTAAATGTTATTACAAGTTTCAGTCGTGTTATTGTCACAAGGAGAATGATCTCAACAAATATGCCATTCTTCAGCAATGGGAAAGGAGAAAAACCCATGCACTCAGAGGAGTYTTGTGAGATGAGTTACCTATTGATGAACCCTCTGTGATTTCCTCAATAATCTCAGGCAAAGATTAAAAAAAAAAACCTGACACTTTTTCTATACATCTCAGTACTCCAGTGAAGGTGATTTGACAGCATCTCTATGAAAGACCAGATGGTGGAGGAATACTCTGAAGTGTGTTCTTTTCTTTCCCTCCAGTAGATTGTTTCATTCCAGTGGATAATTGATGCAGGAGGGAAATTCATGGCGTAGACYGCTTTCTATAAACATCAAAATCGTTTGAGAGGGAAACAAAGCTTTATTATTTTAGGGGAGAGGGGTTGAATGCTGTTTAAAAAGTGTCTCTGATCAGCCATTTTAGAGAACAYTTGGGCAAATAAGTAAAAAGCATTGAAAACCTGATATTTATGATTGTTAAGTTCATACTCTTGCTGTCAGCAGGTGATATCCAATATATGCATGTGTGCATATATGGAACACAGAGATTATTGTCTGTCTAGGTATTGCTTTAACAATTATGAGCAATGTAATGTAATTTAAGCAAAGATCTCTCTAGCTGGAAATCTGAACATCTTGATGCTGCTTTAGGCAACTGGGGTTACATAATTTATGTTCTAAAAGAAGTTCACATAACTTTCCCAAATAMGTATTTTAATGCCATCATGTACCTCTGTAACAAGGCAGCCAAATCTTACAACTCTATTATTCAAAATACTATCCAAGTTTCTTTCTAAAGACAGAATGGTATTCTTGTTTCTGTGTCTTTATGAGTAGACCTTTCTTCAAAAGAAACAAACCTCTTTTATGCAAAAAGCTACAAATCCTAAAACTTCAGCAAGTTACATTAATTAGTTAAAACATGCAAAAAACGAGCAACTTGTTCTCCTTTAAAATGAAAATATATGGACATTGAATGCAATGATGGGTTTAACCAGAAACTATACAAACCACAAACTACACAAAATCTACTGCTCTAAATTAAATGGTTTGCTGAAACAAAATCACTAGTTGCCTTGGCCATTTTAGGAGCAGAAAACTGTACAATATTTTCTGGATTGCTTAAATGAACATGGCTAAAAAACATTTTGTGTCTGAACCAGGGGAAAAAAATATGCAATGAAGCAGCAAATCAGATAAATGTGGAATTGTCTTGAATGTTGATGGATGATTTCCCATGGTGCCAAAAGGATGTGTTTGGGTGTGTGTTTAGCTCTTATCATTGTTGTTGACAATTTTTATCAGATGTAAGGTATCATATTGGTTCAGTGTAAAAAAAGGTGCATTTTAAGACTAATTAAAGTAAACTGTGGCATGAATACATGAAAATTTGTTTTAGTAAAAAAGCAAACCACTTAATATAATAGGAAAAATGGTTTCATTCTCTTTCATATTTCTGAGTTYTAAGCAGTATTTCATACCTGAATAAAGTTTTTCAGCCTGTAACTAGCTCTTTCATTTTTGAGAGTTTGGGTGCTTTTTTGGCATCCAGCTTGAGAGATATTTTTGCTTTTGCCCTTGTCCACGTTGAATTGCTGGTGAATTTTCTACCTTGTTATATATATATAAAGTGTTTTTTAAGGTGTTGAAAATGGGTTGGCTTTTCAAATCACACACCCTGCTGCTTTCTGGGGAGGCAGGGAGAGTTTTGTTCTTAATGGTTCTGGAATTCAGCTGGAGCCAYTGCTTTTTGCAGGCATGGGCAGGTGCTGTGTGACCCGCCCATGTTGCTGCCAGTCAGAACTATTCTATCATGTCTTTATTGCTAAGATGATGTTTTCTCAGTCCATTTCTGCATAGTTCTACCCTTTAGGCTGCAGTTGGATCCCCCTGTAACCAAATGTCACAACCTGTGAGGCCATGATGTGSTCAAGATATGCAAGCATTGACTTTTTAATTGGGTTCACTTTATAGAWGTTAAAATGTTTATGTGTTTGATTGTTCATTTATTCTCTTCTAGTAGCTCTTGTTGAGGCAAAGCTGTACACATTTAATTATTTAAGGGTTTTTTGATGAATCAGTCCCTCCAAAGTGGTAATTAATTTAGATGGCATTCTCTGAACTCTGAACTCCTTGCAATATATCATTTTTTTGCTGCTGCACTGCACAGGAAAGTGGAATTTTGGCAATGCCACATAAACAGAAGTCATTAATCATCTCTATGTGAAGCCTGTGTACACACAACCAAATCTAGCACTAGTTTTTACTGCATCTGATATCACAGAGTAAATGTTACAAACAAAAGGGTCAGCTCAACTGGAAGCTAAAGTATTTTGTCTAAAAAAATAATTGGTGTTATTTCCTAAAGGAATGACACTTTAAAATGYGAAGCTCTGTTAACTGCACACAGTTGTATCTAAAGTCTGAACTATTACTGTGCTTTCAAAAGGTTTATTAACAGCCCTGACTTGGGCTAAGCTGTTTTCTCAGGTCCCACACAGACTAGAATATCTTTCTGTGTGAAAGAATGAAACTGTGAGTGTCCCAGCAACAGGAGTAAACCAAAAACTTTTCATTCAATTAGCATCTTATCAAAGAAGAATACAGCTGGATGACACAGATCTATGGGAATTTGAGACATCTAAGTGGACCTTTATAGAACAAGTTCATCTCCTTGCCCACAAAAAGGATTATTTAAATCAATGTTGKTTTTTTCTCTCAATAATTTGTTTAACCTTTTACACCTTTAAATAGTCTGCAAGAATAAAAGCTTCACCATTCCCTCCTGTGCTTCACTGTTTCTCAAACGACAAAAGCTTTTTAACTCTCAGGCACCATTACTCCCATTTGTTATAGAGGTACTCTGATAAGCATTTTGGTAATTTTTCTTCTTGTAAGTCACTCTCCAGTAAAAGAAGATTAAATATTTTTTCCCCACTATGAACTTCTAATGCACCAAGTCATCTGATCCTTTCTGACTCCTTGAGAACAAAAGCCAGCAGAACATGACAGATAAAAGGGGTATGGAAGAAATTTTGCCTCTATAATAGCTACCTCAGTTGAAAAACAGAACCTATTTTCCAGTTGCATGTGGAAGATAGATTCTGTGAGCTGCAAAGGAGTGGCATAGAAGCAGATGATAGCAGTCTTCTGTTTATAACTCTTTCTCCTGTATCTTAGGAGGAAATTAATTGGAAATGCAGAGAGACAGAGGATGTTGTTTTCTGTGTGGTTTCATGTATGCTGTGATATACCAGTAGTGACACTCACCCTCAGATTTTTGTAGTCTCCTAGATAATGTGCATTTCATGCAAAAGCTTTTTCTGTTTTCTAACAATATCAGTTTCCTGATGCATTTTACTGTTTATTGTTCATGTTACAATACCACTGAAAACTCTCAGCTGAACTTGGAATGGTGTTTGTTGCRGTATATATGTGTATAAATACCTATGGAGATGTTAATAAAGCACAAGCTACTTGTTTCCCTGCAGGATGAGGAGGCAAGGGGTGCCTTTTATTGTGAGTGTTTGACTCATGGCAGAACTTGCAATCTCATCCACAAAGATACAGGTGTACAGGAAATATGGCTTCTTACACAGATATCTGAGGACACCAAATGCTTTGCCATAAAAACAGTGATAAAAAGACTCAAACATTTTTTTTAGCCCTTTAAGGAATGTACTTTTGTCATTAGACTACTCTTTTTTCCTTTGTAGAATCCATGTATTGATACAGAGAAATGAATTATCACTTTGTGTTTGCTGTTTCCATTCACGTGCAAATCTTGTGGCAAATTAGATGAGAAATAGATAAAGCYACTGATTTCCAATCAGCTTATGGAGTCTTTTATTCTGTGCTGATCATACTTTGAATTTATTTTCCAGCTGTTGCATACTTTTTTCTCCTTACAGTCAAGGAGAGGGAACTCCCACTGACAGATTTACCCGTTGTTTTTGGTGTTGCCTTGACTGCTTATAATCTCAGTAGGGGATATTACTCCTTCATGAATTATTAAACCCTAATACAGTTGGTAGCGCAGTTGTGAGATTTTATGAAATCTGACAGATGGCTGTTCTGTTCTTCTGAGCCTTGGTTATCTTCCTGAAAACCTCCTAGGTGTCTGAATATATCTAGACTTCAGCAAATAAAGCCACAGAGCCTTGTCATTGGGATAATCTTTACAAACTTTGCCTGGGCTCTCGTGGCCCATAAACCTGAGTGTTGTAAAATAACCTTTACTGTGTGTTCTYAGTGCAGGTTTCCCTGCAGTTACACTYGGAAACTGAGGTTTCATTTCATATGAATGCAATTGTCTGCCTGCACAGATGAGTGTGAGGGAATAGCAAAGCCATAGGATTACATTTAAATTACATTTATCGCATACTTTCAGTTGACTTCCTTAAATTTTGCCCATTAAATCATTTCAAGAGGTGCCTCTGACTCTCTTTTTAAAACTATTTATTAATGTGAATATATTTATGGGTGTGAGGCATAACATAACCACATTTATGGGGGACTGAGACCAAGAAATGTATGGTAGCAAAGAGGCTTTTTGTCTTGATTTTCCAGAGAGAGATTTTCAGACATTAAGAATGTACCTATGCATTTTGGGCAGCAAAAAAAGAAAGAAGCAGCGTGAACCTTTACAAGAAGTTTAAAATTAAAACATTCAGCATGGGGAGCCAAGGCCAAAGCAAAAACAAAACCTGGGACATTCAGGAGGAGCTTGCACAATTCCCTTGTAAAGSCTTTTATAAAACAGCTTAATTGCATTGCTCTCTGCTGGTAATAAAAAAGATTGCAGTCTGATGTTTAAGACCAGGAGAAAAAAATATCCATCTGGTAGAAGAATTCAGCAGAATGTTCCTGGGTTTGGCATCAAAATGGGGTGCTTGGGATTTGTTTTTCCCTCCAAATAGGATGTTCCCTTCCTTAGAGTAAAAAGAAACCTCCCACAGCTACATAAGCTGAGGAGGGAACTGTTGTGTGGAATTAGGAGGAGAAGGTCTGCTGGGGTCTGGTGCTACAGATTTTTTTTCCTGGTTCTTTTAATTTTTCATTTCAAATGTGTACACACATTGAGGGACAAAAAAAACCCAAAAAAACCGCAACCTTTTCCCCCACTGAAATATGTTGGGATTTTTCTCAAATATTGCCTGGGGTTTCACTGAAATATTTTTTCTGATTAAACTTCAATGCATGCTTTGTGCTACTGAAGTCAATGGCAACAATGAATCTTGTTTATACGTGTTAGTATCCTAAAATGAGTAAGGAATTAAATTCTTAGCTGATATGCGCATGGTAAAATCTCCAAAATTCCCCTACTCATATTTAGRTACCAAGTTTCAGACACCTGTACCTGATGGGAGTCTACAACAGAGATGGGGAGAGACCAGAGCAGATATTGACAAGACAAAGGTTTCAAATTGAAAAAAGTAGGTTTAGATTAGACACTAGAAAGAAAATTTGTCTTCTGTGAGGATGGTGAAACTCTGGACCAGGTTGGAAGTGGTGCATGCCCCATCCATGGAGGTGTTCAAGGCCAGGTTGGAGGKAGTTCTGGGTAACTTTGTCTAGTGGAAGATGTTGATGTTCCTGTCCATGGCAGTGGGGTGGGAACTGGATGATCTTTAAGGTCCCTTCTAACCCAAACCATTCTCTGATTCTAGAACTAGGTGCCTAAATTCTGCTGCCACCAACTTTTGTTCGGTGCCTCTCAAGGCTCACACGTCAACTGATGGGGAACCCAAGGCCCAAGAAAATTATGTGCAAGGAGGCTTGACTGAATCTGAGTGGAACACTCTTTACCAATGGCATTTCCTTCATCTTTCCACCATGAATCTTTTTAACGTTCCTAGAAAGCACCCAGACTCAGAGGAAGGCAAAATAATCAGGTTTTTTGATGGCATAATTGCCTACCTACTTTCTTTTTTCTGTTCCTCAATTCACTGGCTTCAAAGAAGGTACACAGGCAGCATAATAAAATCAGTCTGGGTAGTGAATRGGGCCAGTGTGCATTGTAATGCTGACAGCCAGCTTCTCAAAGCATCTCTAGAAGTAAATATGATCCATTCATTTTGAGTGAAATTGATAACCATGCTTATGGGAGTTTTAACAGAGTCTTCTGCAGCTTTCTTCAGAGTTGGAACAAACAACAGCAAAACTTAGGACAAAGGTAGCCAGCAACTAAAGAGATTRTACCTTTAAAAAACAAAACCAGTTTTACTAGGTAGTTATTTATCTTTTTAGAATCTTTGGTAATAAACCCACTGGAATTACAGCCAAGCTAAAGCTTCAACTGTTTTCTTGTGTATGAGTTTTAGAGGAAAAAACAGTTTAACAAGCTTAGCATAAGCCATGTCAATATAACAGGCTGTATGCAGGCACAGGAAATTTGATTGAACCAGGAAACTCAGCAGAGATTTGAGAAAAGATAGACAGGAAGAGAGCACTCAGAGTATAACAAATGAACCTCAAAATATGTTCAGTACCAAAGACTCCAGGAGATGGTAAACTAAAAATGTGTGGTGTAAGTGGTCAGCAAACTAACAGTTTCTATGGCCTGAGTCTGGAGCTTTGGTAAAACAGGTTTTATTTTTAACCTGAAAGATCAGTGAGGAAATAGCAGTCACAAGTTACTGACTTTGTTGACCTTGTTCTGGCATGGGCAGACTGACCAAATGTGCTGCTTAAGGGAAGTTTTGAGCAGAGTTTTGAAAGAACTTAAACACTATGTAATTGAATTCACTGATTTTTACATGTTAGAATAATTTCAGAGAAACACCTTTGCATAGAAAGAGCTGCAGAATGTGTGACGTATTCACAGAAGGCAACTGAAGATCAGATTTATGTTGTGTAAAAAATTAAAGATTAGGTCAGGGCTCCTGGTTACTGTAAGATGAACTGCYGTTACTTTTATTCCAGCCACTTCATTAGTGAGTTTTCATGTTGTCTTTCAGCAGGATCATACACACTTTAAAAATCACAAGGAAAAAAAGTGAAGTGCTAGTTGTTACAGTGATAGAGCAAGTAAATTCTGTGATTTACTATATTTTCCTCAAATAAGTCACCTGAACGTTTCAAAGTGAACAAATCTTTTTAACTGTTCTTTCTTCCTAAGAGTATTTTGTTGTCCTAAGCTTCCATTGATACTTGCTTTGTTTTCTCAACTCCAGGTACCTATTGAAAGCCAAAAAGGGGTTGACTAAATCAGAAGCATTGAACTCTGTTTTTTATGGYTTGGAATGAATGAGGCAGGATGTTTGAAAGACTCACCTATGTTTTTAAGGAAACTGTACCAACACTCTTTTTATCCTAACATTTCATAAAGCACAATTTGATTGCTGTGCTGTCACTGTCAGTTATTAATTTGCAATCCCTWTTTATATGATATGTTGAAATTGAAAGCATATTCTGAAAGCTGTTTAAATACATGTGCCATCATAAGAATGTAAAAATACCCGTTACCAAAAAAATTGCATACAAACACAAAACATTCCTACAAAATTGTGATTTTAGACAATGCACAACTATGTAGACACCCCTAGTGATATAGCTGGAGGTTTTCTAGTCACCTTGTCCTCCAAAATCAGGGCAGTGGAGAAACAAAAGAATCTATTCTGTCTCTGCTTCTTGACCAAGCAGTTGGCAGCTACTGAAATAAACTGGTGYGGAAAATAACGCTGACCTCAAGTGACAAACAGATGATGCTACTTCAATTTTGTGTTGCATAAAAAAKGTTTCATTTTACTTGGAGTGGGAAAGAAGATGAAAGGAAGTAATTACCAAGTGAGCAAAGTGTGTATTTCATGTGATATATCGTAAAATCCTATTCTTCATTTGGAGGATGTTGTGGTTCGGGCAAAACCCAATAGAATTTCTTTTCTCAAGTAAGCTCTCTCTTGGAGACTGATAAAATGATAGGACAATATTCAATATGTTTCATAAAACACWAAACTTCAGTTTTGTAATTAATTCTTCTGTTGGAAAATTAAGTTTGGTCTTGTTATCAGTGTGTTTCACGTCAGTAGTTTTACAATGATATATAAAAGATTTACATGGATATATACATTCATATGTCCTTTTTATTTTTTTTCTTAAACCCACCACACACTTAGAATTATGATATCTGGAGTAAACCACTGCATATCTATGAAGAGCTGGAGAAATCTCCAAAGATTTCCGGTATCAAAGGTCACTTTTTCTTCTGATAGCTTACTGACCTTTCCATCAATTTYCTATTCTATTAATTTTCATAATTTAGTGGCATGGTTAAATACTGAGAGCAAAGTTAATAAAAAATAATTGGGTTTTGTAAAATAGGACTTTTTGGTGACTAATAAARCCAGTACTGCAGATGTCTGCTACCTCCATTCTCAGAAAACAAAAATAGCATAGTTTTATTTGTCATATACTATACATCCAATGATATTTTAAAAAGCCTATAATAATGAAAAAAMCAGTAAATTATATTATAATAAACAAGAATAAGAGTGAAGTAATCAACTTGTACTCTGCCTCTTAGGACACTGAGTTTGGATAACACAAGAAAAAGTGTTAGGGTAGTTTCAATATTTATTTCAGAGAATAGACCACAAAAGTGCAAATTAGTGCATGTTTTGGATATGCTACTAGGTGGATGAGATGAAAGGGTGCATYTGTCAACATTATTTTTCTTATGATTTGATTTATCTTTCAGTGGTTTTAGGTGGCTGTTTTAGGAGTGATTCATTAATTTTGCAGTAACATGAGTGATTTAACAGTGATCATGCAGGCAAGCTGAGAGGAATATATGGTGGGTTATTTTCATATGCTTGGGACTAACCATCTCGACATTTTATGAGTTTGTACTATGATCCATATTTGTTCACAATGCCAAGAATAATAATCCTTTATAAGAACTTGATTTAAGATTCATTGGAGTCAGTGAACTTTACATACAATTGTAATTATTTGGGGTATGTTCTGTTTCTAGAATAATCTTATTATTCATTTACTTGCAGTGAAAAAAAAGAAATCACATTGCTATTGTTTGTAAGATACATGATTATTTTATGAACAATTGAAATTAAATTAGAGATATTTCAGTCACATTTTTCCCCCAAAGTGGGGTAATTCCTGGATTTCACCAATGTAAAGGAGTGAGAAATACGATTCAACAGTTTTCTCTGTCATAAAAATGTTATGACTGTGGATTATACATGTCTTCATATATATATTGAAAGACAAGTGAACAGTCTAGACAAACTGGTTGGACTCTTTCACCACAAGGGAAGTGTGGTTGAAAAATATTTCATCACATTATTTGCTTTATCTTACGTCTTTATTTTCAAATAATAAAAAAATGAATGTCTTGAAACAGCTTTCACTGTTTTTAATCCAAGATCTCATTTCTCATCTGGATGAAAAAAAGGAGCCACCGAAAATCCACCTATATCAGTCAGGAACTCCACTTGCATCCAAGTTAAGGAGCAAAGCCACTAGACCCTTGACTGATCTAAGTAACAGACCACTGAAATTTTTGAGAGATCATGGCTTTTCCAGTAGCAAAATAGAAACTTAGCTCYTCCTTGTCCTGCTGTGAGTGCAGATGAAACCCTCTGCTGCACCATTCTTTCAAACAAATTCTACAAATGGGAAGGAAAAAAGCAAACTGGAAGCACTGGTCCTACTGTTTCCCCTAATTCACCTCTAAAYTGGGATTTCAGGGATATTCTAATAAAAAGATACTTACTAGATTCTTCTTCCCCATCTCCCATCCCCCTGCCCAGCCACAGGACATTTCCTGACTGCAAGGGGAGGAACTGCACCCAAGACAAGTTTGGGTTTTCTTGAGAAATCAAAAAGAGCTCATGCTAATGATGGCTTTTCTCTGGAAATGAGCTCATTACTGTTCATTTTCCTCTGCTTTTAATCTGTTCTTCAAGTGTGTGTCATCTTGAAAAGTTTCAAAAGGCATTTCATGAATCTGCAACAAAAAGCAAAGTTAAAAAGAAAAGTCTTGCACTAATGAAAAGCATAGTCATGCTTCAGTCATGAAGTTGGGAATTTAATTATTGAAGAGAGGAAAGCAGGGATGGGCCACAGATCAGAGAACTGAACTGAGGAAAAAATGCAAAATTATACAAAGGGAGAGAAAAACAAAAACTGAGAAACTGCAGCTATTAAATTTGTGAAATGAAGTGTGTGACAACTACAAATAGTTTATAAATTTTGAATATGCATAATTTCCTGATAATAGCGTATTCTGTCTAAACTGAGATTATTTTAATGGTATAATTTACAGATTAAAGATTTGATTTAAGACAATGGAAGCACAATTTCTCAATAAATCAGAACTTTAACTATTTCATATTTTTCTTGATTGGACTCCATCTCTGCTGTTCATTAAGTTTAGGATTGATTATCCTTGGTTTCAAAGTACTTGCATTTAATACTTAATTTTTATTTACCTGTGCACGATTTGTTGGAATGACCCAATCTGTGATTTAGGTTGCTTGTCAAATTACTGAGTAAATTATTTGCAGAGCTGAACATTAAATTCTAAATGATCCTGTATGTAACACAATACAACCATTATAGTCTATTTTTGTTCTCAATATTTCACAGAGTTTACAAAGTTTCATCAAATTTAGTTTCTACTACTCTCCATCTAGAAATTTATCCCAAGCAGCTTAAGATTTTGTAAAAACGGAATTTTTTTCTTTCTTACATGACGTTAAGTTTTTTTGTTAAGCAGTGTAAGGATCCAGAAATAAACATTCTTTCTAGTATTCCCTTTTTTGCTGTACAACATTTCTGTTACTTCTGATGACTTGGCATGAGTCATTTTTATGACACTGAAAGCACCAGGTATGAATGAAAAACAGGCTCTCAGTCGGTGCAGATAGCAAACATGAAAGTGTAAAAAAGCAAACATGATGTATCAGAGCTCTTTAAAAATGTTAAAATAGATGCCCTCATGTAAAGCTTTTGTTTGCACAGTGCCCAAAAAAAAAGGTAGTATAATGGAAACAGACTGCTACAAAATAATTGTATRAAGTGATGTAAGTCCACTCAGTGCRGCTGGGGTTCTGCTTCCTGAATTGTTTTCATGTTGAGAAWTTTGAAATTGATATTCCTTATTTTTGCTCCTTTAAAAAATAATTCTAGAGTATTGCCTGCTTCCCCTGAGGTATTTTCAACAGAGAAACGGATCRCTTAATTTGAAAATCATGACAGATGACAACTGGGCCTTGTCAAAACCTAGAAAATATAAAAAAAAAAAAAAGTCTCTCTTTCATATTCAGATTAGCTGCCCTTGTTGTCTTTTAGCTCCTCTTATATTAGGTCTCCTGCATACTAAGCAATCACTGATGCTGCAAATCACTGATTACTGCAAGGAAGGGATGATCTGCCTGTTGGAAAACTGCACAGGGATATATATCCTACATCACCTCAGTATTTTGATACATTCTGCATTCCCCAGGAGCTAAAATAAACTCATAACTCACACCTATTCAAGGGCCGTGTGACTTCTCAATGTCCTCTATTAAAGGTCACGATATAATTCAAAATTATAGTTATAAAAACAAGACTTTATGACAGAGAAATACAAAGGTCATAARCTTCATTTAGAGATTAAGTTCTAGTAGAATCTTGGGGAGKTATTGAGTGATGTGATTTATATGATTAAATGTACACATATTTTAAATTCCTCTCCTTCAAATAGAAAATGTGTTTTGCAGCCACTCTAGTACAGGTTAGTGTGCAGCAATGTTTCCATTGCCTGGAATAGTGAMTCTCATTTTAGAGCTATGACTGCAACCAGAAAAATAAATGTCATTGAAATGAAGAATTTTTCTARAGAGGATAAAATAAATTCTCAGCTTGGGCTTCTGAAGATGAGTGAAGCTGTCGGTTTTACACTGAAAACCCAAGACAGCAATTCAGTTTAAAATTAACTCAGGAGAAGTTCCTGTTTGGACCTTAAAGCTTTGTATTAAAATAGGGATAAATTTAGGTATAGACAAATATAAAACAGCCAAGAGGATTCATTAGACATTGTATTTTGTAACCTTTAAAGAAAAAAACTTTGGTATTATCATTAGATTTCATTGAGTAAAATGAGAAATGGAAATCAGGAAGTCTTAGTACTATTTTTATAAAGAAATATTCTTTTGACTAAAGGTTTAAAAAAATCTTTATTCATTGAGAGAAAAATGGTTATGAACTAATTCTAGCCAAATTAGAACAAAAATTACAATAAATATGGACACATAATTTTTCTGGCTGAGTAATTGAAGGCCAAAATCCAGGTTATAATTTTCCAACTGAGATAGGCTATCCTTACAGTTTTTGAAAAATTGAGCCTATGTTATTTGAGATACCTCAATACACATTTAGCCAGTAAGCATACTTTTATTTTCAGATGKTGGCTTGATTTATTTAAATGAGATAGGCTCCTACTCTGGCCTTAGTTTTTCMATTTCCTTTTGTTGTTTCATCATCCACGTTTCCTATTTCAAGTGATTTTGGCGCCAAGGTCAAAATATTTAATACACACTGTTAGGCTGAGCAAAATAGATGCAAGTTGCTGAAGGAAGAGATGTTTTCTTCCTGATGTAAATCAGCTGAGCTGAGCAACAGTGATGCTTTCTTCTGAGATTTTCCATTTGGTAGCGCAGCTGATTTCCAGCCATTCCCATTTCTCATGCGGTATGAGTCGGGTTCTGAGCTCATGCATCACTGACTACGTGCTAAAAATGGAATTCCATTTCCATTGAATATATCGTCATCCAATTTCTGCTTTCGGGAAGGCTTTCTCTCTCCCCTCAATGAGGTGGGCTCTTGAAGAGACTTAATAGCCCTCTCAATGTGCRGACAAATTATTTAGAGAAAGATATATAAGCCTAATTAATAAAATGACGCTACTTCATCATCTGAGCATCACCTAATTAAAAATAACACCAAAAAAAGAYATAAGTTGTGATGTCATCTGCCTGCTCTTTGCCTGTGTGATTTTTACACTGGCACAGGAAGTTATCATCCATTTCTTGAAGCTTATCTTAAAAGCATAAAACAAATTGGGGCTGGGAGGTGGAGGGAAATCTGACACTGTAATGATTGGATATATTTTGAAAGTATAACCATAAAAAAATTGACAATGTTTAAAAATATTTTAATTTTTCTTTTCATTCAGATTTCTATGATGCATTCCTTCAAAAAGAAGGAATCAATAAACAAGAGCTTTGTTTGGGTAATGTTTCATTTTGATTTTCCTCCTAAATTATTCTCTTATGTCTTAAAATTCTGAGGATTTGGGGATGGAGTGGAACTTGGTAAAAATTCAGCAGTTTTTAAAATGCTGTTGCTCAGAAGGGTTGTTGCACAAAAATAAAACAGAGTAATCAATTTTATCTAAAGATTTATAGGATGAATTTGGTAGAATTAGAAACTAGAACTGTGTTGTGAAGATATATGCAGATCTCTGCATGATTCATATAAATGTGCTTTTTTTGTTTGTTTGTTTTGTTTTGTTTTAAGGATTTTGTCTTGACAAATTTACCAAGGGCTGGTTTAAATCACATGAACAATTACAAAATACGAATGAGCCCCTGTGAATGACATAGCCAAGCTCAGTTCCAGCTGAAGGGACACTGTACACTTGTGTAACTGTGTTGTCTGCCAAATGCACAAACCAGCTGCAGCCACTTGCAGGKCTTCTGAGGGAAGGAAGATTTGGGCTTGAGCAAGGATTATTTGGAGCATGCTGGAAGACTAGGCAAGGGGTTATTCTTCAATTTGCTTTCTTTCTAAATTACACTATTGTACATGGCATAGTGCTAGCACAAAAAGAAAAGAAGTGCTGTCCTCATTAGATGATGCCTGGTCCCAGTGTTAAGGTAAAAGCAGAGAGATTTCCTGGCTCTTCCTTTAGAACATGAAAAGAAAATCACAGGCACTCCAAAATGCCTTATAGAAGTCAGTAAGAGCCTTTTCTCTGATCTCAAGAAGCACCAATTGAGGCTTTGCAGACTTCCTTCGAAGGTGGAAGCTGTTCCTTACTCTAAAAATTATTTATTAGATCAGGTACACCAAGGAGACTTATGTCACAGTGAAGATTTTCCTCTTAGTAAATCTTTTCTCTTGGTGTTTGCTTGTTCTTGTTTCTGTTAGGCCATTTCTCTTTGCTCTAAGAAATTAATTTTTTCACCAGGTATATAAAACAGTGTRGAAAGTATTCCTTAAATGCTATGAATCAAGATTTTAGCCAAATGAATAAACTACAGAAATTTGGAAGTCCCACTGCTCTGCCTGCTACCTTCTGATACCATCATTTGAAATCACTGTTTTCTATTGCAGTGATTCTTCATAATTTACTTAAAAACTGGAAGACAYGAGTTTGTCCAGGGAAGAAGCTGGATCAGAACCAGAGGCAATGTCCTTTCTGATGAGTATGGGATGTTAAGACATTACAACTTCAGATTTTTTGTTTTCCATGTTTGCAGAAAAGGCTTTAGTTTGTTATGTATAAGAAAAAGTATTGGTGAGAAGGAGGAGATTTCCAGTTGTGCGCCACATGGAAATGAAGTATTGGTAGCTGTTCTTACCATGWTGGTCTGCATCATGTGTTCCCTGAGCAAAAAAAGTATTTTCACCAACAGACAAATTCTCATCCACAAATTAAAGAAGAAAAAAAGACACCTAAAAGTAAAGTCTCTGTTAATTTTATGGGTTTTTGGATGGTGGAATCCATTTCTAATGAGCAAAATTAAACTGCTCTAACGAGAACCATTTTGGGACTTAGGAATTTATGAAATAGCATTTAAATTTTCAGCTCAGTCTTGCTTTACAAAGTYTGTCYTCACCTAAACTACTCATAATTTAATCTGGAGCATGCATTTACATGGTCAAGTACAGGAGACTCTGTGCTGGAAATCTCGTGTTCAGCTGATGAGATATGCAGCTCAGCAAGARCATGAGACATTCAGATCCTGAAATATACATTCTGCTAAATAAAGGTTTGTAAAATGTCAACAGGTAATGTGTAGTCTGTTGAAACCCGTAAAAAATAAAATGGATCCACAAAACACATATCTTCATGACTAAAATTTGCAAAACAAAATTCTATACATCCTTAAGTTCAAATATACTATTTAGGCTATAGTATGAACAGGAATTTAGACAGAAAAATGTGTACATAAGTCAATGAAGAGTCAGCTGACAGTGTGATTTGATGTATGCAACTTGATCACAAAATTAAACGAAATATTAAATGACAGAAAATGTTATTTAGATTAATCATTAAAGAACACTAAGAAGATTGAGAATTGATTCTTYAGAGGAACTGATAGTCTAAGCAACTTTTGAGGGAACCCAAAGCTTCACACCAGATCACCTTCACTTCCATTGCCATTGCAAGGAGCACTGTTTATTCTGGATCTACACAGGAGCACSAAGATTTGGCAAACTTGATAAAGTAAAAGAACATGCCCAAGATTTAGTGCTGGAGATTTGCCTCACTTTTCTGTCCATTTTGGTTCTCTTATCCTGCTTTCATGACGTGGCACATGAGTCTGTAAGGACTGTCTGCTCACAAAACCAGCTGAGAAGAATCAGGAAACTTCTAAAAGAAGCCAACACTAAATGAGAAAAGCAAGATTTCTATGTGTTTAGCTGAGGAGGTAAAATGCAGTGTCTTTTGTTTTCTATTTAGCTGGGGCTGCTCCCCCCTGGTATTCAGTGCCCCTTTGATTTCTACAAAGCGTGTAGGCTGGATTTTTTGCTCTTAGAAGTGAAGAAAGCCAGTACAATAGAAATAAACCTGCTTTTGGGGGATTGCCAGTCCCTGCTGTGTGAAGCATTTCAAATTCTTTGGAAGGGCTGTTTGCTGTTGGCCAACAGGTTTGAAGAATTTTCTTGGGGAAAAGAAAACTTTGGCAAATTTGGCAAACCTCAGATTTGCTTGCTACCATTTGTTTTGTTTTTGTARTGGTAATGACAGTGAAATCCTATGGATTGTATCAGACTTGTRTTTTGCTATGATAGGAGATTATATATCCAGTGATAAAGATTATATCCCGCTGTGATCTTTGATACTTTTGCCTTCCTTTTGATTGTAGGATTATTATTTTTGTATTTTTCAGATCATTCTTCAGCTGGCATTAGGCACAAAATATCTTGAATTTTCCTTCCTTGCAAACTGTGTACCAGCATAGCTCTGAAGTGAAAAGTAAATCATCAGTCTCATGAAAAAGCCAAGTCAACTCTGATTTTACATAACTTATATAAACTCAGATAACCAGACTGGGTGATTTTCTCACGGTGTTCCAAAATGTCCATTGAGCAAATGAGATATAAAAAGGCAAGGAGCTACTAACTACTCAGGGCACTTGTTTGCTGCATGAGAAGGTTGTTACTGTAAAACATAGCGAGTTCATTTCATTGAATTTCAAAGCATGRGAGCAGCACATGGGATCAATTACTTTCTTCTGGGCTATTCTGTTTCCTATAGCAACAAACTGTTCAGGAAGTTTAGGGAAGGCTCCAAAGTCAAGCAAAACACACAATGATGCTCATAGAATAGCTTCTTGTCTTCAAGGCATCTGGAGCTGGAGAGGGGATGCCCTTGTCCTAAACACTCTTTCCCAGATAAACATTCTGTTGATTTGTCTGTTTGCTCTTTGAATCTCTTCCAACTTCTAAAACTGAACTGAGCTTCACAGTGCAATACATACTGCTTCATGAAACAGCTCATTTTTTTTTGTTTGTTTTTAACCTACCCCATGTTTTTTCACACTTCCCTTTTTTTTTCTACTACAAAATATAGAGAGCAAGACTTACTTCATATTTCTTTTTGTTGTCTCCTCTTTGAGTTACAGTTATTTCTTTTTTGGCAGGCACTCAAAAAATCATTGCTGTAATTTCTTGTATCTACATCKAATTCTAATCTAACCCTTATTGGATATTTGGAATGAGAGTGAGTCACTTAAGTGAGCTGCTGGCAGTAGACACCACATCAAAGGGTTTTATTGATGATCTCTCACAGAACTGCCTGATATTGCTGCTCTCAGAAAGGAGYTGATGAGTACATCATGCTTTGGACCCTCTGTTCCAGCTCACAGCTGCACAGAGCAGTGTGTRGGGACTGTTTTTCAAATGTCTTACTGAATTCAAACCTTTTGAGCTTTTGCCCTGTCTGAATGAATTATCAGTTCTTCTCGTCAGCCTTCTTCCTCATCTTCCCCGAAACCATTCTGGGGATGAGAGATACTGTTCCAGAAGTCTCTGTGCAGCACAGAGGCTCTTGTTGAAATTGTGATATTTGTCAAGAGCATGGTTTGTCAAAAGGCTACTTCAAAGGTGACGGACAGTCTGTGGGATGCTTTTGTCCTATGATTCTGCTGCATTTGCTTGCAGGAGTGCCTAGTGTTCCATGAGGATGGATAAGTGGATTTGTCTGGTTGGAATAACCTTTTGGCACAAGTGGTTCATCAGAAATCAGCACCATTTGACCTCTGGACAGAGCACCCTGAGAAAGTGAAGGCTGAAGAGTGAAAGAGTAGAGGAGTACTGTGGTTGAGGAGACACAGGTGAAGCAAGAGGTGGAGGGCAGAAATACAGAGGGCGCAGCAGGAGACACAGAAAGGCAAATTCAGCTAACAGCGCTTCATGGGAAGCTGAGAACAGTATTGAGACTGCAGCATAACTTTTCTTYACTAATTGAAGTCATTCTACATGTACAGTTCTGAGAAAAAATACACCCCAGACATGTAGAAGATTGTAGACTGTAGTTTAGCTGATGTATGAACTGGTCACCAACTATGGGTGGTTCCAGATAAGATGATTTTTTTCATCTTTCCTGCTGAAGAATGAGCCAGAACTACTGCAAAATCCACCTTTGTCTGCAATGAAGACTCTCTTCCTGTGTATTGAGGACTTGCAGAGAATACTTTTCACACATGGATTCTCTTCAAGCTGATTTCTTGGGTTGCTGATCTTGAAATAGTTTCCACAGAGAACTGTCATTGAAATACAGAACTAAGTCTGGTTCCTGTCTTTGCACAAAAAAGATTTTTCTGGCCCTAAATGGTTAGTGTGATATAATTAAGAAGATAAAACCCATTTCCTATATTTGGAGTTAGACCAGAATAAATAAAAACCAAAATATGCCTTGTGCTGCATAGTTTATAATTGAGTTTTCTTCCATTTTCTCTGTCTTGAACATATAGGTTACAAATTAATGGGCCAGCAGAATGAAACAGAGTGTAAATACTGCAATAAAATTAAACAATTTGTGTCTTYCCCTCTCAAAGTTATGATCATTGCAGAAGATAGTTATTAAATCTCAAAAGATTACTTTAATTGAATTGCTTGTGTAACAATAGSTTACTGATTCTCAAAGTTTTTTTAAAAAAGCTGTAACGCTACTCTTCTCTATTCAGAAGGAAGCTGCAATGTTGAATTTTCATGCAAATAAACCTTTTATCTGTCAGGTAAAAATTAAAAATTCTATTGTTTCACATCTTATATGCAATTAATTTAAAATTTGTCATGTATCTTTAACACATCTGTAACATTATTTTTTCTATTTTTAATGAAATTGGCATTTCTTCAGTGATAATTTTGTGCCTTGATAAATTGTTTGAAAAGCAGCAAAACAGACCAAAAATTCAGCGTGCTTGACATATGAGCTGAAGAAAAAGACAGTATTAAAATCATCTTTTCTCTTTTATTGAATAATGTCATAATTTTTTGGCAACCACAGCGGACTGACATTCCATGGTTCATCAGGCATGCTCAGAGGTAAGGGTATCTTTCTCTTTTTTGGGGTCAGAGGTTGGCCAAACAGATATCCAAGCACTTACAACTGTTTTATTTTTTTTTTATCTTATACATATATATATATATAACTTGATATATTATATATATCTATGTCTCCTGCTTGGGCACTGGGACTTGGGCTCCTCAGGGAAGTGGTCAAGGCTTCAAGTCTGACAGAGTTCCAGAAGCATTTGGACAATGCTCTCAGGTACTTGGTGTGATTCTTGGGGCTCTCCTGTGCAGGGCCAGGAATTGAACATTGATGATCCTTGTGGATCCCTTCAACCCATGATATTCTGATTCTATGATTAACCATCAGAGCTTCTGCAATCTCTCTCAATTGCTGTAAAGTCTTAACCAGAAGGCCTCAGGAAAAGTATCCTGGCATGAAGTGATGTTCTGGTGTCCCTGTTAAAGCCGTGTTTTATTCTTGGAATATTTTTGGTTTTAGCAAAATCTGTTTACGACCTGAGTCAGGACTATGATTCAGTTTAGCATTTATTTCCCATCATCAACCACAGTACCCACGTACTCCTGATGGTTCCCCTTGAATACCAGCCTCCTTTTCTAGTTTTGTGATGAGTTCTTGAAACCCTGGATACAAATRTAAATGTGCTTTGTGTCCAAGTTGACATGTTTTAAAATCTGTCTTTAATCCATTGATTAAAACAGCAGTACATGAAAAAGAAATAGATTAACAGCAGCACATATGACATAAGTATTTGGATGCTTAGTAAATCATTACAAATAGGATCCACAGAACCACTATTGGCATATAAACTGGGCACAACGAGGATTTTAATGAGATCTGAAAGGGTAATTAATTCATATTCTTGAAGCATTATCTAAATGTGTGGAAACTGAAAAAAAGCCAAACAAATAAGCAGAAAATAAATAAAGTAATTGCAATGTCTGTGTGAGAAAATACTTAGACCATGTAGAATATAAAAATAACTAAACCACATGGCTTCCAGAGGAGTTTTCTGCAATGCAGATAATGTCCTAGGGAAGGCTTTTATAAAAATTAGAGTTTCTGTAATGAACACGATGTCTGAAATGAATAATTTAGCAGCAAAAGAAGGGAATAGCATGGTTTGGGTACATTTATTGATCAGTCAGTCCTGAGTAAGAAGGCATTTTAGACAAAGCTATTATAATCAATAATTTCTGTAACAAGAGCATTTATTTTGATGGCAGTGCTTTCCTCTCCTTGAAGGGAAATTGTTATTATTATGGTTTTCTTCAAAAGGCAAAAATCTYAACATTTGAGTCAATTTAATGGAGTAACACGACTACAGTATCCAAATCTAAAGCATTTCTTTATGGCATCTTTCATTTACATCTCTCAGCTGATACCCATTGTTGCTTTCAYCACCACCACTAGCACCAGAATCTTCCAGTCTTACTTCTGCTTTTCCATTTGACATCCAAAATAAGTCATTACTCATGACTCCATCTTTCTTGTTTCTCCAAGTCATACAGCTTGTTTCACTCTATAAATCTGTTAACAGCTGACTCTGCTCTACATTTTCTACTGTAGGAAGTCTCAGATATTGAGCATTTAAAAGCAAGTCTTGCTAAGTCAAAGTCCAGGAGTTTTTCAAGTTAAGAAGGGATAAAATGTCAAACTTACATTCTTGCTTTTGTGAGCAGCAAAGCTTTCCACTGTTTACATTTCTGTGGGTAGTGAAAATTGTAATTCTGAATTATTAGTAGCGGAGAAAAATGAAATTCATACACATCTCTCAGATAAATATATCCTGTTTTCATGTAATGAGGTCAGAGACAGAATCTTAAAAGTCATTCTTGTTTTGGAAGGTTTTCTCAAAAAATATTATTCTTTCTGTCAAGTTAATAGATTGACAGAATATGAGTTTTTTTGTGAGCAGCATATTCACTCAGACAAAAGGCAGATTTATGTTTTTGAYATGTCCACTTGGGGTCTTTGTGGGATTCCTAGAAGGATTATCCAAATATGTTCAAGATGAAAATAAAACCTCACATGAAAAGAATTTCTTGCAACATTTATGGCAGCCAACAACCAATATTTGCTAAATAAAGAAATTAAAAAATGGTCTCTTATGAGAAAAATTTAATGAGCAAAATATTCCCAAAAGAGAAGAGGTTTTTTTAATTTAAAAGAGGTCATGTAATTTCAATCTTTGCAGATATTGGAAGTCAAAATAAAGATGTAGGCTATGCAGGTCTCTCCTGTCCTTTTAGTTTTGTACTGCTGGTGTGGCATTAAAATTAAAAGCTGAAGCCTTTTTCCTGAAGCCTATTTTCCTTAATACAAGAAATAAATGCTTTGATTATTTCAAGTAGCTAAAATTCACATTGTACTAATAAGACTAGTGTTTCAGATTTTTCWTTCTATTTTACTCACAATATAAATTTTGTAGGTCTTTGTCCCTATGTATTTAAGAGGGGAAGGTGATGCCTGTGTGCGTTTTCATGCTAAAATATTTGAGTTATCACATCTGAAATTAAAAAAAGTGTAAGAAAAAAAAAATTAAGGTACACTTTATCCTAAAATGGTCACCACTACTGCTGGTGTCATGCATTTAGTGATGCTAATGTAGCAATTGGGAAACCATTTGGTGAAAACCTGGTAAAAGAAAGAACTCCTTTTTCATTAATCAACTCATGCTTCTACAAAATAAATTTGACCTCTCTGAGATAATCTTAAAAACCAAACTTGTACTCATTTTGTTTCCAGCTGTAAAAGCTTTCTGCTCATACTTTTAGCAAGGTACTTTTCTGTAGCTTTTTTTTTTCCTCTATTTAAAGTGTGAAAAGAAAAATCACTCCAAAGAAGATGAAACTTTCTTTCTTTGCTTCTTGTAGGATCCACAAACAACAGTTTAAGGACTTATATTTGAAAAGAGTCTTAACATTTTGAAGACAAAATGTTTCCCCGAAGTTTGAACATAATGATGGATGTAATTAAAGGCATTGTAAATATTCTTTTCTATTTCAAGATATAATGCCTGCTCTTCATTATTCACTTTTTGAGGATTGTAAAACTTGATTTCATATATCCTAATCAAAAGAAAACATTAGAAAACTGGAATTTCTGGAGTCCTTATAGTGTTATCTTCTAGATATATTTTGAAGTGTTTCTGTAGTGGCCAAATGCAAAAAGAAATTATATTTCTTGCTTGTTAATATCTTCAGAGTWAAATACAGTAAAGAGTTTTTATAGAACTACAAACAACCAAAACCAGAGGATTTTAGATTAAACAGAACAACATTATGCCTTTCCTGTGCAGAAGAGTTTGATGTCATACTTTTTAACAGAAAAGTGCTTTTGATTGCAGGCATATTTTTATTCCTATTTATTAAAGAGAYATAGAAGGACAAAAGAAAATATATTCCAATTTGAAGTTTTAGCAGAATGAATATTTCCACTATAATCTATTGAAATCCAGCTAAATCTATTGGAGTCCAGCTGAATAAAACAAGTGTCACTCTTTTTCTTGAAATTAAGTACTTCACCCACACTGGGGATGGAGATCTTAGTATTTTGGCTTAATCAATGTCCCATTGAGCTCAGTTAAAAATTTCTTCCTTCACTTGATTCTCACAATTAGCCAAGAAGTTTAATGTCTCTTAATGGAACATCAAGCACCACCTCCTGCTGAATGTAAATTGACCATTTATCTTTCACTTTTGTGGTAATTGTGTACTCATTTCCAACTCCTTCCCTCAAAATATATTACTTAATTAGTATTTAYAACAATGGCCTATTTTAAGATGAGCTTCAAAGGTTTAAGAGTAGTTTAATGAAATATTTCAACTGCTGACTGGTAAAGCCATTATTACTCTATGGAGGGGAGTTGTAGCTTTTATATAATTAATTTAAYAAAAATGGCTAAAGGTGAATGTGAGGTTTTCCTTAAAAGGGTTATAGGTAATATTGTACTGAAGAGAGYATGTTCAGGAAACACGATTGTCTACTGGATAACAAGATTATCCCTTGCCAAATTCATCCTGTAAAGAAACAGGCATAATATTCAATAAAGGAAAAGAATGTGACCACTACAGTTGTGGAGCAGATTTTGATTGCAGCAATTTTGCTTTTGGAACAAAGTGGAATTTGAAAGGTTGAGGAGTTAGGAGTCAAAACAAGTTTTAAAGTGTCAAACAAGATTAATATAAAAAATAAGCTTTGTTAAGTAAGACGCAGTTTAATAATAACTCTTCTCCAGATATATTTATTTTGAATTCTTTCAGCAATTTGAGATGATGTTTTTTATGCACTGCTTGATTGAAYGGAATTTTCAGACATAAAGAAAGAAGCGAAAAGCAGCAGGTCCAGGGAGGTGATTGAGGCCCTCTARTCCACCTGGAGCACTACATCTRTGTCTKCATGAGAAGAACATGGACCTGCTAAAATGAGTTCAGAGGAGAGCGATGGAGATGCTCAGAGGGCTGGAGCACCTGTGCTTKGAAGGCAGGCTGGGCAGAGAATGGGTTCCAGTMGGTTTAGGGAGAGATGCTTGTACCCAAATTGAGGYGCAAATGAGACCATATGATGACAACATCCAGATTTTATTAACAGGAAATGGGAAAAAGAGAGAAAGAAAGAAATTGGAAAGAGATCTCACAGAGGGAGAAAGAGAGCTGTTTACTGTATTTTACTCTGAAGATATTAAGAAGAACTGTTGGAACTAGATGATCTTTGAGATCCTGCCCAATCAGTCATGATAGAGGATGCACATTTTACCTTGATAGTACTGCAATAATAATAATAATCATAATATTAATCATAATCATAATAATAATATGCTAGTACTACAGTTTCATCTTCTTCATMTTCTCCTTAGTACTTACTTCTACTTTTTATCTTCTACATCAGCTTATTACTATTTTTTTTATTCCATTTCGTATTCCTGTTCTTATTCTCATTCTTATTCTTTGTTTTCTTTTTCTTGTTTTTTTATTCTTATTCCTATTCTTTTCCTTATTTATTTTTTCTTTTTTTCTTCTTCCTTTCCTTCTATTTTTCTTCTCCTTGTCCTTCTTCTTCCTCTTAGTATTAACTGCTACCACTATTTTATCTTTTTTTCTTATTCCTTTTCCTATTTTTATTCTCGTTCTTATTCTTTGTTTT
>JACDOX010000441.1:26483-82762 GCA_014549065.1 Cardinalis cardinalis | reverse complement strand
CATATTCTTTTCATCAGCAGTGTGCCCTAATCCTTGGGCCGTGGTGCCAGGCAGGGGAAGCAGAACAGGCTGCGCAGCGCCCTCAGCGCCTGTGGTGTCCCGGCCTGTGGTGTCCCGGCCTGTGGTGTCCTGGCCTGTGGTGTCCCGGCCTGTGGCACCTGCTCCTGGAAGGCAGGAGAGGCCGTGTGTCCTTTGGGGGCTTCCACACGGTAAGGTAAGGCACAGAGAGTTCCTCCAAAGCACGGCCCAGATTCCCCGAGCTCAACCCAAGCCCCAGGAGGGACATGGACAAAGAACCCGCCTCCCGTCAGACCTGACGCTCCTTGCTCTCYGTCTTTATCTTCACGCAGCTCTAGGACACTTCTCTTGTCCYGCTCATGGTCCTCTTGCAGCAAGGGCTTGGCCCCAGTGCTCTGTTCCCAGCTGTCCTGCRTGAGGTCTCGGTCACTGTCACTCACCCTGCTAGACTCTTCAGAGGGTCTCTTACCATTCCTTCTGGACACCCCCTGGCCAATGGRCTCTTCCCAATCCAGCACTTCTTGGCAGCTGCCGACATCGCCGTGGCACAGCTCATGCTCTCTGTATTCTTCCCAGTCATAGAGATGGTGGCAGCTACAGACTTGGCAAAGGCATTGCTYTGTGCMTTCTTCCCAGTCTGACACTTCTTGATAGTTCCCAGCATAACAATGGCACAGCTCTTCCTTGATGCATTCATGCCAATCAGAGAACTCATGGTGGCTACAAGCTTCTACTAGAGGTGGCTCCAGTTCAATGCTGCTTTCCCATTGGGACCCTTCCAGGTAGCTTCTGGTTTCTCCTGAGTACAGCTCCTGCTCAGTGCTGCCTTCCCCTTCAGACCCTTCCTGGTCACTACTGGTTTCTTCTAGGCACAGCTCCAGCTCAATGCTGGTTTCCTCTTCGGACTCTTCCTGGTAGCAACTGGTTTCCCCTGAGGACAGCTCCTGCTCAGTGCTGGTTTCCCCTTGGGACCCTTCCTGGTAGCCACAACATTCCTCTAGGCATATCTCCTGCTCCGTGCAGGGTTCCTCTGGGAACTCTTCTTGGCAGGTCTTGGATTCTACTTGTGGCACCTCTTGCTCATTGCTGGCTTCCCCTTGGGACTTGTCCTGGTGCCCATCGGCTTCTGCTTGGGGCAGTTCCTGCTCACTGGACTCTTCCCTTTGGATCTCTTCCTGGTAGCTACTGGGTTCTGCTTGGGAAAGCTCCTGCTCAAGCTCCTCCTCTCCTGCTTGGGAGCCTTCTTGGTGTTTGTTGATTTCCCCTTGGGACACCTCTGTGTGTTCCTCATCTTTGCTCTGAGAATGCTCGAGCTCCCCAGCCAAGTCCTCCTCCTTGCTTTCTTCCTCTGCTAGGACTGACCCCCCGTCTRCCTCCTCCTCCTGCTGCTCCCTCAGCTCCTGGTCTCCCAGTGGGCTGGGTGGGGCAGGGGCTGGACTCTCTGTCCCTTCCGATGGYAGCTCCTCACTGCCAGCAGGAGAACCTGGTGCCTCKTCCACCTCGRGAGCCAGAGGCTCCGGGGGCTCCTCCACCTCCTCAGCAGCTGGAACAGCAGCAGCTGCCAGGTCATCCTCTGTGGGRCTCCCCGGGGCAGGAGAGGCACYGGGCAGCTCACGGGCTGCCTCTGCTGCCACCGGRGTGCCCACRCTGCTGGGAGAGCTGGGCCCCTGCGGGGCACAAGGCTGGCACTCCTTGTCCTTCTCTGGGTGTAAGGGTTTGTCACAGATCTTGTACCTGACACTTTCTCCCCATTGACACGGCCTCTGGCTGCTGATACTTTTTTCCCTTTGGCACAGACTTTTAACATTGCTGTGTTTTTCCCTTTGGCACAGATTTTTAACACTGCTGTGTTTTTCTCTTTGGCACAGATTTTTAACACTGCTGTGTTTTTCCCATTGGGCCAGCTTTTGGAGACTGTAGTCTTTTCCTTGGCATACCTTCTTGCTGCTGTTGTCTCCCACTTGGGACAACTCTGGCTCTCTCTTTTCTTTTTCACATTGGTACATGCGCAGACGGCTTTGAAAATCCTTTTTCAAAGGATACAGTTCCTGGTGTYGCTTCCCTTCCCACAGGGGCAGCTCTTGGTATGTCAGATCTTCCAGCTTATTCAGCTCCTGGTATGTCTTATCCTCTTTGTTCCATTGGGAGRGCTCCTGGACTGTCACACTTTCTTCCCAGCGGGACATCTCYGGCTCTTGCCATGCACCACCTCCCCACTGGACTCTCACACTCACCTCGCACTGATGGCACTCCTGGCATCTCCCTGCTCCACATGGAAAAGCTTCTTGCTGTTGGCAAAACTCTTGGACTGTTACCTCGTCCCAAAGGCAAGGGTCTTGGCTGGTAACCTCTCCYGAYTGGGAAAGCTYTTGATCCATGTCCTATTCCCTCTCCTCCTCCATGCTGGCCAAGGCTCCCTCCTCCTGAGAGTCGCACAGGGCAGGCCTGAGCCGCCGCCYRCCCCGGCCCTGCCCGCTGAGGGCCYGGCCTGCCAGCCCGCCGGGCAGGGCTGGGTGCTGCAGCTGCCTTCACCTTCTCCTCCTCCTCCTCCTCCGTGTCTGAGCTCCTGGAGTGCAGAGTGGGATCCCGGGAGCTGCTTCCTCCTGAGCCAGCAGCTCTGCTRGGACCGGGCAGTGCTGGGCCCTGAGCCCCTTGTGCAGCCCCGCAGGGCGCGGCTCTGCCATGTCACAATGGCCCCTGGACACCACCGTGTCCCACATCACCCAGCGCCCGTGTCACAAAGGGGCACACCCAGCACCCATCCAACCCCTGAACCCACTGGAAGTGGCGTGGAGCAGCCCCTGGACTGGTGGGCCTCCAGCCCCTTCTTGYGATYCGTTTATTAAAATGATCAGAAATGACTCGGCCCGAATTAGGGTGCAAAYGAGACCATATGCCAAAGTCAATAGTATYGGTTTTATTCAACAAGAAATGAGAGCGAGAGAGAGAAAGGGAGAAATAGAAAAGAGGTGATGGGAGAGAAAGAGTGACAGATTTAATAGAAAACCTCACCACTGCATGGATGCCAACGGCAGCCCGTGGATGCTATCCATTGGATCTTCTTGGTGCTGAGGGTCCCCTGCAAACATGGAGCTCAGTGGGTTGGTGTTGCATTGTGTTTTTATCACCCCTATTTTGGTTTATAATGGTTTCACCTTTGTACCCTTGTTCTGTCCTTATAGTTTACCCCAAGTTGTTTCCCTCCTCCCCTGTGTCAATCCTCCCTACYCTCCACCCACCACCATGAGCTTTTGCTGAGTCATTCCCCAGTCTCCTCCCTGGGCCTCTGTCAGTCACTCAGCCTCCCGTCCCCTTTGTCCAGAACCTTCCATCAGGGGCGTCGAGTGATTGGCCRAAGGCCAGGGCCCTCCCTCCAAGTSCTTCCCAATTTGTGGCCCCTCATGCCTATCTCCCCAAGTTCCCCCGTTGGTTTTTGTGTGACTCCCTCCCTTGTTTCCCCCTCCTTTTAAAAGCAGCTGTTGAAGTTCAGTCTAGGCTCTTCGCAGSTGGTCACCCTGTGGTGCGGAGCTCCTCACAGTTCCAGGATAAACCTTGGATTACACCCTGTAGCAGCATATGGCTACAGTGACAAGATCCTGTCGGGGGAGGCCTCAACCTGACAGCAGGGGAAGCAGACAAGACAAGTCTCCTTGTTGTTTAGCAGGAGAGTCCATTTTATTTTCCTCCTCCCCCRGCACGGCAGAGCAGAGAGAGAGGGAACAGAGACCTGGTGCCAGGGTTTTTTCAGGAGTCTCATGGGAGGAGTCTTAAGTTCAAATCACAGCCTCCTCAGAACATGAAGGCTCCACAACACCCCTGCCAAGAGTTGGCTTTTTCTTCCTCCGCCGTTGTCTCCCAGTGTCTCCTCAGCCACAGGGCATGGGAGAGTGTCTCCCACAGTCCGCTGTGTTGGAGCTGGTTGGGAGTGGCCAAAAGGACACTTAAGAGGACATGGCAACAGGTTGATGTGGGCCAGGTGGGAACGCCCAGGTGCCTCCCCTGGAGGGGATAAGTGTCTGGCAGCAGCCTCTGGATGTGCTGCATCCCTTTGCATCAGGAGCAGAGCTCTGTGCAMGGCCTCAGCAATGAGTCTGGGCAGCGCTCTGGGGTGTTGGATGGATCATGGCACCTCCTCAGCTGCCCCTCMCGGGAATGTCCCRTGGATGTGGCCCTTCCTGGGTGGGGGTTTCACAGCTGAGCCAGTTTGTGTGAGGAGGATGGGTGTTCACTGTCAGTCACCAGAGGTTCCAGGGCACCCCCAGAACTCTCCTCCTCCCTTCCTGACTGTGGGGCAGGCTGTGCAAACGTGGCCTCAGCAGATGAGMCCGGGGGCCAGGGCCTCCCCCAGCCTGAGCCTGGCCCCAGCTGATTTTCAGGACAGCTGCTGGGTTTGGCTTTCTTGTGGATACCTTTTCCTGCCTTAGCCTTGTTTCCTTGTCACTAGCCCAGAGGTAATCGAACAACASTTCAATTACCTTTATYGTACCTCAGGTTCTGTTTGGCAGCTCAAGTCTCAGCCCAAAGCTGCAGCCAGATGAAGGAGGAATGGGCTTGGGTGGTCTCAGCCTCTTTATTCAGTTTAGCCATACAGGGCAAAGCTCCATCCTAGCAATGTTTAAGYCATTACCCATAACTTCTGYCTGACACCCWGAAGCAYGTCTGTTTGTCTCSTGCCCCACTCAGGCAYTGAACAGAGGGACAGATTTGATACATGATAAGCAAGGGGTGCATTTTTTTGAAAGTGTAGAAATGAGATTAAATTTGCTTGTGTGTATCACTTAATACAGGAATATAAGATCCAGCTACCACCTAGAACTGCTTCCAAATATTTTTCTGTCTTTCTGAATGCTGTCATTCTCACCAGTACCATTTAATYTTGAGGTGCAATGTTATTGACAGTGGTAAGCCAGACAAGAACACTTTTCTGTAGTTGGTTTGTCCCACTTCAGCACGGAGCAATTTTGTGTAATGAAAGAAAGAAAATGCACCTGCAGCCAGTGTTCCTCACACCATTATATACTTTTTAATCRCATATTATGGCTTAACAGAGGATTACAAAGTCATCAGCACAAGAGAAGTACAGACCTGAAGGCAAGATTAAGGAAGTGACACATATCCAACAGTTGATATGTGCCACAAATTTTCCATGGGCCAGACACTAGGATTTGGGTCATWGGGTGAATTTGTATACTGGGATGAGGGGGCGGTGAGGGAAGAAGGATAACACAAGAAATTGGTCAAGGCTACAGAAAGAAAAATGTAGAAATTGAAGGCAAGGAAGGAAGGGACAGAAATCAGAGGTTGTTAGAAATGACACACTGGGATTGAGATAGGGAATCATTTGTTTGGACCAAGAGACRCAGAAATAAAAGAGTGATGGTTACATTAGGCAGGCATAGATAGGCACACACAGCTGTGTTCCCCCACATCTGCCACTTAAAAAAAAMCAAAACAAAACAAAAAATAATAAAGAAAGAGATAAACCAGTTTTAAAACTACCATGAATTCTAGAAATTCTAGCCTGAAGGCTTTTCCAGCCTTTTTTTTTTTTAATTAATTCACAAGAAGAAAAACCAAAGTCCTTCAGCACTTCTGTCTCYGTTTCTGTTCTCTGTGTGGGGTCCATCTTCACATAACCCAGATACTGGATAAGAAAACAAGCTGGTCTGAAAGAGAAATGGCCCATGGCTCTTCAGTCCAGATACAGTATGTGTGGGTAGGGAGCTAGCAAGACATGAGCTGTAACAATCTTTGCAAAATCATTTGCAAAATGTGCCAAGCTCTGGCTTCCCACACTTTAAGCGGCAGATCATCATTTGTTTCTGATAACAGGAGTACATTTTGTGTACCTCAGGAGCCTTTTCCCTTTTTTGACTGGATTTGTCTTCCTGTAATTCCATCTCAACAAGTAAGACATCTGTCTGGGAATTAATCCWGTTGTTTTGATTAAACATCACTGTTTTTTCATCCTCATTCTTTTTCCATCCTGGTTTTAGAAGAGGAAAACTAAAGCTCACGGCAGAACCCACCTGAACCTTAGTGAACTCTAAACAGGCAATCTTTCATATCACTTAGCAATGTAAATTATTAAAAAAAGTATTTTTATTTATCTGTGAAAGTATATTGAAAAAGGCACGTGATAAGACTATTGTCTCTTCTGTAATTAATTACCTAAGTGAAACAAACAAAAGGCCTGACAATTCCTAATTAGGATATGATCCCTATTTGGACTGTGAACATTTTCCAGGAATAAAGAATTTGTGGGCCACATCATCTGAAGCAGTCTCATTTTCTATGCCTTCATTATGGCCAGTGGAGCTAGGACAATTTACAGGGGTGGAAGAACTGACCTGATGTCAATGTGGTAGATAAAATGATACTTTATTCTCATTATCCTCAGTGTCAGCACAGATGGCACTTCTGTATGATACAATTCCCTTTACACACAGCAAATATTTACTCAGCTCCTCTTCTTTGCTTGAGCTGGACCATGGGTGACCAGCTGCCATCATCAATCAATTCATCAAGTGTAAGGTTTTGACCCTTACTTTATAAAAGCCCCTGATTGAATAGGTTTCTTCATGAGAGTGCCCAAATTCAACAGAATGATGATTCTTATGTCACTTGTAGTGCTTGGCAGTAATATTTTACACTCTTTGGGAAAACCACTCGTGGTGTGAACCCTGTTAAGAATTCCAATTTATTTTGGAAGGATGAACAGGSCTGAAGGATACCTTTATGGTATGGAGACTCTCTATGCTTTTGAATGTTAATATAGAAGGTATGATTCCTTCCATTTCTATTTGAAATAAATATCGAATGCCAAGTATACCAAGGTGCTTGAWATGCAATATGAGATGTGAGAACTCCCATTCTGATGACAGTAACAAAGGCTATTCTGAAATCCAGAAGTCTCAATGCCTTGAAAAATTAATTCTCTCAGAGTTTTGTTTTATAAAACATATATAATTCAACGGTGGTGGATGGCAAAACTGCAGTGGCAAATTACAAGAGTTATGAAAAATTCTCTTTGAAGCTAATATCAAGTCATCAAAAAAATGGAATACTCCTGACCCTTTCTCCAAAGTGTAAATTAGCAGCCTAATGGTAATATTCAAATGTAAGCTCCTTTTGATGAAAATAATATAGGAAAGTGCTTCCCTACTGTGAATCATCCTAACATGAGAAATGGAGTTTGGGTACTGTGATCTCTGCAAAGGGCACAGCAAGCTGCAAATATGGAAATAAAAGATGAAAGCAATTTTGTGCATCTCTTGCCAATGTTTTATTCCCTTTTTAGTTATTATATAAAATCCAAATATCTCAAAGCCCTTCTCTATGTTGCTATAAAAACAAATTACTTGCCTAACCAATTAAATGTTTTTATGCAAAAAACTGTAGAGATGAATGTAAAGTATGTAATACACTGGSCATGCTTAAGAATTTTTCTTGTAAATATTTTCATCTATCAATAATAGGTGCTTTTACTGTAGCATTAATATTTACATAAAAAAGAAAAAAGTCAGTGATTTGAAAGAGCATTATTAAAAATTTGTAGATCTATAAAATATTTTCTTCCATAATTGTATATTTTAGGAAAAGAGCTGTTAAGAGTCCTTAAGCATAGAGAAAGCAGAATTTTTAGTTTGTCACACCTGGCTAAGACCACTTAGGGCAAAGGTTGTATAGCCTAAAATTCCTCAGTGCTGGAAAATCCCATTTTCACTACTAAAAGCTTGATTGTATTATCCTAGTTACTTTTGCTCTGTTCTTTTGAAAGTAGACTACTTGTTGCCATAACCTTAATATCCTTAAGATATTTTGTATGTATAAAGCATAGAAATATATATATATATATATATATAAGTAATTCTATGTATAAAGCTGTGCCATTCCCATCATTTTGCTTGCTTTTTTTCATTCACTTTTGGTGGACACATCTACTAAAAATATATATATATTTATGTATACTTTTCATCAAATGTTGACCCAGGTTGCTTTCCAAGATTGCTGACAAGATTGAAAAGAATTGCAGTAAACAAACTACAGATACTCATGTTACCTTTTTATCTCGACATTTCCAAGTGAGAGGTGAGAGCATTCTCGATGATTCATTTAATTGCTTCTGCAGAATCTTTATCTGACTTGAARGCTTCCTCTCCTGAGGACACATCTTTCACCCACATATGACTAATAYTCAGAAGTACTCCTGAAACCAAGGATGTTCTGCTTTGGAATAAAACTCACTTAGTTTATTATTGCTAATAATTAATTAATAACCTTATATATGTCTTAGACTAAGGTGGACTGTTAAAAATGAGAGTTTACAATGATTGTTAGAATTTGTGTTGGTTGTTGTTAAAAGCTATTTTTTAGCTCTTTAAATCTTCCACGTTCTTTAGCCTAATATATTCTTCAGAGCAGCATATTTGGGTGCATGATCCACAATAAAAGCTGAAAATTTGGAGCCAAAAGAAAAAAAAAAAAAAAAAGCTTAGCTGAGAACTTGAACTTGGATTCAACCTTAGACTTTGGTCACTGGCAAAGTAACCTAAGGTAGTTACGGAATTGAACTGATATTTCTTCTCTTCAGCTAATGCTATTGCACTCATGGYTGACATATTCCAGATGAAGTTTGGTAGGATCAGTAAAGGACCTCCTTAATTACAGTTGAGAMCAACCCTCCAGAAACTCCAGGCTCTGTTCTATGCAGATGATCTGTATGCACACATGGTTGAGTAAGTGGTCTCTGTCTCCTTTATAACAGGGAGAAAAGAGCTTATTTTTAGTCAAATMGTGTCTTGGGGCTCTCTGAGTCACTACACTTTAATGATGGCTAAGGTGCTCGTGCACAGATATTGTGGGGTGTAATGAACTGGCTCTTGCAAGGTGAAGGGCACTGTGGATGTTTACACATTAATTTTCTGTACATTAATGTTATGTGATTGGCTGCACTAGCAACGTTTCTTATAATGCAGTGAATTGTGATAATAAAACCTTCTGAATTGGTTAAAGAATGGTGCTAAAAATGCCATTCACTTAAAAGCTGGACTTGATCCTTGTGYGTCTGTTCCAACTCAGGAAATTCTGTGATTCTGTGAGTAGCAAATACTGTGAGTTGCATTTCCTAGAGAGCTGTATAATCTCATGCTAAATAGAACTGTGTATTTTGYGTCATGCATTTTATGTGGTTCATGCAGGAAGGCCAAGTCATAAGCAAACTTGGTAAGAATACAAAGAGGGATAAGAATGCCTGAAAAGAAGTATGAAMAAAATTTAGGTACAGATTTAAAGTGATTATTTACAATTCAAGCATATTGATGTACATCTGGCTATCACTTGTAATGTTAAAATCATTCCACTTCCTTCTCTCTTAAAACAGCTTCTTTCACAAAATTGCCTCTTCAGTCTACAAAACAAATCTTACACTTCTTGTTATTTAATCAAACTTCCCTTGGGACTTAAAAGTTCTTTTAYAACTAAGGGACATTTCTTTTACAAATGAGAAACTTTGTCATGTACAGTGAGAATTTATCAGTCTCAGGGTTTCAGAGAACAACTTCACCTCTACTATGGACAGGAGGGCAAACACCAGAAAGAAGCATCCTGTGTGAAACCTTTCCTGCATCAGCTAGTTGGGCATTATGATAATTAGATCATCTGTCTAAATAGGCTCCATATGGTGATTTTTCTGGAAATGTTTTCTTTACTTGAACACAGTGTATTACTCTACCTAMAGCTCCACATTAACCTTGGAGACTGGATGATTAGAATTTGGGCTGAGTAAGTAGAAAAGTCTTTTATTACTCAGGGCAGGGGTGATGGAAATATTAGACATATTTTCTCTGATTCTGAAGAGTAGGAAACAAGTTAGAGATAGATGAAGACATGAAGCTGGCAGTACAGGCGTGTTCAGATCAGCTCAGGAAGTCTAGTATCAGAAAATCCTGGACAAATTTCCCTATAGATTTGCCATGTTTTGTTTAAAAGTGCAGCAAATCAGCAAAGCACCCCAGTCCCTCAGAYCACAGGGTGTAAAGTGTGCAAATCTTAGTTATGGGTCTGCATGAGCAGCCAGCTGGGACACTAAGAGCATGGTGTTCAACTTAAATCCCTTAAAATAACAACATTTCACTGCAATTAAATCAGAGCACAGTTTAATGAAATTGTTATTAATAGAAATCACCTTAAGAAATAACTGGAAGATGAAACAGAGAGGAATGTCCTTCTTTTAGCCGTAAGATAGTCACAGTGGGGTGAGCAGAAGTGTTCAGAGATCATTCAGAAGCCAGACTGGCTGGGCTGTTACTCCTCAGTGTCCACACTGGTGGCCACAGTGGTTGCCCCACCAGGCATGAGGAGCCCCTGGCTCCAGGGTGGAGCATCCCTCTGAGTCTGGTTTTCACTGCACGTCTGAGGCAATGTCACAGTGCCAGTYCACATCCAGGAGGTCCTTTTTGTGTGATCAGGGGCTGATGAAGGYCCTAGCCTGTTCTTCACTTGCAAGGAAGCTGACGCCTTTTGGGACATCYGCCCCACTTTTGGAGGAGTTGATGAAAAGATAGTGCAGGACCTCTGGAAATAACAAGCACTAATTTCAAAGATGATTAGTGGAGAGCATTTAATTGGTAGGTTGTCTTGGCACAGGACCTTTTTTAAGACTTTGGGGCTGACTTGCTGGATTAGATTCTTATTTACTTATGTATTTCGCCTTTTGAAAGAGTTTTTATGCATGAAATGTTCTGATGTCTGCCCAAAAATATTTCAGATTGCTTCAGACCACTACTGTACTCAATGATGCTACATTTTTCTTTGCATGATTTTACATTTTGAGAAAAATAAAATTGTAGCACTATTTCCTTTTTTTAAAGAGGTCTGGAGCTGCAGTCTTCTATTTCACCTTTTATTTTGTTTCTCAGTGTTAGGAACTAATTTTTAAGAGTTGTCTCTGCCTGAATTAGGATGCAAATAAGATCATATGCCAAAGTCAAAATGATGGATTTTATTTAACAGTAAATATGAGAAATAGGAGGGGGGAGAGGTGAAGAGAGTGAGAGAGAGAATAAGCAAAGATGTCACCATGTGGAGTCCTGCATTTCCTTCTGGTACTTTTTCACCCTGATCTGTTTGGTGATGGGGTCCCTGATATCCATGGGACATGTGTGCTGTTGCCACAGCTYGGGATGGCATGTGTGTAAGCAGCTGCTTCCTTYATCACACTTTGCCAAGGTGGGATATTTGTCTGTTTACGTTACCCAGGTCTGTCCCACCAGGCCTGGCACCTTCTTGGTGTTGCTGTCTGTGCTTTTCCCACAGTCTGGAGGGTGGAGTCTTGTCCAGTATGCTAATTCCAAACCTTTTCACCTTCCTGTGGGCCTGAAATTCACTCCTTTATTTTGCCATCTGTGTGTGTTGTGGTAGCTTATCTTSTGGGAGCTTCCTCCTTTGTCACAGACTGTTTAGTGTGCTTCTCTAAGTCATCACCCAGAGTCACCTGGTCCAGGAATTCTGTTTGAAGGCAYACCCAGCTCCTCCTCCTGAGCTCTGACGGGAGTTAACCTGTCTCATGTTGACAGAACTTCGTGTGGAGTTGCAGTCACCATCTTCCCCCTTTCTCAGACCTTCTTCAGAGTTTGCACTTACTAGTTCTAAGGAAGTCAGCCCCCAAAAACTGGCTCCACAAGCATCTTAAAAGGGCTCGTGGGATTTTTGAAGTAYTCTGACTTAGACACACAGGTGAAATACTGAAGATTTTTCCAGAAGATCAAAACAACAAAAATACTGTCAACTTCAAAAAATCAGAGAACTTTGTCAGAAGTTTAGAGCAGCATTTTCACTTCTAGAGATAATGTGCCAATTTTTATATCATATTCAAATCACTTCTGAGTTTCCACACATCAGTAATCTTTATGATCAGATAGGACAACCCTCCTGTCACTTGATTTTTGAACTAAAGAAAAAAAAAATAAGCAGGTTTCACTATCACCATCAATCCTCCCAAGTGGATAAAAATAGTCAAAGCTAAGTGCTACAACTATGATGTGAAATCCATGTAAATGAACACAAGGATTTTTTAAATTTAAACATGAAAAAGAAAAGCACTTAGGACTTCCCTTTCCTTCATTGCTCAGTAGTATTATAAAGTAAAAAAGGGCTAGAAAGATAATGGTATTTCATCATCTTCATAGCAAACTGCACTAGAATTTACTGGAACAGCAGGAAATTAAACAAGGTTGGTTTGGCTTTGGGTTTTTTTTGTTTTTTTTTTGGTTTTTTTTGCTTGTTTTTTGGGGTTTTTTATTTGTTTTGGTTTTTTTTGTTTGTTTCTTTGGTTGGTTGGTTTTTTTTGTTTGTTTGTTTTGGGGTTTTTTTTTGTGCAATGAGAATATTGTGTTCTGTCTAACAGATATTTGGCCATATTCTGAAAATTCATTTTAGGTCCCCACAGAACTTGCTACTGAAGGCTTCAAAGACGCTCATGGAAACCTGCCTGGATAAATAGGAGAATGTATGCAACCCAAAGTGCTAGAAGACCTGAGACAAAGCACCTGAGCTTAAACAAGGTGATGAAAGCAAGTTCAGTGCTTACATATATACTTTTAACATTCAAATTAATTTCCAAAGAGACCCAGCTTGGCCTTCTCAAAGGCAAACTGTACAAAATCCATTTTATTTCCATTTATATTTTCATTTTATATTTGACATAGGCTGCAAGAGAGATGCAGCGCCATGCTTCATTTTTTAAWATCATTTCCCTGTTCTACTACATCTCAATCTTGCATAAAAGTCTATCACTCACATTAAAGGCATGGTCCTGAGGAGACAGTTGGCAAGCTGAGCTGTATTCCTACTCCACTGCTGAGGCACTGGGTAATTTGGACTCTTCTAAACTTTTGTGGGCTTACAGGCATCATGAAAMAATTTCAGGCCTATTATCAGGATCAGCTAATTGCTGTATGTATGTCTAACATGGCTAACAGGACAGGGGCTTCAGATTCAGCTAATGAGCATACAAAGCRGGCTTAATTCACAAATTATTCACATATATTCCTAATTGAAACTAGGAAATAAAGGACTGCAGTCAGACAAATGTAAAACCAATGGGAAACTAGAATTTGTTTTTCCTATCCATAAATTTAATGACTTCCTCATACAGAGTGCAGCAGCTCACACATTTTCCACTCAGACCACCATTCATGCTATAGCCTAAAGCAAAATAAGAATGGTGACTTTAAAAGGCAGGATTTTTATGATATGAAATTAGGTTTTTATCACCTAAAAATGTCCTGGTTCTGACTATGAATTAGTTAATTTTGGCAGTAGCTAGGATGGGGCATGGCTAAGATCCAGATGTTATTCTAAACCACCTTATGTCATTTAAGGGGAATGGGGGAAGGGGTTCCTTCAGGTCAGGGTAGCTAGCATGGAGGTGGCTGGGCAYTGTTGGAATCCTGTGCTGTATAGGGCATATTTAGCATTTGGAAGGGGATCACTCACCTCTCTTGTGTGCTTTTGCTATAAATACTGTTACTGCTCTTTTTCTCATTTCTTTGCTGTTCCCAGTGAATTGCTCTTATCTCARTCCATGACCTTTGCCTTTTGTGTCTCCCATTCTTCTCTCCACCCTGCCAGAGGGGCAAGGAGGGGTGGGGAAATGACTGAGTGGAGCAAGGCTTGGAGTGGTTTCAGTGGGAGCACTAAATTGAAGAATAGCATTCCTAAACCACAACATACATTAAATGTATAGAGTATGAAAATGGAATACCATGAGACTTTTTTGCCAACAGAGCAAAATGCTCAGATTATRTTTGCATTTAATTCTTCCATTCTCCAATAATGGCTGTAAGTACAAGGAGGATGTTCACATTTCTAAGCTCTTAAATGCCATTATAATCACACTAGTAATAGTAGAATTTACATTTTAGATTCCACAAAAATAAAGGGCTCCTCCCATTTTTTTATTATCTGCCAACTGGTTTAAGCATCCCTTCCAGTCATGTGACCAAGTAAGTTAAGGAGATGTTGAAAAACATTAGGCTTAGGATGGAGACCTACAGAACCCCACTACTGACAGGTCACCAATCTTTAAGGAATTTTTGATTTAAGGTAATTTTCATTTCTATTGAGAAATTTTTATGGTTRTCAGTACACATGCCCTGTATATCTGTGTTACTTACTTTTTTGCTTCTGCCCAGTATCACAGGTCTAGTATCTGTCCAATATCAAAGTGTTTCCTCACGTCTCAAAAGCTACTGTGTGACTTTGTTTTCCATAAAGCCTCCTGCTCTCTGCTCTTGCTCTACTCATGGGAATTCTGATGTCCCACTCCCTGTGTTAGTCCTTTCTTTGGTGGCTTTACAATTTGTGAATTTCAAGAGGAGCACAGTCCATGCAAAGATATGATATTCATCACATATTTCTTTCTGCACAGTGTTACAGCCTGAAGCATTACCTGATGTTTAAGCTGTCATGTAGGGCTAATTTTTAGGTGATAAAAAATGAAGAGTACTTAAGAGTGTGTGTACAATCATCCAGTATTTTTGCAGAAAAATAACCTCTGTCTCAGCTATCAGCATGATGCCATGCACACACARATCCATAGACACAATAAAGCAAAATTCTAGAATGTGAACAACTCTGACAACAAAAGATGGCATGGCACTGGTAAAGACACAACTGGGAGCACCTTCCTGAAAATTAGTTTTATTGACCTCTCAAATGGCATGAGTAATTCCAAAACTTCCTGGTACTAAACAAACAGCTACAAGGCAAGCACCACTTGYGCCAAATATTCACTAGGTCTGGCAGAATGACAATAATGACAGTCAACATTGCTTKTCATTGCTGTGTGCAACCATGCTATTTTAATATTTTGAAAAAGCAAAAGTTCTACAGATATATAATTAAATTGTTTCCTTTGGAACCATGCACTATGTTGGCAAAAGAATAAGCAATAAATTTAAAGTAGTTTTGTTGTAGAAATAGTACTTTCAAAATAGTTTCCAGCTTCTGCATTGCTAAGAGGCGTTTGGAAGTCTCAGGTATCAGCAGCCAGATAGTTATCAATATTAATCACTTCTCTGTCCCTGTTTTCCATTGACTGGTGTGTCCCACTAGCTGAGCTCTTGGAACAATGAAGGATATGTTTTTCTAAAATTTATGATGGCTTGTTTAGCTAATTTATATTCCAAAGGGGAATCCACAGTATGACTCCTCCCTGATGCTACAAAATGAGGAAGTGGAATAGTCAGTTGGACACTCAGTTGGGATTAAAGAGGTTTGACTKTTGTCCAAGGCCAGTTAATGGCTTAATTCATAACAGCAGACACTTTGCCTTTCCTATTTTTGAAACAGGAAAATATTTACATGATCCTTTGAACTTCTCTTTCAAACAGAGTTTAAACATCTCACATTCTCATCTAACCTAATAGATGGGTTGATCTCTTGTGATGAAGCACATCTTCAACCAAATATCACCTATTTCAATTTGCAGAACATCACAGGAGTATTMATCAACCAGGGAAGCAATCCTCACAGCTCACTTGAGCCAATTCTGTGTTATAGAGAAAATACTTATTTGTATGACTTCAGAGAAAAGTAAAGGGAAAAAACTGAAAAGGGGTTACATCAGCCTGAAAGAAAGTCTATTATTCACTCCCACACACAAAAAGCTTTCAAACAAAACAAAAAAAAAAACCAAATCCAAAACCTTCAAATAATCCAAATCCCCCAAAACAACCCACAGGTATCCACCCCACCCCCCTTCATCAACAGAAAAAAGAGCAATAAGAAATGTCCCATCAATTTTGGTATTAGATTCCTTAATTAAATACTTTCATATCTAGTGATGAGAATCATAATTAGTGCTTTAATAAGGTGTTGAAGAACACCAGACACCAAATGTGCTATTCTCACGACAGCATCRCTTACTGTTGCTTTCAACACAGCCCAGGAAGAATGATGTGTAGACTCTGAAAAACTCCTCAGAAAAATATGCAGATGTTGTTTTCATGCAAATCACATTATGTATGGCACAAAAACAGAAGACTGTTTTAAATGTTTGAGAACATTTAACCAAATTGTTCCTGAATGACTAAATGATAATTACTTCCAGAGATTATAGACCGCTTTAAAAAAAAAATAAATCAAACAAACCAGCTCTGTCACCCCAAAATATTGGTAGTTTTATGGAGGCTGAAATGCAAATGGCAAAGTTCAGCCATAAGGTGAATCTATCTTTGCATTTGTTGCAGTGTAAAACTAATAAAAGAATGCTGTGAATTCAGGGGCAGGAAATGTTATCTGCCATGTTATCTGATGGATTAGCATGTGAAGTAAATGAAACTGTCGCACAGAGATGACTGCTAACAGAACCAAATTTAGATTTCAAATGAGCCCTGGAAATACTTCTTAAAAAAGATTTAACAACGAAGAATTCACTGACTTCCCAAAGTGCAGGAGGTCATGTATTACACCAATTCAATCAGCTGGGCTCCTTCACTGAAAAAAACCCAAGAAATGAAGAGCTCAAAGTGACTGAGATAAAAACAATTTCCTAAAAGAAAAAGTGATACTCTATAACTAGGGTCATGGGTCACACCATTTAAAGATAGCAGAAGCAGTCTTCCAAAAAGTGCAAGACAAGGTCCAGATGGATCCATTTCTTTCAGAAGATCAGAGCACTCTTGAAGGCTGAAAAAACCAGACATAATGCCCTTGTTTTATATCACATTAGGAAAAGTTCTTATAACTCTAGAAAACCACAACTGAACCCAAAAAATGGCTGCAAATCGAACGTAACATCTTGTCTTCCTTACTTACCAAAAGTGTCGTAGTCACTGTATATATATAGGCAAAAAATAACACTGTGAGATTCTAAAATCTGAGCTTGATGAGAGGCTTTTCTAACTAAAATGGATAAAGAATAGAACATATCAACTGCAACAAACTAGATTATATATTATATTATTCAATATCCACTAAAATCCCTAGTTTATCAACTCTGCTGCTCTGAGGGACACAAGCTTTGCTGAAAAGCTGCAACTTATTTGGGATCAATCCAAGTGAAAAGGAGRAAGAGGCCTCCCAGCACTGGTGGTCCTTGCAGTCCACCTGAAACAGCCAGGCACACACTGTTCACCTGAAAGAGGAATAGTAGTCTACTCACACTGGAATGCACTAAAACCATTAATTTTTAATGAGTCACTGTAGAAGATATGTGTACACATCCTCACATCTAAAAATGGATGATGGTTCACTCTGTGAGAATTTCTTCCCCTCACAATGAACAGATTATAGGAAAACTATAATCTCAAATCTCGTATGCTAAATTCTTCTACTAGCAAGAAGCATCTTCTGTAGGAGTTCCCATTCTAGCTATTGCCAGAACAAAGCTCATCTCCTTTCGATAAATTAATCTTTAGAAATTCAGCCAGTCTATATTCTTTATCTCTTCCAAGAACAAAGCTCATCTCCTTTCGATAAATTAATCTTTAGAAATTCAGCCAGTCTATATTCTTTATCTCTTCCAAGAACAAAGCTCATCTCCTTTTGATAAATTATCTTTAGAAATTCAGCCAGTCTATATTCTTTCTCTCTTCCAAACAATGCTGGGAAGAGACTTTTGGAACTGTTTTGAGCACCAAATGTAGGATGGTTTTTATAGAGTTAAACGCAAAAAACAATCCCTGTGCAATCATACGGATAAATTAATACTTGTGCAACAGGAATTATAAAATAAAACTGGTCAGTAAAGACCAGCAGAAATCATGTAGAAGTCATCCAACATMTTAATGATCAGAAAGACCCTGCAGGAGTTCAGCACAATGCAAGCATAAGTGCTACTGAACCTCAGAAGAGTACAGTGTAGAGATTCGCTCTRTATTCTGAATGTGTGCTGGTTGGCATTTCAAAAACAAAAAGCTGCTTTRAGTGAGCAACTAGAATTCTTCCTGTAGCCACCTGTAGTCAATCTGGCCTAAAATATCTTCAATTTTCTGGATATAGAAGAAGAAAATAAGGCACAGTGGGAAAAGGAGAAGAAAAGGTGAGCGTACAAAACCCAACAGGAACAAGCGTTGTAATGGCCTTTGCATTTTTATGGCAGCTTGTCTGGGTTGTACAGGGCTCCCAAATTGCTACCCTGAAGCTCTAGATACTTAAGTATCAGAACACAATCTCTCTTTTTTCTGGTTTTCAAGGATATTTGGCCTATGGTTTTCCTTCCAATCTTAAAAGSAAAATAAAGACACCTAAGTTAGAGTATGTATGAATAAAGGAAGTTTTATTCCYTATATATTTTTAAACTATACCTTAGCCAATGCTAAAGGGTTTTCCAATGTGACCAAATAATTTGTTTTATTATTCATTTGTGGAAAAATAAAAAGCAGTGAGTACCAATGAAGTAAAAACCTGCATATGCATTCAGAAATCACTGTTTAAGTAAGAATTATCTCCTTATCATCACAGTTTTTTCATTGGTTCAAATAAAATTCCTATATCATTCCAATGAGGCCTGAGTAGAAAGCATCAGTTATTTATATTTACAAATATGCTTTCCCCAAAGAAAAACTTAGTGAATTGCTGTTAAATTAGCAAGTTACCCAAATGATCCAACTTATGAATACTAAATTTAAATTACAAGCTCTGCATTCAACCTTGAAAAAACGTAGAAAATTAATATAGCAGTTGAGTGCTATTAAGGAGCATTTTGTCTACTATTTATCTATTGTTTCTAAATGTCGTTGTTCAATCAGCTATTCAAAATTCAYACCAAAAATTTTGTGAGTGCCTGCCGCCATTAGAAAAATATAGAAAAAAATTTGTAATAACCCCCTAGGGTACAATATCTTTCTGACAATGGATTTTAAAACATATGCCAAAAATTAATGAGGCAGAAACTAAAACAGATTGAGTAAAGTTTAAAATAGCTTAAAGTGAAAGATAGTTATTTTGAATTATTTTCACAGTTTACTGAAAWAAGTAAAAAAAATAAAGACTGAGGTAATGATTACCAGGAACCAATGATGAAAAGGGGTGCCTCTGCCTGAATTAGGGTGCMAAAGAAGCCATATGCCAAAGTSAGTAGTATAGATTTAATTTAACTTATTTATTTGACTTCTATACATGCRTATGCAGTCCTGAATGTCACCATTTGCTGTCTAATGGTGTGGGTTTACACAGTTTCTTCCACCACTTGTGGTTATGCCCCAAGGTCCAACCAAGTTGAAGACTGAGCTAGGTATCCAGACCAATGGCTAAATCTTCTTCTGCTATAGGTGCATCTCTTGCTTCTTTGAAAAAAAAAAAAAAAATTCTTTGTATAAAGGATTCACCCTCTTTTGGTCCATATTGTATTATGTTTCTAATGAGTTAGGTCTCTCTTTGTGGCTTTTAAAGATATTCTGTAAGATTATGGGTAAGAAAACAGTTAGAATTTGGTGATGCTGTGGTAAAGTCAGTTTTCACTCAAATATTGTTAGTGAATATTTTATTAGTTTAGGTATATTGTCCTAGATACCGGTGAATCTTTGGTTTCTAACTAGGAGCTAATTSCCCCTCTTCCCATCAACTTGAAAAATTAATTGATTTCACATTTCTGCATGTTTTCTGTCTTAGTGAAGTGTTACTGATGTACAATAGGGCAGAAGTCAGTGTCTCTGTGGTAGACCTTAAACTCCCTAAGAATATTGAATAGAGTCAGGAGTACTTGGAGAAAAAGAGCTGTGAGGATTTAGTCTAAAGGTAGCTCCTGCTTTTGTGTCTGACACTGTATGGAAGAGTGGCATAGATATTCCAGATGGAGTAGAATAAAATTAAATAGCTCAGCTCTGAAGAGTGGAGATATGGGGGAATAAATGGAAAGAAGGGAATGGTGAAGAGCAGGGAGAAAATTACCCATTTTGCATATAAATGATGTAATTACCCCCTCAGCTTCTCAGGCAGAAGTTGACATCCCTAATTAGAATAATTTTATGATCTTCTGGGGACAGATATACAAAAGCATAAAGAGAAAGAAAAAATAACAAATGCAACCAACATCATAGGCTGCTTTTACAACATAATTTTGCAGCAGAGCTGATGATGTACATCCAGTCTCAGCTTTATAACAAATTACCATGTTTGTATTTTACTTGAGATGATTCACAGGGCTTGATATAAAAGGCAGAGGCTGAATGAAACCTTTTCAGAGAAGAAAATGATGAAACCACAATACAAAGACAGGGATTTGAAAGCCTGCTGTAATGTGCTTCATTATTTTCTTCTGATTAATACTGTAGAATGAAAGCCACTGTGTTTAACCTGTGCTGCTGCTACAGTTGCTGTAATTAAGCATGAGAACTTACAACTTGTGCATGCTGATTGTTTCATACAAAGCACCTGGCAGCTTTGCCAGGACATACTCTATTAAATCTACAACAGACATGTCCAGCCACCAAAGGCTGCCATTGTGACTTGTCTAATTGATCTACAGTATTCCACCACATCTCCACTTCCTAATTTCTGGGCAAAGAAAAAGTGGATATTTAGCCTTTTCCAGATGGTGAAGTAGCAAGGGGACTTGTTGTTTTAGTCATGTGGGAAGGAAGGGATTGTGCTACAAAGGAAGATAAAACCCAGCGAGTGTAGCAAATCTGGAAAATTCCATTATCATATGGCTCATCTTATCACTCTTWTCATCTGACTGACTGATTTAATGTTGCCAAGAGACTTGACAGACCAACTTGTTAGCACCAGACACTGCATGCAGTCGTTATTGGTAAATCAGTTGTTACCACTAATTTTACTCCAGCAGGTTAATATTCCAGTAGGCAGGACTTGGCTGAAGGATATGTTTGTGTGCAGGCATTTCTCTTTTTTTTTTTTTTTTTTCCTCACATAGCTGATTCTCTTTTGCATTTCCTAAGCGTGATTTCATGGTAAGGAGACAAGCTAGAAGCCAAGAGAATAAAATTATCCTCAGGCATAAATGCAGAAAAGCAGGCTTGAAATCTCAGAGGGGCTGATGTTCTTGTCCTATAACCATTACTTACAGCAGTGACTAAGTTTTGAATAATTAAGAAAAATTAAAATCTTTCTGGAGTTATTTTCATGACCAGTCCTGATTGATTAATTAATAACAGCTAACAAAGGTTTTAAGCCTCAGAAAAKCTTTGGGTTTCGTTCTGCTCAGAGGATGGTCACGCTGTCAAGTCCATTCGTTCTGAGCTGATTCATCCTGCCCAAATTAATATGATTTGCTCATAGACCACAGAATCTGGAATAACCACCGTGCTTTTTGAGCTAATTAAATATTATCTACTGCACCACGTGCTTAATTCTTCAACTCCATTTACATAAGTAGAGAGAGAAACATATTCCAGTTGTTTYCTCTGAAAAATAAGTCTCAGATTTCATAAAGATGACTCCTTCCCTTCCCAATTCCTGTGCTTGTTTTGCAAAACAAAGAAGGATCAGATATAATGACAGTAGTGGCTCAAAGCATCTCTCAARGAGTGGTTTTGTGCAGGAGGCTCCACAGTAGGCACTGGTGGGGTGCTCAATAGGATTTAGGGGTCTTTGTGTTATCCCAGTGTGAGTCATGGCTGCTCTGGACAGTGCACCTCCCACATTCATGGTTACCAAGGCTGGGAATAAAAATTAGTGCACAGAAAAGTAGAGTGCTCAGTGAATATTCCTGGGTGAGGAGGTCTTTTGCAAAATGCCCTTCTGTGCAGGACTCTGAGGGAGCTCAGCAAAGTGTCAGGCAGCTGAAACAAAACRTGTGTACAGGCAAACAATGTCCTTTGGCTGTTGTGATGTGAAGGAGACAACAACACAGCTCTGCTCTTCCTCTGAGAGAGAAAGAAAATCAAAGAAAAAGAGTGTAACACATTGTACAGAAATTATCTATGGCACCAGTACAATGTGTAACAAAACGGGCAGAGAGCGACTTCAGTGGATATCATGGATGTGGTGATCCTGACAACACATAAGCATAAGGGATTGATTCTTGAAAATAGGCTGAGACATGGAAAACCATGTGGAATGATCCATCCTTCAGCTGCCCCTGTCCACCAGGGAAGGGTGCTCAGTGTTTACCCTCTTGCTGGAGCTCCTTTCAATCAAAAAATCAAGATTTATTTGCAGAATGTTTAACTCCAAAGCAAATATATGGCTTTCCAGCTTCTTCTTTTGTAAAAATGCCTATACATCCTRCCAAAAGTAGCATGCAGCCTGTATCAGATAGAAATTTTGTTTATTTCTGGATTGTAGCATGCATAGAAATGAATCTGTCTTTATCACTATTTCACAAGAGGGGTGCACTGCCATCCACAGACCAGCATTTATCTTTCTGGTTCCTGACACTGTGTGGATAATACATCACTGGAGCAGTGGTGCTAGTTATGATGTATGACACCAACATATCATAAAAGCCTTGCCACTTCTGTGATGTATTATTAAAAACACGGAACGAAACGGAAAGATCAATATAATACAGGTCCTTAATTTTTTTTAAGTGGGTTAGAAGTTTTCAGATTAAAGAAAATGGGCTTCAGAGAGTTTACATAGAGTCTCAGTACATAACAGAAATGAATGAGAATAACTGTGATTTCATATATGACCCAGTTTTTAATGAAAAAAAAATCTGTCTTTTTAAGTTTCCTACRTTTCATGTCCTCTCTGTACTCAGTTGTGCTGCAGCCAGCTTCCTACCACATTCCTACAGAGCATCTTCCACAAAATACCTTCTTCTAGTGTGCTCAATAAGCAGAGAAATTGAATGAGAAATTATTTTGATTTCACATTTCTTCTTTTATTTCAGTTTTTCATCTCCTTCTAAAGTGCTTGGACAGTTTTCCCCACCTTGTGCTCTGRAAGATGAAACAGCAAGAGTCTGCCAGGTATTCACATAGATGAACTTTGAGATATTGAGAAATATTATTAAAAGTAACAATTGGCACTTCTGGCTTCTGCATATCTCACCTAAAGAAAAGCAATCCCTCAACAAGCCAGAAAGACATTCTTAGGTCCAGAAGGCCCTGATCTTACACATCTTTACAGAATAAAAACTCAGTATTAAYACCAATTTTATTTTTATTGAGGAGTTGCAAGCAATCTTTTTACATTCTCCTCTTTTCATATGGTTTTGGTGCAGCCACCTGTGTTGTTTTCTCTTCTTGAGTATTGCATTTGTCTATCTTTAGCCATTGTTTTCCACTCTCTACCCAAAACCTAATAGTTTTGGGATAGTATATTTATTAAACTTTCTTGGCTAGCATGAACATTTTTTTCCTGCCTTGATATTATTTCCTTGGCTYCTTGAAGATATTTTATATAGTTTTATATCCCCTTAATCTCTTTTTTACCTTAGATGTGTAAATTAAGTTCCCTTCCTTGTTCTTCCTCTATAATACYTTCTAATCCTTGAATCATTCCAGTTGCCCAAATTACCAGCATTTGTGTTTTCTGGGGACTTAGAACATAAAAAGGAATTTAGAGTCTCCTGTCTACCACGAGGTGCTGCTGTGAACMTACCTGTTAAGTCTAGCCTTAAACAAAAGGAATTGCAATTCTTCTTGCACAGAGCGGGCCTATTTCTATTTATTATGTATTTTTATCAGTTTTTGGTACTATTCACAGTCCCAGACACTGTTTTTGCATTGGATACTGTGTTTCCCAGCTCAAAGAGCTTAAAGTGGAAGATTTTAATTGCATGTGAGAAACCCCTAGCATAGACCCCTGCAGAGAGAGCTACACATTAAAACCTCCGTGATATTTCAGTTCCTTTTGAACACATATTTAAGACATATAATATTAAGTGATAAATATGTTTATATTTTTTTCTAAAAATAATGTTTCAATGAAAGTATTTCTGGGACAGTGAGAGTGGAGGGACTGTGCAACATCCAAAACCTCTGCAGTTTATGGAGCTCATGGAATTTACATCTCTTAACCCCTGATAATACAGAAGTGTTCATTCAGATCATTCTGATGCAAATACAGCTAATTTTATCTAGGCCAGAGCAAGAATATAACATGGGTCCTCCAGCCAGTGATATATAATAACTGTCTCCTCAATAAGAAGGGACACTAAATCTGCCAAAAATGTTTTTCTCTGTCTTCAGGTCTGAGTCTAAACAAATCCCTACGTGTGGTCAAAGTACCAGTGATGCCAAAGAGAAATATGGTTGTGCTGATAGGCAGCTGAAGATGCACATCTGTCTTCCAAATTCCTCTTTCTCCACATTTTCACTGTTAAGGAATTAGCACAAATGATATGTTTGATGTGGAATTTCCCAAAGAATTGCCTATAAAAAACACGGGTTTTTGGACAGAGAACACATTCTATATTGCTGTAGCACAGAAGAGAATAACATAGTGAAAAATAATGTGTTAGGGTTGATGATGCTGTTGCATATGTATAAATGTGAATACAAATGCAAATGAGCAGTGTGATTGACACTTTCATTTCTAAGTTTCCTGTATATGTCCAGAAGTACATATACTCTGGTATTTTTTATGTCTGTGTACTTGAGAGCACCAACATTTCTAGGAAAAGCTACTCTTTGGAATCCTTTTGAAATTCTGAAWACGTACAATGGGATGTTGACCCTTCTGAGAAAACCTGTAATTTACCTGGCATCAATCTCTGACTTCATGTACAGTGCTGGCAAGGAGTCAAGAGCAGAGGGACTGTCTTCTAGGATAGCAAAGGAATGCTAACTTTTCAGTGCTGTTTAATGCTAAGTTACTCTGTTACAGCATATATCTGTCTCTCTACCCTAACCTAGTCCTCACCACTCCCTTTTTCTACACTGATGAAGAGCCAATTAAGTAGCTGGGAAACAATGACCTGCAGTTGCTACTAGTGAAACCTGCCTTCTGAGAATTCTCAAGTTTGAGACATAATGAGTACAGTGAAGAAGTCAATTTTGGTAATGTCATGAGCATTCAAAATAATATCTTTTTTCGATAAATACAGATATTTATGTATGTGTTATATCTGGAAATGCTGAATGTGGTRAAAGGCGGATGTTGCAATTATTGGAAGTACGTACAAGGTACAAAGAGAGAYGAATGTGTCTCAACTGACAATCATAAGTAGAAAGTATAATGTAGTTTCCTTTTTTAAGAGCTGTGTTGGAGGTAAAAAGCTAGATGGGAGCCATTAGCTTGTAATGATTTATAATGTTTTTAAAAGCTTCCACACAATGAGCAGAGAAAAGAAGAATGGTACTGGTCCGTAATTCACAGATGGTCATTTAGGCAGAGAAAATAGATCCTCTGATGTGTTTGTGTGTAAACTTTTTACAACACAGATAGAGATTTGATAAAAGGAGCAGAATGATGCAGCAATTATGTAAGGTACACAGTTAAATCCTGAGCTTTTCTCTCAGAAAAATGTCAGTAAATATCAGCGTGTTGATTTGCAGAAACACATATTTAGAAAGACTCATGGGCTCCTTTTGAGAACTTTTTCATTAGCTTCTAGTGCTAGCAAATGAAAGCTAAAGTAAATTAACTTAGTACATATATTGCTAAATTTCAAAAGTACAGAAGTGTCCCTGAATACATAAAGAGAAGTTTAGAACTGAAAAATATCTCACTTCAGCCTAGGTCAGAACAAAACATAGTAGAGAATTTTCCTTGATAAAGACAGCACRACTGCTAGGAATTACTACAAGGCTTTTAAAGTACTATTATTTTCCTTAAACTGCRTCCTTGAATCCCAATTCTGTTATTATCTAAGGTAACAAGACAAAGGGATGATTGTACATTTGGTTGMAGATTGAATATAATTTATAATTATTTCACTTTTATTGTGGAAAGAGGAAAAAAAATGCAGTCAGCCCCTGAAAGAGACTGGGAAAGTTCTAGTTTCAGGTAGATACTGCACATTATTCAGCAAGCAGCCTGGGTGAAGGAAACACAGGCCCTTTTCCACCCCTCATAAATGTATCCTAGCACCTCTGACCCTGACAGCAAGCCCTAGATTGCCATGGGAAAGGTGAACTGCATTTCCACAGAGGCCACTTGTGGGAATCYAKAAAATCAGAAGGGTTTGGGAAAGCTGCAAAAGGCAGGCTCCAGAGAACTGTGATTAGCAGAACTGTGATTACAGCTAAGCAGCAGCCATGAGATWGGTCAGCAGAAAAATTATTTAAACTGTAGAAAAGCAAGGACAAATAGARCAATRGTCTGTGTATTAATGCTTGTCTAGAATAACTCCCTAAGCTACAGAAAAGTTTATCTAGCAAGACATTAGGAAGTTCTAAGCTTCATAATGGAGTTCTTTATAATTGTGTTTTAAGGCTTACAAGCAGGTATTGTATAGGAAATAAGCAAACATTGTTTAACCAAAGGTACCTGTGCTTATAGTGGTTGGATGGAGCTACTGTCAATGTGCTTTTGCTTTGTGGGATTGGTCAAAAAACTTATAAAGTGAGTTGTAACATTAAGTTCTTGGTCTGCTGCCTGGGATGTGAGCTGCTGGCATCTTCCCATTGTAATAACCATGGAATGAGAGTGATGCTGGAAAATAAAACAGCTCAAGGCCCGTTCCCAGCAGCCCAGTCCCGTCCCGTTTGTGATTTGTACCAGCCCCTGGCCGGCAATAGGCACTATCTTACATTTTGTCCCATTAACTGTGCTTGGCCTGTCCATATTTAAAAGCTGAAGCTCCTTCAAGCTGATCTTTGGCCAGTGTTTAGGGGCCTGCTGGTGTGTCCTAAATGTATGTGATACCTGGGAGCAACTAGTTTAGGTCAGCATGCTTCTGAGAGTGCAAAGACATTTATGCTCTGTTGGGCTGGTGTTTGCTCACATGTGGTTGTCCAGTTTTTGCTACCAGGCACCCTGCTTGGATGTGGATTGCTGCTTCTCGAGGAAATTATTTGTGTTCTGCRACACAGAATTTAGTTACTACCTTTTGAAAGTCTATTTCCCTTACTCTGGCTGGCTTTGGTGTCCAAGCAAGCTGGCTATTGTGAAGAACCCTATTAATACTTCTCAGTATTTAATGGGGAGGATTTAAGGACCTTATTCTGTATTGTTATTTTCTTTAGCACTGAAGCACCGGTCTGGCTCTCATTGATTCCTGAGATTAGGTAATTACTAGCCTGAGATGTAAGAGGAATGTAATTCAGCTATGGAAAACAGCATAATGCAATGCCATACACCTTGAAGAAACCTATTACATGACTTTGGGTGGTGTTCTGGAATTTGACAACTATGTGGCCTTGTTCCAAACAATTAAATGAATCTCTCTTCAGAGCATATGGTGTAGAGAACATGTCATGTTTGAGAAATATGGTTGGCTGGTAATCTTGATTTTTAATTTTGTAAAAGAACAATTATTTGGCACAATATAAAGCCTTTTTTCCCCCTCCCTGTTAAGTACTGATGTGTTTTCTTCAAAGACAGAAAAAAAAAATCTTTTCAGGAAATTCCAGTTTTTTCTTGCATATCTGATAGAAATTAATTTTTGTCTCAGTTCTTTTGAACAACAGTGTGGCTGTTTTTATATCCTATTGATACTAAAAGTTTGTGATGAAATCAAAATCCAAAGACTCAGCTATTGCAGATTTATAGGTTGGTCTGTGTGCAGGATCTGGCTGGTATAATTGTTTCTAAAAAGGCAGTGCTTGAGAGAAAAGATTCATTGTTTGGTACACCAGAAATTCATCAACCTATCCTTCTCCCCTACCTGAGATTCATAGTTCTGTTAAATAGTTGCACTAGGGTTCAGGCTGGGTGATGGAGAGGAGCTGTTTGTGCTGCACAAAGAAGGAGCAGTCTTGTTGGAATCCTGGATGCTGAGAATTTTAAACTTTCTGTGCTGAAAGGCACAGACCCTCAAGAGAGCACTGCATTTGACCTGAGGCCGTGGAGAAGGCTTCCAAAATTTATTGATAGCACTGGGATATGGGTATGTAGTTTGATTAGAAGTGTGCAGCATCACAGGGTGGAAAACTTAGAGTTTAAGGTTTTAGAATATAGCAATATACATGGGGCAAGATGGAGGTTTTAGTGTGGTAGCTGTTTATTCTTCTTTATCTTCTTCACCTTCTTCTTCATGGGTTTGGGTGGTGTTTTGTAATTGGACAGAAAAGTCCACATTGCGGACTTGGAGTGATTAGTTATTGGGTTAAAAGTAATTTACGTGTCATTTCTTAATTGGATAGTTTAGCCTTAAAAGACCTTGTAGAGAAAGATAGTTAGCCATTTTGTAGCTTGTTAGTCGAATGTTATAGAGCTCATGGCTTGTAATATAGATAAGAAATAGTAAACATCTAAGCTGAAAGTCGAGATACCATCTCRAGAGCTTCAGTCCTGACCTTGACAGAGACAGGAAAGAAGCCCAAAACTGGCACAATCTCACTTTTCCCAGGCTTCTGGAAACATCTCAGGTGAGATCTAGATGCCACTACATCAGGAGAGATCTCTCTTTGGTTTCACTGAGCAGAGAGCAGTGGTATTACACACAGACCAGCCACAGAAAGACATCTCCCTTCTCGGGTTTTGTGTTGCTGAAATGGCTCCSGAGGTATTAAAGAGTCTTTTTTCCCAGCAGTGACTGAACAAGAAGTCGGGATTCCTTGGCTCTGGTTCTCAAGGTTGTTTATTTTCTTTTATCTGTTACATTCTTTCTCCAGCCCGCTGAGGTCTSTCTGGCAGGYCAGTTCGTGGCACACTGACCGCCCTTGGGGCGGTGTTATCTTTTTATAATAAAAACTGCATGTACCATATTTACAATAATTTTCCAATACCTATCACCTATATTAGACAATTTGTCTCTACTCTAAACCAATGCAAAAGTGCCACCATCACAGCAGAAGGTGGAGGACAAGAAGAAGAAGAAGAAGAAGAAGAAGAAGAAGAAGAAGAAGAAGAAGAAGACAGGACATGCCCAGATTCCTCCGTCTTGCCTCTTGAACCCCCATTCCAAATCCCCAAAATTCTACTTCACCCTGTGACAAATTCACTATCATTCTACTCAAACCCTTGTGGCTTGTAAATCTTCACACAAAGCTGGTAATTGTTTCCATGGGTTAAAATTGAAGGCACAAGTGTTTAAACTCCATGCCAAGGTCTCTGAGCCCCCTGCCAGGGTCTCGAGCCATCCAGGGCAGTCAGAGCAATGTCCTGGGTTCCGACACTCCCTGCCCCTTTTGTGCTGCTCCTGAATTATGGACCCTCCTCAGATTCCCTGAGCTGGTCCTGGGTGAGGGAGGATCAGAGGGCTCCTGCCCACTTGGCACAGAGTCCGTGCAGGCAGCCTGGCTCTGCTGGGCGCTGTGCCACACGCTCTCCCAGACAGCATTTTTCTCTAAGGAACTAAGGGGATTAGGCTGTTAAGGGGAASTCTAAGAGGATTGCAGATTTAAGAGATGGCCAAAGGGGAACATTTATAGTTTTTTAATTAAAAGATATTTTGACTGGAAAACCAGAAGGMTTAAGGAATTGGTAAAACCAAGCTAATGTCAAGTGCAGGGTTCAACCACAAATTAGATGTATTTCTATCAGATCTTTGGCTTCTAACCTATTTTTTCCTGAAATAAAACAATCGGTAAATCTTACTAAGGTAATCTCCCATCAATCTTTTTGACCACTCCATCTCTCCTGTCCACAATTATGACATTACAAATACATTTAAATCCAACTCAAGAATTTGAGTGGCTGGGAGGATAAAAAGGGAGACATTTAACAGACTATGAAATACTTATAGAAAAATCTCGTATTTCATGAGAGTAAAAACCAAGTCCTCATTTTCTAAGCACAAGTATGTTTGAACATTTAAATGGACCAGTCTTTGCATTATTACTTTTATGTCTACKTATTTTAAATGATCTGCTGTATATGAAAGTCAAAAGGAGAGAGGCAGAGTATCGATCAGGTTATAAAGAGAAATTATTACACTTCTAATTCTAATGCAAAATAACCACTGTTCCCTATTTTATCTATAAATCTCTTGTTTTTATACTATTGAGTCATGTAAAATTGTTTTAAAGATAAAGTGAAGGTGTTAAGTCAAAGGAAGTAATTTTAAGTTTTTAATTATTCTACAAGTTTTGCCCTACAGCACATTTTCTTACAACTGTACCTTTTGTTCAGCACTAAACTGCATTAATTACTTATAAGGCAGACAGATCAATATCTCAGAATGTCTTATAAATAATAGTTTAGTTCAGCTGGAAGTTTTTGTTGTTCATTCACCAACATTTTATTCTCATAGCATTAACAGCAAAAATATGGTAGTGAAATAGGAGTTCTTATCAAATGAATCTGTCAGTTCAAGGACACAGCTTATATTTAAAGTAATATCTAACAGCTGCTAGCATCCTGACACTTTCAAAATATGAAGGGGAATAGGTGAATATTTCTGAAAATCAATATTTCATGTTTAGTATTGGTGAAATGTTGCAGAAGTGTCCTGTGTATGACAGATGTCTGTATCTGCTTGTGGCTTCAGTAAACCATATTATTTGTTGGACTGTGCTCTGTCAGGAGCATCTGTAAATTCATCTGCTTTGAATATCTTTGTAAAGTTTTAGCACAAGGTTAAAAGGGAAAAAAAATAAAAATAATCCAGGATCAGAAATCGCACAAACCAGTCCTAAAATCCTCTGTTTTCTGAAGTCCAAGCAGAAGATACCAGATGCTTCCTTAAATTTTCACCAAGGGATTTCTTTGAGGACACTGCTATACCTTTAACACTTTATGGTCTGCTGACTTGTTATTTCCTTCAGCAATTATTTCAACTTCTATAAGTCCCCTGGAACAGACTTTAATCTTTGTAGGGCCATGACTTGCTGTGTCGGGTAAGTCCCTCAGACCTGGGCCGGGTGCTGCTCKTTCCTTTTTAACATTGTCCACATATCCAAAGCAATGCTAGGATTTACTCTGCTATAAARGGGAGTCACTTTTGACCCTCCTGTTTGTAAAAAATCCCATTTCAATCTTAAAGCTATGATATTGTTGAACCTCYTAATTTGTGAAGTTCTTTGGTCTTATGGAATGAGAACATCTAAAAACACATCCAATTCACTATTTGCCCTCTCTGATATTTTGAATGGATGGTGCAGTCAAGCCCACTGTTTTTGCTTTTTGTTTTAAAACAGACTTGGTTCATATTTATTTTTACTGCTTGTGGTCAAAGGTTCTGACATTTCAAACGTGTGTTTCCAGGGTTTTAGTATCAGCACTTCTGTGTGCAGTTAAAGGATAGAGGAGGACTGAAAGAACTGGACTGAAATGGCACTGAGGTGTTGAAAAGCTTGGTACCCATCACAGTGTTAGTGGAAAGGACTCTTGTGAGATTCCTGCCCAGGCTCAGGGACCTTAGAAAGACATTGTCCCGGAAGGACTGGCTGCCTGGCCTGGGTGCTCAATCCCATCAAACATCCCTTCTAGCTCTACCTTTTCTGAACACGAATTTTGTGTACTTACTCCGTCTGGTCTGGGCTATGGAGTGGCAGTTTCTTCTGGTCCAAAAGATTCTCACAATCGACCAGCTTAACCAGTTCAGTCCAAAGCATTTTTTTAAAGAGAAATGAGGGCAAAAAAGCATTGCCTGGGTGCTGAGTGGTTTCTCKTGCTCTCATATCCAGTGGGAATTTGGGGCACCTGAATCTTGCCCCAACTTGTGTTTGCAGGTACTCAAGTTGAAGTCACTAATTCATTTGTATTCCTTTAAATATCTGTTGGTGCAGTTGGGCTGTACAAAAATGACTTAGAATATTTTCCCTCTGTCTGTTGTTTGTGCATTTTTGGTGATCTTTCCCCATATGTTTTATGTGTTCCTTCAGGATATTTCTCTCCATGAACTCCACATTTTTTGAAGGATGAGTTCTGACAATATGTGGAATTATATTGATTCCTGAATACAATGTTTGCCTCTATTTTTTTTCCCTGTAAAGCCTATATTTATAACATGCTATATAGAAAATGAAACTCACACTACCCTCCTAGTTCCTTTAATAATTTACCCTTGTATTGACAGCTATTCCTTTGGTATTGATCTTTATCAGGCTGACTTTATTTACAGTGTAGCAAGTTCATACTAATAACATCAGTCCATAAAACAGTCAATAGAACGACCTAAACTGCATAAAACCACCTGATTAACAGTTTTACAACACTCTCTTCTGAAATAAAAACACTGTGCTGGATTTGGACATCTGGCCCCAATTCTTGGAGGGGTAATAACGTTTATTTTCTCTCTCATTGTAAATGCTGGCCATTTTTTCATCTACTTTTTCATAGGGGTATAGCTGCTGCTGCAAATCACCACTTATTCACACCTGAAACTTGGCTAATGCTCACCTCCCTTTACTTCTACCTGACATCTTCTAATAGGAGAGTTTTCAGCAATGTATCTGTAAATGTTCTGGGCAAAGTCAAGGGAACACTGTCATCAATCAATATTTCAGAATTATATTTCATGGGGTTTATGGTATTTATCTGTTCATGTTTTGCTTTTCTATTTAATTGTTCATCTGCACTACTTTTCTGGCAATTCAAATTAATTATTCTTCATAGATTCTCAAGATGCATTACACTCTATTTATTTGTTATACTACTGACCATGATTAATGACCTAACACAATCTGAATATCTCATTTTTAACAATCATGATAAATCGTAGCCTATCATGCCAACTTTATATGCTTCCCATGCAAGATCTAAGTGAAAACAAAATTATGTCATAATTAGGAAGAACAAGAATACTTTGCCAAAATAATGTTTGCATTTCCATGCTTTTGCTAAAAAGGCTTTAGAGCACATTATCCTATCTGTCCTGGTCTATTCTTGTGGGACTATAGGTCAGGAACTTTACCACAGTGCATCTCATATTGAAGGAGGGTTTTTTTGCAAAATGTTACTGCTGCCTTGAGAACTCATGAAACAGGAGAGAACAGCCTGTCACATGGCAAGGTGACACTGAAAAACTCCCCATGTGGTCTCTAGTTGATGTGGGATGGATCCCAGTCCCCCTGCTCTTTGGTRGTACGTTGCCCAGCACCCAGTATACCCCAGCTAAAAACAAGCATCATGCTGAAAGCTGGTGAAAAGCATAATTTCACTTTTTACCTCCCTTTTTTTTTCACACAGGAAAGCTGTGGCCATGCAGGCTCCAGAGGAGCTGCAGCAGCTCCTCACAGTGTCTGAGGTGGGTGGCTGAGATATCAAGTATCACCCCATCAGSCTGTATAAACTTGGCCTCTCTGAATGTCACATTTAGTGTGACACCTCTTCATGCTTAGTTTCTCCCTGCTCCCATCTCTTCCCTGGCCCTGCTGTCTTTCATCACTGTCTGGTTGACAGTGGAGGGTGAGACACAGAAGCATCAATCCCAGTCCCAAGTCACCTGTGGCTACACTTGCAAAATGAATGTTTAGCAGATCCCTTGCAGTTTAACACTTGGTTTTACTTTTAAACAACAGAAAAAACCTCCACAGTAATGGAATTGCTAATTCATCTTTTTAATGATTTTTAAAATTATTATTATTATTACTGCACATTTATGGTTTCTCTACTTGCATTTGTCAAATCCTTCCTGAATTAGCATTGTGCACTTGGCAAAAAAAAATTTTTGAATACTCAGTGTGTTTGTCATTAATATGAAATAACATCGTGCTCTGTAAAGAGAAGCATGATCAGCAGTCAGTAAAATGAAATTGAAATTAGGTAATTCTTCGGTTGTCTCCCTGTTCTTCTAATGTTCTTCTAAGACTTCTGATGTTCACATTTTTGTAATGGAGTTTCTCATGCACTTTTCATGTAAATAATGATTGTTTTGCTTTCCTTTCTGGAGGAGGAGAGAATTGACGGACTGTTGGTTTGACCAGTGTGGTTGGAGAGGTGGCGATTTCATCCTCCAATCCATGGTCACTTTTGGAATTCTARAAATATCAAGGTCTGGAAATAAATGTGCCTTTTTTTGCCTTGGACATCTCAGCGTGTGAGTGTCGTTCATTTCGTGTCGCGTTGCGACATTTGGTTATAAGCATAAGCAATCAATTATCAGGATTTTTATAATTTGGTTTTAAGTTTGTCAGTAGAAGTCATTGGACAGTAGTTCTTTAAGACTAGAGTCTTGCTGTCTCTGGTTTTAACAGAGCTCATATTCCTTCATCACTGGAGAGAGCTGTGAGTGTTGGTGGAAAGAATCTGGGGAGACAGAAGAGTTGGATCTCTCTTCTGCCACTGCCAAAACAGAGCTCTGTGAGTGTAAGCTTCTCTTGATTTATCAGAACCAGTGTGCYCGTTTCTAAGAAAGAGATGCCAGAAATTGCACAAGTCCTCTAAAAAAACCAATTAATAAAAGTTGAAGTTGCATATTAGGTCTTATGGTTAGGGCTTAGGGGTAAGGATTGGCATTGTGTCCATACCTCACAGTATTTTCTTAACTGATGCTTGAATTTATTGTTCTAAATTTAATTTAACTGACTGAAATTTATTTTGTTTCCTACTCTTTTAGAGACACTCAAGTCTAGAGATATTTACAGATTTTTGGACCTTGAAATAAAGTATGATTTTCCTCAGAATTTAATTGCTTTTCACATGAACTTTAAAATATCCAAGCAGAACTTCTATATGCAATATCTGGAGGGATAAACGATTTCAGCTTTGAAAGAAGCACAAGAATGGATTACCTTTCAGGATTTTAAATGAAGCAACATGCAGCAGAAACATCTAATCAATGAGTTGTTTAATCAGCTGGAGAACTAGTTATGGGTTTCTGCTACAAACTTACATCATTATTAGTGTTAATATTTTTTTCTTTTTTGTAGTAATGGAGGATTTTGTGATTTTTTTCCTTGAAGAACGTGTTTCTCCAGACAACAAACTGCTCCTTGGTTGGACAAGGAAATCAGGAGTAGTGTATTTATATAGTAAACAACTGAAGGAGAAAAATTCTGTATGTTAAATTCTGAAAAAATTCTTTTCCTACTCCTTTATAATGCTCTCTCCATTTTCCAATTTACTGTTGCCCATAATTTGAAAAAAATATTTAGGTATTTTAATTTCACCTCTTTTTCACTTTTTTTTATGTTCTCTTTGTTACATGAGAATTAATTATTTTTTAATCTTACTGTTAAAAATTTTACAGTTTTTCTTTTTTTCATAAAGATCACCTGGGAAAACCCATGATTTACCTAGCATATGAAATCAAAATCACTGATGCCCACAGGGATGGMAAAATCATTTTTTTTCAGCAACATGGAAGCTTATGCAAAGGCCAAATTACTATAATAATGGCAGATTCAAATAACAGAATAATAATAATCCAAATAACAGAAATGGGAAAATCATAGGCTTATTGAAAATGACAGAATTGAAAATATTATTTGCATGATGATTTTGCTAGAATCTATAAAAATTGTGGTGCATCTGGGAACTGCACTTGAAACATAACTTTTTTTTTGCTTTTATCTGCATCAGGACTGCTTTTTCAGAGTTGTTAGTGACACTTAATTGTAAAAGCAGTTTGAAAATCTCAGTCGAGATTCTATGTCTATATTAAATGCAAATGGGAAAAAAAATCAAAGCAAATTTGATATGATTAATGAACAAAACGCTCTAATCCCCTTTCCCCTTTTCCTTYAGTGATTACTGCATCTAATAGCATAAGACCATTAAATTGAGCCTTCATGCTTTCTGACACTATTCCAGAAGTACTCTGTACTTTAGATATTATGAACATGTTCATGTAAATGAAATTTGTGTGTCTTTATTAGAAGCACAATGCTAGAAGCAGAAGGATTTAAGCCTAACCACAGTCACACTGAAGAGAATTCCTGGTTCAGCTCTACATCTGTCTCCTGGTCTTTGGCCTTTTCTCCTCTTGACTCTGAGAGTTAAGGCTGTTTAGGAGAGTCTGTGTTGAGGGCATTCGATGGATCTTTTGTGTCTTTGGTAAATAACACCAGAAATGCTATAAACCTGGTGACTCCAACAGGAAGAAAACAGGGGAAAATTAAATAAACTGTTTATCCACTATTTCTCTGTATGCCTGGTCAGAATCAGCTCTATCTTTGCAATGTAAAGGTTTTTTTTTTTTTGCAAAATTATTGTGTATTATGAGTCAGTTGCATTTTCAAAATTGTGACCATCCTCTGTTAAGCATTTATCATAATAAGTGGTGTTCATAGAGCCAGATCAACTCTTTCAACAATTTTCAGATTAGAAACTCCTTAATTTTGAGCAGTTGCTTGATAACTTATGACCAGCAGAGAGTGGAAGAGAGAAGGAACTGTGTGGGATGAACAGCAGAGATGTTGGATTTGCCTTMACAACTTTGCAGATGTTTTGTGGTCCTGTTTTGGGGTATACAAGKGCTGACAGCAAGAGCCTCAGGCCAATGCTTTCCTGAAAGCAGATGAAGGTGTTCTTGCAAGAACATATTGCAGATTTCACTGGAGACTGAGAAAAACTGGAGGGGAGAATGGCAAATAATTGTATCATAGTTACATGCTGTTGAATTGAGCTGTCTACAGCCAAACCCCAGAAGATGGGTAAAAGGGGTGAAATTCAAAGAGACTTATGGAAAGTTATGTAGAGATTTCTTCTTTCAGCATGCCTCTGAAAAGTTGCTAAAGCAGAAAACAATCCTACTTTCAAAAGAAATGATTGAGAGAGATTTGTTTTCTTTAGTTGTCTCCTGTCTATCTGCTTTTGAATAGTCTGTGTTTAAAAAGCCTGCATCAAACAATTTTCTTATTTCTTTCTGTGATTCAAAAAAACAACAATTTCTAGAATTTTTGAACTTTTTGACATGTCTCTTTCCAAAAGATGTTCTACCTCCAATCTTCTTCTAGAGCAGGATTCCACTGGAGTAAACTTTGAAGAATTTACAAACTACTATTAATGGTACAAATGATCAATTTTTAATAAAACTCTCCATGTCTGAAATCTTTCTTATAAAAAGAAATTAAAAAAGTGCTATTTTGCCTATAATACTACCATTAGCAGATTTTTTTTAAAATACTTGTGTGAAGTACCTAATAGATTTGTGAACATTAAATAAGAAAAAGGTCTCTTTTCTCTTGGGACTTGTCATTCAGTCCTAAAGAGCAAATGATGAGTTTGGATATGTGATAGCCCAAAAGTCCCAATATTTAGTTAGAATGGCTAGATGCTAAAAAGTTGCCCACACTGTTTTACTTCAAATGATTGGAACAAAGCACTCATAGGATGTCTTGTATCTCTCAAGCATCAGATTTTAGAGGGAATTTAAACAGATTTTCTCTACAAGGGAGTGGATGCATTCAAACATTCATGAATGAACAATGCTTGGCTAATTCCAGAAGAACAAAAATAAGTGAGTTTATTCATCTTTTCCCATTATAATCTCATTATGTGGAAGTGCTTTTATGTCTTTTAATTTTTGTTTGTTTGTTGTTTGTTTATTGCAGGAGGACTTCTAAGGTGTCTGCAAGTGGCTGTGTTGCTGCTAAATTTAATGGGCTCCAGCTGTGCAATGGCATTATCACAAAAAAAGAAAAAAATCACTAGAAGGGAAAGCCAGGAAAACACGGTGCTTTTTAAGGGTTATTTGCTTCTTGGGAGGATGTATCATGGATAGGTATGTGTGGGGATTTTTAAACAGCACAGAAGGCATACTGAGTTGCATAGGCATGCAGTGTAATTTTGGTAACCTGAGACRCCAGAGTGACACGATTAAAGATCTGTGGTGGAGGGGCTGCTCACGCCTGAACGTCTTCTCACACATTCTTTGTCTGCAAAGGAATTCAGAATCGTGCTTTTCTATGCATTAGATAACTTGTTTATAAGACATTTCTCAGACACAAAGCCTTCAGCCCCTATTCAAGGAGCTTCAAGAATTTTCCTCTTCCACCTTTGCTGCCACAACTGCATCTTATTTGCTTCCCTGTATGCACAGAGCCGCATCAGCTGCTGTGCTGCATCCTAAGGGTCAAATCCCACCTCACCTTGCTTCCTGTGCTGTCCTATCCCTCTATCTTGGAGATATTTTAGGAACAATGAAGAATGCTTTGCTAACTGTTGTCACTATGTCSCCCTTTCCTGCTCCCTTCCCTTGTCTCTCATTCTCCAGCAGTGTTTTGGTGAGGCAGATGTTTGAGGTGAATGCCCCAAAAGCAGCAGGTGATTGCCATGACACACCGGGCACAGATTTCTTGCTGAGGGGCTGTTGTTTTGATKATGACAGTATTTGTGAGATTCAGATGTATCTGTCATGCTCAAGTCCCTTTTTGCATCACACTTTTGGCATCGTTCTTGCATACGCCACAAGGGTAAGTTGATTTGACCCAGTAGAGCAGGAAAGGTGCAGTTAAAATAGTGTGCATATAGGAAGGGGCAAGTAAGATTTGAAATTCATGTTACACAGAGATGTGCCTAACGTCACGTACTGAAAATCTGATGGTTTMGGAAAATCTGATGGTTTACTGATTGCCAATCTTCTGAAAAAATTAGACTCTTTTTGATAATGACCCAAAATGAAATTGGGCAATTTMCTATTGCCTTCGCTCTAAACATGATTCATTTCTTCTACCTTACTGATTGGGCTTGYTCAAGCTGAATTTGACCAAGAGAATAAGGTTTGTTTACAACTTGACTTGGAAATACACATGAAATGTGTATGTTTGATGATATTTCTATTTTTTTTTTTTAGATAATTTTTTTATTACATTCAGACGGAGCATTCTAAAAATTTGAAGTGACACACAGACAGCAAAGATCCTGCAGAGGGCTCTGCCTCYGGAAGCAATTTCAGCACTGGACAGAAAGTGAAATTACAAAATGGAATTGGGCCATTTGGCAGATCAGCAGTTTCTCCTGTGGTGGGCAAGGCCAAATATGTACCTGTGCCCCTCTGCTTGGCTTTGGGTATGGAGTTGGAGCCACAGGTGACACCCAGCCTCAGGTGACATCCCTGTGTGACTGGAATCAGGTGTTTTGCACTGGCTGATACCCTTGTATCCACTGCATTTCCTCCTACCCCCTTTGTTCACAGTCTGTGTGTGTGTTCTGGATTAAAACCACTGCAGTGATGAGAATAAGATTAGTAATCACATTAAATTTATATTTARGAATTGATTTTGGTTGGAATTATAAGTACTTAGTACATAAGCCAAGTTACCACAAATTTCATTTAAATGTTCCCCTTTGTGTGTAATGATGTGACTTTGAATTTACTTTTTAAGAAATACTTATCACGAGTATAAAATGTTCATCTTCAAAATCAACACAAAGAAAGATCCATTATTGCAATATGTTTTCTGTTATTCAGCTATGCTTTCCGGTTATTTTAATGCTTAATCCATCATTTTGTGACCTTCAGCATGGGAAAGGTAAATGTAAATCTTCCCAATAACAGAGGAACAAATGGAATGAAAATGAAGACTGTTTTGTTTTGATAAAAAATGCTAAAATTTAAAACAGAGAATTCAATATAAAACTCTGCTCTTTAGAGGGCTGTCTGCTGACTTTGTAGTAATTATTCATTTTATATACTTCTATTTGAGGATAGGCAAACAAGAGCACCTAAACTGTGTAAAGGGAAAAGCTGGAAATACATACAAAATTTTTGATTTCTGGTTTTTCTCTATATCTTTAACCTAAAGTGCTTTTGGTGTTGCCTTTATTTTTTTATTTTTTTTTCCAGTGCAAGCAGAAGAGCCTTACAGGCTGTGAGGAGGGAGAAGAAACATTCATCTCAACAACCACCTCATGTGTCTCGTCAAGATGAGACTTAATTTTTCTATCTTCATCTTGTGCCTCCATACTGCCTGTGGCAATTGTGTTTCTGGCTGCTTTTTCCATCTCCTTCCCACTTTGCAAGGTAAGAAATGACCCAGGCTGTCTCTGGCTCTGACTRGTGAAGCCATGTCTATCAGCCCTGTCCTGCTGGGAATTGGAGGCATGGACCTGAGAATGGGAGACTGGGCCTGCAGGAGAGTTTTTAAGGGCTGATAATTCACCACTGGGATCTCTCAAGCAACACAGGCTCTGTATTTCATCCCCATTCCCACACGTAATCTAATTATTGCTGACATTGGAGAGAGAAAACTTTGGGACATAAATGAAATGTTACGCTTTTAGCAAAGATGGTAAAGAGGTTTTCTTGTTTCTGCCTGGCATTCAGGAAATGTGACTGTCACAGACATCTTTTGTGAAAAATCCTTTCATAGGATTTTTCCTTCTGAGAGCTGCAGTTTCAGCAACAAATGTAAACATTGATTATCTGCTGCTGTGGAATGCAACAGGTAGACCTGTCATTGGTYCATCTTGGATGTTTAGAATTAATGGCCAATCAAGGACCGAGCTCTCTGAGACAGAGTTGGAGAGAGCTCCTTTGTTATCGTTTTTTCTATTCTATTCTTAGCTTAGCAGCCTTCTGGAGAAACCTTCTCCTTCTTTTTCTTTTTAGTATAGTAATAATGTAATATATATATATCATAAAATAATAAAGCAAGCCTTCTGATGGAGTCAACAGTTTCGCCTCTCTCTTCACCTGACAGCCCTTGTGACCACTGTCACATGTAACAGATATTTTCTAGCTATAAACAGATATTTTTGTCTGGTTGAAGGGCTTTTAAATGATTGAATGGCACAGCAAGGAGGTGTACCTCTCTGATTTCCATGGTGGTAAAACATGCACATGCTTTTCAGAATAAAGTTCCTCTCAGTTTTGGYGTGAGTGTGGTGCTGATTTTTCTGCTCTGACTTTGGCCAATCCTGTTTAGAAGGGATGAAGTCTTCCCACATTCRTCTTTTAGCCATTTGTGATGGCAARTGCTATTTGMAAATGCTGATGCACCAACATTGCCCCAATTAGAAATAATTGGTGATGATTTKTTTTCTATACATATGAAAAAGAAAAGATGAAATCATTTTTGAGATAAAATCTACAATGSCACATTTTGGTTTTGACCTGTCAGAGATGTTCCCTTTTGGCTTTGCTTTAGTGCTTGTAATTCTGGCTCCTGTGCCAGTCTGTGCCTATGCTGAATGGTGCAGAAAGAGTGTCAGACCATCATCCTGTTTGCTCACAGCAGATGTATTCCACTGAAATGCCTTAAGTTACAGAGCACACCTCTCCAAATTTGTGCTCAGCTTTGTGTAGCACCCAGGGAATCAAACTGGACCCTAATCACAAATTAGGAATTTTTAATCCTATTATGCTTTCCTTTGTTCTTATCTCTTGTTTATTGAATTAGTAGCAGTTAGTCCAAATAAGAAAACTGATAGAAAACTGATGAAAATGAGAAGCCTGTTGACGTTTTTGTGTCTATATTTGAGTGACACTAATATATATCAAGGGACATGTTTCTCAGCAAGCTTTCTTTATAAAAGAAATTTTCTTTGACTAACAGGAATAACTTAATTCAGTTTTAGATGTGTGAAGATGCCTATGCCTCAGATGAAATTCCCTCAGAATAGTGTACTCAGCTAACACTGGATTCAGGCTGAGATTACATAAYATACATTTTGTCTAACATAAGACCAAGGAAATTGCATCATAAAAGTCAAAACACTGTTTTCACTAAGGTTTAAAGGTCTGTATTGCTTTTTTAGCTAGGGAAAGCAAGAAAATAATTAATTCTGATATTTATTCACCCTTTTTTCCCAGAAGATACAATATGACCTTTGTGGAAGTCCATGTCACAAGTAATGTTGTAGTAGGCATTCCAGTACCTTTTTCCTGATTCTTACACTTTCTCATTTAACATATTAATGTGATTGTGTAGAGAAAATTCAATATCTATATATTTCCCAAAGTATTTGATTCATGTAATAACTGTACTTTGTTTCCTGGTATTTATTTTTTACATAGCCCTAAAATGCCAATTGCCATAACAGCAAATGCCGCTTTAATTATCTATTTTTTAATAATTTCATTTCTCTCTCTGTATATTTTCTCTCTCAAAAAGAGGAAAAAGACTGTCACAGGTGGGAATGAGATGACATGATGGTTGGTCTCAGGTGGAAATTAGATGATATCATGGTTCTTAATACTCCTAAAGTAGGAGTTAATCACTCTCATATCATCTTTCAAATAACAGCAGGAAATTTTTAAGTCCAGATTTGTTCTGTAAAAATAAAATTAAGAGAGAAAAAGCAATGAGAGRAGAGCTAGGTTGAAACTAGTGTTTTATGGCACTTCACTGAGTAACTAGTAATCTGAAAGAGAAGAAAAACATGAAATCAGCTAAGGGTCAAATAGCGATTTCAGATGGAAAATTAAGATAGACACAACTGTTGTAGCCTGATGGAGAAAAACCCCACCAATCCAAAATAATCAAATGCTTAAAATACAAATCCATTTCCTCCTACACAGTTAGGTATGTAGAGTTCTGCTACTCTGAATTATCTCCCTTTGTTGAAGCTAAATATCTTGTAATAGCAGAAGTTCTAGATAGAATTTGTTTGAATAAAGCTGTTTAGCTCTCGTGGAATTATATTAGGTGTGCTTACAGAGGCATTGATATTTCAACTATTGGAGAAATAACTTTTCAAATTTTATAAGATTCATCTYCATTTTCCATAGTGCTATCTCCATTATCAACTCCTATATTCAAAAATTTTCAAAGCATAAATAGTATTAGGCTTCCTTAATTAGACTTTTCCATAACTGAGATTTTTCAGAGGATGATCCAGCTGATGTTTTTAAACTTCCTAGTATGCTAAAACCRCTGACAAGAGTTTTTGTAAGGAACCATGGCTTTTAATGGTCTATCTTTTAGATAAAAAAATCAGTGTATCCAGAGATCACTCATTGGGCAGGGGGGCTCCTCAGCTGCAAGTGGAAGGCACCAAACTTTGATGGATGCTTTCCATGGTAAACCAGATGTATGCAGATTTGGGCAGGTGGTTTCATTCAGGTGGAATCCAAATTTTTACTGAATAAAGGTGAAATGTACTTCACCCACATAAATCATGAGAATAAAGCTATGGATGGGTGAAGGCTGGGTGTCACGAAGTGCACGCCCTTGCCTCCACATCTGGTCTACCTCATRATAATGTCACTCACTCCACATTGCAGGAAAACCAAGTGCAAAGCAGGATCTTGGATGCAGGAGGCTTCAGCAACCCTCAGCAAGGTTGGTCCTGTCTTCTCACACTCAACAAGTCGTCTGAAAAATTTCATAATGACCAAGAGATGTAGGCCTAGCAACCTTACTCCCAACAACCTCCTGAAGTATTTTAATTAGTGTGAGAAGCTCTTCTGTACTTTCAGTTATCCTTATTGCCAACATCATAAGGCAATAGAAATCACAGAAAGCAAGCCATTTGGGATCTCTCATGCATGTCCTGAAGAGGGCATGATTCCATTAGTGACTGCTAATTCATTTACTTGGACTCACCATTGCCTAAAGAGCTTCCCCTTTTCTTTCCTTTTTAAATACAGACTTATTTGCCACTAAGGAAGAATTTTCTAAAACCTGATCCTTCTCTTGAYTTTTTTACAATGATAGTCTCTAAAAAGGTATCAGAATTTTTTCTCTTTACTCTGTTTCCTATTACCTAAACTGTCTACCATTGTATCTTTTATCTCCAGCAGCAGAATGCTTGGCAATATTGATCCTTCTTTTGTATATTATTCTAAATCACTTTTAGCTGAGTTACTTCTCTATGATTTTGATGAATTAAAGTGCTTGTCAAATCTTATTGGCAAATCAAGAGCCTCTGACTCCTGAAGGACCAAATGTTTCAGAAAGAAGCTGTAGAGCAGCTCATAGGCAGGAGTGTTTGCATTATATTTTGCAGTCACCTTKCAAAGGAGGTACATAGAGATGAGTTTGGGTATCTTGTTTGGGTAAATTATTTAAAGCAAGGTTATTTATGAATTCACCAATGGAAAAAAATAGTTATGTAGCAAGATATTGCAATGCCACAAGGTTTTGATGCTTTACTATGGAATATCAGRCATATTTTATTTGACCTTAATGTTTTAGTAGTTGCTTTACTGCATGAGGCAGTATATCAGTAAAAACACTGTCAAATACATCATAGTATGGCATTTTAAAAATTGAGGTTTTTATGTATTCTCTGCATTAATATATATTTTCAAGAGGATTTTCCTATGGTTAACCTTCATTATTTTCTCTTTGGCTCATGCCTTTTGAAGTAACAGCTCAGTTCCTGCAGGGCTACTTGTAAAAGACTGTCATTATTTAGAATGGATCATTTAATTAACCTACCACAGAGTCTGTAAGGAAAATTAATCAGTGTAGTTATAGTGCTTGTATGAGTCACAATTACTAGGGAAATAGGTTACTGCCCAATAGAGTTGCTGTAATCCAACTGTACATAGGCTCAAAGAATTTGGGGACAAGCTTTGTTTACTCATAATTACACCTAATGCCATTTACTCTAGATAGGCTATAGCTTTTTTTGTTACTAATTARTTTATGTAGTGGGTAAAATAATTTATTTTAATACCAGTGTGTGACACTGTCTGAGGCTAAATTGCCTGTCCTATGACTGGAAGGAATAATTACAGAGAAAATATATCAATTAAAATGAGCTTTATTAAACTATGTTTATATTGTGAACACAGTAAAAAAAACCTCCAAAGATCTGATCTGTATGCTTGACCTTGGGGCACTTACTTAATAGAACATCTCATAGATTATGTTTTAATTGAATCATCAGGAAAACAAAAGATATTGATCCTCCATCTCATGATCTAAACCCACATACCTGGAGGACAGATTTAAAAAAAAGTTTCATCTCATTTGATATGATAATAAAATCAAGTTTCTTCCATAAAGAAAAACTGATGTAAAGTCAGACAATTATAAAGGATGCTCCWGTTAAAATAAATTGAGCTACAGCAGAGCAGACCTTGCTGTTTCAAGTGTGGCTAGAGAGATTCTGTAAGATAATTGAACTTTATTTTTGAAACAACAAAAACCAAAACCTTAAGGTGCAAAGCACTGATAGAATGCTAAAAATGCTTTTTTTTTTTTCCAAAGTATGTGAAATAATACTTTCATCTGTCAGAAATTTTGCTGCTTCTGGGGTTTAATTAAATTTCCTGCACCAGCTCACAAGCCCTTGTTTCTGTTTTACCCTGTGTCCTATGTGCAGAGGTCCATGGAGGGAAATTCCAGAGGTGTTTTCCCAGCAGGGCACAACCAGCAGACTTCAGGAAGCTGCACAAGGGATTATTGATTTAATTTTTTTTTTTATTTATTTATCAGCTATTGTGGTGAATCCTTTGCATACCTGATACTGATCCTGGGTGTGTAGTTCAGTGAGTGTCATTACTTAATTAATGACACTCACTGTCATTAATTACCCATCCTTACCAAAGAGATCCAGTCCTCCTGAGTGGAATAGTTTTCCTCCAGAGCAGACCTCTGCCCTGGATTTGCTTTCCATCAGCACATGGCTCCCATCACTGCCTCAAMAATGCCACTGGAACAGCAACACAGCATCCCTGCTGAGCCTTTTCCAGGACTGGAGACAAACTACCATCCAACTTGGGATAGGAGCAGTGTCTGTAGACTAGGATGGGATGCTACACATCTTACACTGCTGACAATTCCAGTGCAGGTAATTAGAGAATTAAGAYTACAAGCCTGAAGGGTTTAATCAGCTGGGTTTATGAAGCAGTATTTGACAACTGCTTTGTGTATTTGGATGTTAGAGGAAAAAAAACAACCAACAAAACAACCCCAAAATTAACAAGTTACTGTTCAATCTTCAGTATAAATTTCCTTCAGTTTGAAAGCTGACATTAGCCTCTGGATATTGTGCATGTACTTATCCCATAACTGATAATGTTTGGTTTTGTATTTCACGTCTTTTCTTGTGAGAGTGTGAAGCCCCCAGGCTTTTGGTTAATAAAGGCTTGTATGCTGGAGTGAAAAATTACTTAACATGTTAAGTAACCTTCAGTCATCTAAAATTTGCATGCTCAGCAAAGAAAATTTGTTCATATCCCTGGGATTCACAAAACTGTGAACTCTGGTGAAAAAAAATACATTTTTTTTGACAGTTCAAAATAGATTTTACAAATCTGGGGCTAAGAAGCATCTTCAGAATATTTCAATAATATCTGGTCTTTGCTCTTGCAACTGTAATGTTTTATTTTTTGCTGCCATTTTTGGAATTCCAAYTTGAGCCAAAGAAAAATTGTGGTTTAGAACATACTAGTGTCAGCACTAGCAAAATGTTGGTAATTACAATTAGAGGTTAAAAATTAATAGGTCTGATTTCTCACTGAAAGCTTCTTCTCAATCCAGTGGAATTATCTTGATGTAGGAAATTCTCTGTAGCTTTTCTGACAAGCCTGCATCAACTTTAACTGATACCTAAGAAACACACACTGAACAGTCTTTCCTTTTCATTGCAGCATGTATATCATATAAACTGATAACATTCAAAATAGGTATCTACAATACAAAGTGTTTTCAGGAAACAATTCATTTTATGCACAAACTAAAGTTCAAGTTATTTTGTGGTGATGTTTTCTAAAAGTGCAGTWTTGTTAGCATTCTATGAGGTATGCAATCTGAAAACAGAACATTTATTGAAAAATAACAGGCTATGTAAGGGAAAAGTGATTTATCTAGCACAGGAAGAAAAAGCATGCACTCACAGAAAGTAAATAAATTGTTTATTTTTTAGAAGCTCAATGTTTTTAGTTGCTGTATATGACTAAGAGAAAATATCCATTTTATTTTCAGCTCCTACATTATTTGTGGAGAAAATTTCAGTTTGCAGGATTTTACTATATTTGAGGACATGAAACAATTCACATGAATAATATTTTTGGTTTCCTATATTGCTTTACAGAATCCAAAAGTCCCTTACAATTATTTATRATATTTACCCAATCAAAGGAATAGTTTACTGTGGATTCAAAATAAAAACTGTCTTTCAAAAAGATTAGCAGCTGATTTTACCTAAAACAGTTGGCCAACAAAAGCCACTACTAAATTTAAACAATAACTTTCAAGATAAATATTTTTAGTTTTTAATAATCATAATATACCATTTATTTTCCCTTACTCTGCCCTGCTATTTTTCTGTAATTGCAGTAATTTTTAAGTCTTATCAATGCATTCATATCAATTTAGGAAGCTAAATCTTAATAAATTATTTTTTTATCATTGAAAGAGCATCCTGTTCTTGACAAACCCCATGTGCAAGGCAGTTGTATAGAACACTGAGCCAAAACAAGTCTCAAAAGACCCTGGTAAAATATTTTCTGTTTAAGAAATTCAGTTATGAGGTAAGTTTAAAGAGAATTATATAAATTTCAATTTCTGCTAGGAAGAGATCAAAAGTAGCTCATATTTAGGAGCTACTTTTAATACATTGTTCATATATGTTCCTGTATCTAATAACAAATTCTAATACCAAGAAAAAATTTAAACATGGAAAATAAGAATTCCTAGAAAATCCTTAGATTTAGGGATTGAGGATTTCACGACAAAAGTTTTCAAGTCTTGCCATTTTTGTCCTGTTTTATAGACAGGCTTAAGAATTTCCTGGCTCATTTTCCCAGCTTGTGAATCCCGATTCTGTGCTTATAAATAAGTACTTAACTTTGTATTCCACAAATATACTGTTAATGATTTCCATATCAGAACTTGCCATTGAGTGTAAACATCCCACAATTTTTTTTGGGCCTATGGTTTTTCCATGTGGTGCACTGCTGGATGCCTAAAAGTAATTTTGACACGTGTTAAAATAGCTTTATTTTAAAGCACTAAAGGAAAAAGAGGCTGAATGAAATGTCCCAACTGTTAAACTTCACATTKTCTGAAGTATTCCATACAATGGAATTTTGCAGTTCTTATCTTAGAATTMATTGAGTTCAAGTTAGAATTGTCTGAAWCTAGAACTCTGATTCCAGKTTTAGTTTGRATTTTCTTAGATGACAKAAATTWCTGTTGACTCGTGTTCCACTKTGCTGATGAGTTGTTCCACATTTTCTGATGAATTATTCCATRCAATKGAATTTTGCAGTTCTTATCTTWGAATKMATTGAGTTCAWGTTAGAATTGTCTGAAWCTAGAACTCTGATTCCAGGTTTAGTTTGGATTTTCTTAGATGACATAAATTACTGTTGACTCGTGTTCCACTTTGCTGATGTATACAATGGAATACAATGGAATACAATGGAATTTTGCAGTTCTTATCTTTGAATTCATTGACTTCACGTTAGAATTGTCTTAAACTAGAACTCTGATTCCAGTTTTAGATTGCATGTTGGTTCATGTCCCACTTTGCTAGACCGAAAGATCTTCCTAAACTGGGATTTACGGAAGAGTTGTCCTTTTAACTGGAGGACAAACATGACATTCAGAGTTCAGCTCATCGTTGAACAGAGAGCTCTGAGAGCTCTCCAGTTTCCTTTTGCTTGCTCTGAAGTGCAGGCAGAGGAAATGGACACAGCAGTTTTCTCATCAGTGCTGCACAGAGATGCCTCCTCACAGCACAGTGTTTTTCTTGTGTATCTGGAAAATATGAGGGTCGCAGGGTCATATTGAAATTGATAGAAATTCTTTACAAGGGTATTCTTTCTAAATTACATGAGAAGGCTTAGATGAATTTTCCGCCTTGTTTAAAATTAACTGTGCACTCGCACATTTCCCTGCAGCATGGAATGGATTTAGCAGCACAATAAAAGCCCCTCTGTTATCCCACCTTAGCATCTTAGGCAGGTTTTATGCAGARCGAGAGACCTGTGCCTTTAGAACCCTCAGAGAGATATAGACTAGTAAAAGTTTGGGCAAGGAATACCTCWTTTTTTTTTCTTGTTGTTTTCTTCTTCTATCTCATTGCTGGGTTTTTTTCTTTATTTTTTTTTTCATTAGATTCACTTAGATCCAATAGCTGATGATGGATAGAATGGCACTGTGTGCTCAACATCACAATGGAAATAAAATGAATCTAGAAAATATCTTCTTCCATAACAAACTAAATGTATTAATTTTCCACCTAAATCACAAACCAGATTTTGTTTTGTAGCTTCAACTGATTGCTTCAGGAGTGAAATAGCCTGAAGGCATAATACACTTAAGGATATAATAGAAGATGTAAAAATCTGTAACGAGAACTTTAAAAGTTTTTTAGTAGATAAAGCAAACATAGTTTAATGCTGGGAAAGAATCTGTACTCCCCAGTCAACTATCAGGTGGAACCAGAAGTAGTTGCAGGAAGGGCAAATGTTCATAGAAAGAAATGTATATATGATAGCACAGGCTTTTGGTGTTCTATAAAGGTGCCCCTGCTGAAATCAACCCTTGCAGATACARAAAACCTCAAATTCATTCATTCAACCACAAATAGTGGTTTAATAAATTAATAAATTCACAAATAGTTYAAACACAGTTGCTAAGTTAGCATTTTTTATGACCAGCTCTGAGGATGTACTTGGAACCACAGTTCACAATCTTGAAAGTTTCCTATACTGTTAAATAGTATGGACAGACTAGCTGGGTGTTACACTATCCCTATAATTTAAACATTTTCCAACCAATTTCCAATTTAGTATCTGAAAAATTCACAGAGTAACTGACTGTGCTGTTATTTCACTTACATAAACATAATAGAGAGATTTTTCTGGCAAAAAWTTGTTCATGGTCTTCCTTCTTTTCYTTGGTACTGTTCCTTCCTTGAAATCTGTTATTCTGCAACCAAACCCGCAGACATTTTAAGATATTTTAAGATACATAAACTGCACCAGAGTGATCAGATTGTACTGTTTCTTGTTTAAAGAACTGCGTATCTCTTCAGTCTGACTATAGTCCTCTAGTTTATCCACTTAGTAAATAAAGTCACAAGGTCACAGAATCCCCATAAAAAAGAAGACCAAAATAAAGTAGSAAATCTGTTATAAGATTTAGAAAGCTTTATTTACTTAGAGAAAAACTGCCTAGCATTTTCCACTTAGGTTTGTAATACTCCCTATGGCTGATGCTTGCTTTTGTCAATTTTTTTTATTATGTTACTATATAGATTATGATCTATTGCCATGGAATTCAAAAATGTTGATGTAGAATTCTCTGGCAATGACCTTTTATCTTAACTGTAGGGTAGCTGGAAGAGGATTATTTTCAATAMCACTTTTCACACTCAGGATTAATTAAAGAACTCTCTATATTCCCAGTTATGAAAGCACCATTCTGATAATCTAATGTGGCTCCTTAGCCAAGCCCAACACTTTCCTCATCTCACCACTAGCAGGTGCCTGAGCTGTGACATTATTTCAAGTCTTTATTTAATGGATAGCCTAAGAGAGAGAGAAACAATTGATTTCTTCTGAAYAAACCAAAATATACAGTTGTAAATTTGGTTTTTTTATCATGTCCAAAGAGTTTGGAGCATCCCACAAGCATAAGTTCTGTAGCATCAAGCATTGCAGGACTTGGCCCTGAAAGATTTGTTGATGTAAACAATTTCCTGTTCCAGTAGTTTGTATCCTGGAAATAAAAGTCTTCAAAAGGTACTGCTTGGGCTTTTGTTAGGGTGTTTTGCCACTTTGGTGAGAAATGGCTAAATTTTGATGGCCTGCCAGATCATCCAAGGTTGCACAATGTGACTGTTGGGTCAAACATGGAGGTACAGTAAAAGAAGTAGGAAAAGGGAAAAAAAAAATCCCTCAGCAATGAGAATTGTCCAAATAAAACAAGATGATAGACGTCATAAATCAGACACCACCATTGCCCTGAAGTCAGCAACTGTCAAAAAATTTTTCCTTTACCAGAAAAATGCTCTGCATTTATCAGTGCCCTGGATGTGTGGACCAAATGCATCTCAGGGAAAGGAACAACCAGAAGCCTAAGACACTCCAAGCACAAGCTGTGAGAAACAAGGCACAATTTTGCCTGTGGATCTTACCAAGAATGGTATTTTCATAGGCTCGTATAATGTCTTGGATTGGAAGAAACCTTAAAGAAAATCTATTTTAAACTTCTCCTCTTACAACTGGCTGCAATTTACCCAATAAAAAAAATATTTTCTTTTTTTAAATTCTAATATGATGTGTTGATTTGTTACAAATGTTCTGAATCATCCTGTTAAATTGAATTTTTTTGTGAATTTAGGAACAGCAGAACTCTGTCAATATTTCAATAGCTGTCTTAAATTTACACTTTTCCTGCTGGCTGTAGCTGAGAATTAGCTGAAAAAAAAATGACATTGAGAAGAAGGAAAACATTTGCTCTGAAATATAATGAAAGTGATTTAGCAMAATCATGTTGCTGTTTTTTGGCCAGCTGGGAATCATAAAGTGGTGCCTAGGAACAGGAACTTTTGGGTGAAAAGTTTGGAGACATTATGTTAATTCTGCAAACCTCACCTTCCTTCTCTTGCAACTGCTCCCTTGAAATATACTGCCCATTTCTGCTCTCTCAAAGTCCTGCTTCCAGTCCCATGCTTCCTTTAATCTTTTCCTTTAGAGGTTTTTGTGCATACAAGAGGGTGTCAAATTTAGAGTCTACTCCTTGCTGGCTGTCATCTGAATGAGCTTCACAGATGATTCCTTTTTTTTTTTTTTTTTTTTTCCCCTTCCTGCAGCTGAGGAAGTGTGRGAAGATTCAAGTGACTACTGACATCCTTTCAATTTGCCTTAGTCTCGACAGGGTTTTCTTTTGCTGCTTCTTAAGTTCAGCAGAGCAAGCAGGGAATGGGAAGCACACTGTGCACTTGAAGTCACAAGACGTGTGGAAGAGAGGAGGGGAAAATTGTAGGAAGCACACTTCAGAGACACGGGCACAATGCATGAGAGAGACATCCAAACATTAAAATTGTGTGTAACTGGTGAGCTGCTGCTGCTCTGTTGTCTCTCTCTCCTTGTAGCACTTATGTTCCTTTAATCCACCACGCCTTTGAAGTACTGACTGTCCTCCAGCTGACCACTCTACTCTGCTGTCTGCATTGAAGTCCTGACTAGAACTGCAGCTCGAGGTTTTCAAGAGTGCTGTGGAAGTGTAAGGAAGCTGCTAGTCTCAATTTAAAGGCTAGGAGCAGGGCAGCTTCTAAGTGCATGAGTGGAATCAGATTTTCTACAAGAATACATGACAGAGAAAACCACATTTTCTCCCCTAGCTGCTTATGCTCTTTTGCTTATAATCTTGTTTCTTTTCAAATGGAAATTTTTGTACTGGAAGTCAAAGATAATATCCAGAATTTATAATTTTGTTATTTAAGGCAGACTGCTAAAATAATCTTTCTAATGTTATTGAAAGACAAGGACTCATATTTGCTGTAATCCTGCTGAGTTCTTTTTATTCATGTACATTTTCCTCTTAATGCTGAGTTCACTTTGGAACCATATCTTCCCCAAATATAAAAGAAAGCAGCACTGCTGAAACTGGCCATCAAGAAGTTATGAGTAAATCTACACTAAAAAATAATATATCTGAATTCAAAGCCCTTGAGATATTTGGAAAGATTATAATCATTTTCAGTGTGTTGGGGTCAGTAATTTATGTTTTCCAGTAACTGAAAGTAAAGTAAACCTCTTTCTGACTTTTCATATCACTTCATGGCAGTAACAAACAAAATCCTCTCCTTTACCTGTTAGGAGCTTTCTATTAGAGCAGAATGGAGAAGTCAGGCAGAATATGGTGACACAAACTTTGAGTTCAGCAATCATTAATTTATTATGCTCTAAGTATTTACAGAATCTCTATCTGATTTATATAAACCTAGCAATGTACACTTTTTTTAATGAGATTTTTCTGGTCGTATATTCCATATTCCTCTGAGTATGTTTTCATTTTTAATTTACTACATCCCCCAAAGGCTTTCTTTTAACTAGTTTGCTTGTTGTAAATTCAGCAGTGATATTCTTTAAATAAACAGAAGCACAGAACATAATTTCCTGGTAACACTGTTTAGAAAATGGATCAGAATAAGACCCCAAAGCTATTCTGATGATGAATTAATTATAGGATTCCAAGAAAAACGTGGCATTGACATTTTACAAGTTTTGGCATGCAGCCTTGTATAATGCTGTGCACTTAATGAAGTTGTTTTGACGCTTATAGTATGAACAAAGACTTAAGTCTCTAAGAATCAAACAGTGTTTCAGCATAATGTAAACTCAAAGGGTAACCTCCTGCAGCTAGTTCTCCATTTAAATTGTGGTAATCTGTATTATGCAAACAGAACAAAAGAGTGGCTGTTAAAATTCTGAGCCTATATTACAGTATCTTGACTTGCCTTTTCTCCTGTGTATAAATTTTCAACAGCTTTTTCTTTAACAGTGAACATTTTTCAGTCTTTCATCATAAGAATGATCAAGAGAAAAACATAGAGTAGTAAATGTTTTTCCTTCATACTATTTCAGTAACAGTTTGGGTTTTTTCTTCTTTACATTTATGCATTTTCAAGTAATCTGTCTATATATGGCCATATTCTTCTGTATCTCCAGCTGAGAAATTTGCCAATATTTAAACTCAAAATTCCTCTAAAACTGAGGTAAGATATACCTTGTTTACAGTTTGGGAACCGAAACAAATATTCCCAAAMCTGGCTCATAGGAATGCAATCCACAATCCAATTAATAGAAATTMGATCTCTAATCAACCTTTCAATATTTCACCTAAAGAAAGCTGCTGAGAGGAAGAACAGAAAATTCAAAGGAGTTGCTGTGTGGTTTTGTATACTTGCTTTCTCCTTTCTCTGAAGGAAGAAAGCTGTAGCACTCACAGCAATTTTTGCCCCTTTTGTTACTGCAGGAAATATTTCTCACTCTTTCTCAAGTTGAAGGACCTGCACAAGTTCATAAACATTACATTTTGCCTAACTTAATTAGCTATTCTGAGAGCAGGAACAGGATCTAGCAGGAAGGTTGCTGTGATGTGCTGCAGTCAGTTATGTTAATTTGTTTMATCCTAGCTTGATTTTCTCTGCTGGGCTTGGTGCTCCACAGCCTAAAAATCTTGACCATACATGGACTGGCAGAGAAATCCTGGCCTGGCTGAAGTCTTTGTGATGTGAATTGCTCGAGTGTGACTGTGTAACATCTGTCTGATCCTTACTCATATTCAGCATCATAAAAAAGGGGGTTTATAGTTGCTCAGTATTCTAATGTTTCTGCATTTAGCCCTGGCCAAGGAAGTGCCATAGACTGGGAATAACAAAAATTAATTTTCTAAATTGTTTAATAATTTCATAAAATGCAAATGATGTTATGACAAGGGTTTTAATTAGTTCTTGTTTTAATTTGACTGCTTTATCCAGCTCTGTTATTACTTAGCCTTGGAAATTACCTTAATTCTGATGAAGCTGTTTTTTAGTCATAATGTTTCCAACAGAAAATACTACATTATGTATTCAGTGGGCATGCAAACTGTCTGAATAAAGGAATTCCTTGCAGATAAAGGAATTACAGAATCACAGAATCAACCAGGTTGGAAAGACTTATGGGATCATCAAGTTCAACCTGTGACCCAACACCACCTTGTCAACCAAACCATGGCACTGAGTGTCACATCCAGTCTTAAACACCTCCAGCAATGCTAACTCTACCACCTCCCTGGGCAATCCATTTCTATGCCCCATCATTCTTTCTGTGAAGAAATTCTTCTTCATGTCCAGCCTACACCTCCCCTGGTGCAGTTTAAGTCTGTGTCCTCTCATCCTGGCTGCCTGGGAGAAGAAGCAGATCCCGACCTGGCTACACGCTCCTTTCAGGGTTTTGTAGAGTGATAAGGCCTCTCCTAAGCCTTCTCCAGGCTAAACACCCACAGATCCCTCAGCTCTTCTCACAGGACTTGTGCTCCAGACCCTTTCCCAGCCCTGTTGTCCTTCTCTGGACATGATCCAGCATCTCAAGAGCCTTCTTAAATTGGGGAGCCCAGAACTGGGCACAGCACTCGAGATTCAGCCTAACTAGTGCCATGTACAGGGGAAGAACACTTCCCTGGTCCTTCTGCACACACTATTCCTAATGCCTGATTATGGTACCCTGTGCAGAAATTTATTACTGTGTTTTTTTCCCCTCTTGGACGCTGGATAACCCAGGCTTAATTCAGAGCAGTAGAAACTCAGAGAGATCAAGGACGCAGATATTTGTGCTTTCTTGGGAATGCCCCGTTTGTAGAGATATCTCAGAGTTCACTGTGAATTTCTAGARTCCTTTTAACCCGGCCCAATGCCAGGCACCCACCAGAGTCACTCCCTCACCCAGGGCAGAGAACGGAAAGGGGAAAAAGTTAACAAACACTTCAAGAGTGAGATAAGGACCGGGAGAAATATTTCAGGGGCAAAACAGGTTCAACTTTAGTTGCAAAGTGAAATTTCTTTCTAACAGAATCAGAGGAGGACAGTGAGAAGTGAAATAAGCTTTTAAAACACCTTCTCCCCTCCAGCCCCTCCCTCCTTCCCACTGACAGTGCAGGGAGACAGGGAATGGGGATTTTGGTCAGTTCAGCACTGAGATTTTCTTCCGCTGCTCTGGGAGAGGAGTCCTTTCCCTGCGAGACCATAGGGTCCCTCCCAGGGGAGRCAGTGCTTCGTGAGCTTCTCCAGTATGGTTCCAATCTCACGAGCAGCTGTCCTACCAAAACTGCTGAAATGTGAATCCCTTCCAGAGGCACACAGTCCTGCCCAAAATGCGGTGCTGTGGGTCGCTCTTCCCACGAGGTGCAGTGCTCCAAGGTCAGGCTGCTCCAGCCTGGGAGCTGGGCCCTCTCTCTCCACCAGGTCTCCCAGTGGAGCAGAGCCTCCTCCAGGCGCTCCCGCTCTGCTGAGGGCACCTCCCCCAGGGGCTGCGGGTGGATCTCTGCATTCCCCATGGATCCCCAGGGGCTGCGGGTGGATCTCTGCATTCCCCATGGATCCCCAGGGGCTGCGGGTGGATCTCTGCATTCCCCGTGGATCCCCAGGGGCTGTTCATGGATCTCTGCATTCCCTGTGGATCCCCATTCCCTGCAGGTGGATCTCTGCATTCCCTGTGGATCCCCAGGGGCTGCGGGTGGATCTCTGCATTCCCCGTGGGTCCCCATTCCCTGTGGGTGGATCTCTGCATTCCCTGTGGATCCCCATTCCCTGCAGGTGGATCTCTGCATTCCCCATGGATCCCCAGGGGCTGTTCATGGATCTCTGCATTCCCTGTGGATCCCCATTCCCTGTGGGTGGATCTCTACATTCCCCGTGGGTCCCCAGGGGCTGCAGGGCCACAGCTGCTCCACCATGGGCTCACCATGGCCTGCAGGGGAATCTCGGCTCCGGGGCCTGGAGCACCTCCTGCCCTTCCTTCTCCCCTGGCCTTGGTGTCTCCATGTTGCTTCCCTCACATGTTCTCACCTCCT